>BMAV01019774.1:0-79761 GCA_019973955.1 Trichonephila inaurata madagascariensis | reverse complement strand
TATGGTTCATTTTATGTCTTTAAAATTTAAAATTAATTAAGGTATTTTATGTATCATCGTTCACAAATTTTCCCAAGCCAAAAGACCTCACAAAATTAAATCTAATTACGAATAATGACAATTTCCCCATGGGCTAGAAAACAAGTTCTCAAGCATTCTCCTTCTATTGAGAAATAAATTCACGAAGATTTAGAATTTAATACTGTATTTTGATTAATATTGTATTATTTAACACTGCATCACTCGCGCGAAAAGGAATCTCACACCCAAGAGAGTGTTACATTCTGTTTTTACCATAAAATTTCTATACAAAAGGGAAAGTGGAAGAAAAGTAGGAAATGCAATATGTTTTTTACACTTTCAATTTAGTTTTTCTGTTCTTTTTATTAGGGCATGCACACAGTGTTTGATTTATAGACTCCTTTAGTCTTCGTCGCGAGTGAGTGCGATGTTTTCACTGGATCTTAATTATTATTTTTTTTTAAATTTCGTAGAAGCATTGCTTGCTGCTTTCTACATTTTTTGCATTCTTCTTTGGATCAAAATCCCAAATACTTAAAAAATCATCATCTGTTTCGATGCTTAGTAGGTGGTTTCTGAGTACTTAACAATATAGTTTGGGCATTTATTATCGCAACATTCAACAACACAAAAAATACTGTCATAGGCTAAAGATTGAATTTTCTAGCCATTGAATAATATATGATTATTTTATTAATGGCGGTAATTGGTCCCTCAGTTCAATTAAGGAAGATATTTTTTCAGATTTCAACCACACCCGATGGGGATGGTACTGTAGATGAGTCCATCGTATCAGCACAATGTATTGTTGAAAGTAGAAGAAAATTTTAATTTTTTTTGGGTCTATACAAAGCAATTGTTCTACCTTTCTAAAACTAAACCTGTAGGAGTAAACTTCTCTATTTTTTATATTCAAAAATTTTGGAATTTCTTTTTTATTTTCTCTTGTTGATCCAGTAATAGCTTTTTTTTCTTCATAAGTTCATCTGAAAGTAGATAATATGTGTACCAGTTGTCTCCTTTAAAATTACATTCTTCTCAAATGTTTTTTTGTCTTCACATATGTAGCAATTATTTTCAAAGTTATCTCCCTCTTCTAAATCTCGATCAAGTTCAGTGGAGGAATCATACTTGCTTTTATACTCTTCATCATTTGATTCTTCCTCATCATTACCGCATTGAAGCTTTCTTCATCGAAAATGCTGTCGCACTGTATTTTTATTAAATACCGTATCTATTAAATTACTTAAATATCATATTTCTTCATCATACATACAATAATGTGCCATAGCATAAGAAAGATTTAAGGCGTGCTAATGCATTCGGAACTGTAATGGCCATTTATGTGAAAGGCATGGCGTACCCGATGAGGCGGTATACCAAAATATATATTTAGAATTAGCCTACAAGCTCAGGTCCCTCAAAGGATAAGACTTGAAAGTCAGCTACACAAACAGCTATCCACTTTCCAAAAAACATTTAGAAGGAGCGTTAATAGATAAGAAAAGCCGATTCTGCTGTAAAGGCGGCGAAGGCGGTGCAGAGTTGAGTTACTTTTTTTTTCCTGTCCTGTTGTTGGGTTGAGTTGTTTTTCCTCCTGCTGCTGGTTTGAGTTGTTTCTCTCCTGGTATGTTTTTGGGTTTCGAGTTGAAGGGGAGTTGAGTTGTTTCCTCCTGCTGCTGAATTGAGTTGTTTTCTCCTGTTACTACGCGGTGCAGGTGACACAGAGTTGAGTTGTTTCCCACCTGCTGCTGAATTTGTTTCCAACCTGCTGTTGAGTTGAGTTGTTTCCATCCTGCTATGGTTTTGGTTTTCTAGTTGATGGGGAGGAGTTGAGTTGTTTTCCTCCTCCCGCTGAATTGAGTTGTTTTCTCCTGTTGCTGAGTTGAGTTGTTTTTTAAAAAATGTGCAAAAAATTGAAGTATAGGAATGCTAAAATTGCTCATGGCGCCACCTATTGATTAAACTATACAATAATTATGGATTTTAAAATGATTGAATAAAATAACATTCAAATAAAAAAAATAACAATTATAAATCCAAATTCAAACTCACAGCCCCAGAACAAAATATTTCCATAGGACAGTAGTTTCAGTTTGCTAAAATTTTCCTTAGAAAGGATACAACCAAAAATTTGTACTGGTACCCGAAGAAAGAGTTCAAGTAACGGAACACTTATCACAGAACTTGATATAAACGCATGAAAAACATTCTCAATAATAAGGAATTAACGGAAATAGAAAAAAAAGTTCTCTATTTACAAGTTTTAAAATATACGCACTTTTCAAAGAAAATTGAAAAGAGTCTGAATCAATTCCAACTGAAACATATGTATCAGAAAATCAAGAAACATTCGTATCAGAAAATCAAGCAAAACGGAATCATTAAAAGAAAATCTAAAAAGAGTCAGTAGTAAAGACTGAAAAAGTTGAAGCGTTTAAGGACGAAACTTTTAGAAATTGTTCCAGTTAGTATATGTAATGCAAAAACTTACTTTTCCGCAGTTTTGAAAGCTTCAAGAATCTTTCAGTTGGAATTCTGACGGTGAAATTATTTACAGAAACACTGTTATTCCAGGAAGTAATATTGTATTCTTACTGAATGATTTTCTACGAAATCGAAAATCGGAACCTGAATGAAGATATGTATTTTTAAAAGCTTTGAATGATGTAAATTTACCGAAACATCTCGATGTAAATAAAAAATTGTATAAGAATAACAAACTTATCAAAAAACCAATAATGTATGCTCGCAGAAATGCATGGTTGAAACTTTGAAATAAAGGATACTCATTTGATTAAAAAAATGTCTCTTTTGATTTGAACAGAAGCTTTTGCAGGTGAAAAATATACTTATTTAATAAAAATTCTAAAAAAGTTTCCTCAACAGGACGTGATGGAGATTAAATAAAATTATACTAATTTTTTGAGGGAAAAATTATCAAACACACACACACACACACATATAGAAAAAATATATTAATTTTTGAGGTAAAAATAAAAGAATATAATAGAAAAAAAATAAAAGACACAAATATTTAGATTCATTCCATTTTTTTTTTATTTTCTAAACACAAATCTTACACCATATCGCTTCTTTACAAATTTATACATTTGAAAATCATTTATATACAATTGATTTAAAATATAATGCACAGAATAACCTTGGCTGCGCTTGAATAAAAAGTGAATACAGTATTGTCGACAAACATTGGATGTTGGTGACTGAAACACTTTGGAATTCCATAATATATCTAAATAGGTAGTAGTACTAATGTTATAGAATAAAGGAGGTTGTGTCCAAACGAGTCATAAAATTCTAATTCTCTTTTATCATTCACAAATAATGCTAACCAGGGGGTTCCGGGTTGTGATGAGTCAGAATTTACAATAGCACACATGTTTTCTTGCAGAGAAGGAAGCGTATCTCTAGAATAAACACCTTGGAAATAGGGGGATTTAGCCTTCTCTTGAGATAAGACTGTAAACAATTGCATTCCATCCATTCTTTAATTTCCGAAATCATACAAGATATTTCTCGATTTGTTTATTTCGATTAAATTTTCAAACTCAGCGAAAACGATAACACATATGGTTTGTTCTAAAATTCCGCTTAGGCCCCAGTCCCAGCAACCGTCATATGTTTTTATCAGACTTAAATGTTCTCCTGAAGAACATAAATCCGGTGAGGTTGCGACATAGCCATCCTTGTGATGACCATAAACTAGTAGGATCCGCGTAAAGCTGGGGAGGTGTGGGATTATCTAAATGATGAGACATTATGTACTCTTCTAACACAACTTTTATTAAGAATAACTTAAATTACTTAATTCTAATTACCAACCTCTTAAAGTGAGAGTTAAAATTCAATTAAACCTTATATTCGAGTCAGTTCTCGCGCAAATCAGGATCATTTTATCTTAATTATAATAATTCAACTGTCTAATCTAACTTCTTATACAAAAATATTACCTTTTTGTAGAGTCACCTTCCTTCCTAGGTGGTAGAAATAATTCCTATTATGTTATAATTGTAGGTGGCGAAGACTCAGGCCTTCTTAATCCTTATTATATTCTATTGATGAGCGTATCCTTCTTCCTGAACTGTAGACGCTCCAACACTTGTTCCGAACGATTCCACACTAAGTTATTCTCGGTAGTTTGCCGTTCTTTTCATCATCAAACTTTCTATCCTTTTTTAAAGTATGTCTCATTTACATATTCGGATCCGTTTCTCTTCTTGGTATTGGGTTGGAAAAGGTTTTGCCATTAATCGTGGCCGTCAAAGAACTTAGGGAGTTATGTTGTAGCGACGCGAGAGGCTAGCAAGTTAAATCCAAATAATGTATTTGAATCTTTATATTCTTTTCTAGAAATAAATATACCTCTGTTATGACCCATTCGATCTGTCCCAACAAATAGAGTTTGATAGGCACGTATGTATCGATCTTTAGAAAAATCGGGTTCTAATGGATTGTGAGGTACTGGTTGTCCATCCACACACCCAATAAAATTTAAATTAAAAATGTTTAAACTCATATGAGATTTTTGAAAATGCTCCGTGAAAAGCTTCATTATCTACAATATCCTACAAAAAGTTTTTTCGGCATTTGGCCTGAAAAATATGTGCCATATCTTTGAATAAAAGACATGCTGCCTTTAGAATCGAATACACTTTGCACAGAACTCGGGTAATGTGATATTTTGCGCTTGTTTTTTCTAGTGCTTTCGCATGACCAAGAATAAATCCGGGATTCACGCGAACTTTTCGTATGAATAAAGAAACATGATCCAAAACAACTTTAAATCCTGCAGATCCTTGCAAACAAAATTCGGGCTTGCTTCGTATTAATTTTATTTTCAAGTCCACTAAATTGAGTAAAAGACGATCTTGATGAAATAAACTGAATGTCGTATACAGCCAATCATAAGCTCATGTAGCCGGTAATCTCTTTCTTTAAAAATTTGTCTCTTTCTTTGAGACCATCATCAGAATTCTTGTAAAATAGTTCAGCCGTTAATTGGGAAGTTTTGCTGTCGTATCCATGGTTTAAGAGAGTTTCAATATAAGATCGATAGGGATATGTATTACTGGAATTAGAAACCACGCGATCATTTAAGGATACATCTACTTGAGAAAATATTGAATGTAGAAATAAAAATTCACAGGTCCTATAGTATCATCTTTAGTAATAGGCTTATTGTCCACTTTTACTATTTTCGCTTTTACGTATAATTGTGTTTGAATGAGATCTATGTAATCTTCTGCACTTCCAGAAATATGGAATTCTACAGGTGCGTTATATCGAAAACGTTAGAAAGAGGGTGAAATTGTTTCCACTGCCCATCTTGAATAACTGTTTGAGTTCCTGGTAAGTTGAAAAGTTCCAATTCAGATTTAACACATTCAGGAGAATCTTTAAGAATAAAGGCCATTTTTACGAGTCGAAAATGTCACGTACACTCATTTTACGTGCTTTGGATGAAATGATTTTTTTCTGTTTCTTACGCTTTCTTTTATACTGTCCTTTCCCTACCATAGACTGAACTCTATCAATAGCTTTCTGTGCTAACTTTTCCCACTTTCTGCTTCTTGTTTTTACAGCTTTAAAAAAATTTCGTGACAATACATCAGAGGCAACACGACTCCCTGTCCTTAATATTTCTTTTCCAATAGTTTTACCTCCTTTTACTAAAAAAGGTAAAGCTGCTCTAAACAATCGACGAAATATTCCTCTGCTTCCATAGCCCTTTTGAAAATTAATGCCCTTGTAATGAGTCAGACCCGAGCCAATTTGACCTGCATAATGGTCTTCAAATCTTTTTAGTACAGCAAACGCATGGCGGTACACTCATCTTCACTTTACCTTCAAATGAGGGGATGGGAAATGCATAGTTTTATTTATAGTATTTGCCCTTTCATGCGTGAAAATGTCGAAGCATTATGATCACTTTTACCTCTTTCAAGAGAACAAAATCACCTGAATTCGCCCTTCAGTTCAGCTTGAAATAGTTTTGAAACGAGTGTCTCACCGCAAGTATTGAGGTTCATCATAATATTGGCTAAACTTTTCTCCGTCTTGACCTTTAGTTCGAACGATTCGCAATAAAGGAGCCTGTGTATCTCCCACAATTTGGGGTGAAATTAGATCGGAGTAAACGTAAAAAACTGAAAAATATAGACCATGCATCAGCAACGAATTCACTTTTCATGTTACCCGTTATGATTGCATTGATTTGAATCCCAACAATTCCTCGCCCACCCTCTTAAGTGAAGGCTGCCGCTACCTTGCATTGCATTAATTTTTACCCGTTTCGTTGCTTTATTGTAATTTATTGTGAACCGATTAGGATTTTGGGTAAAAGCAAGCTGTACGGCTGATGGTATTTACCGAACATTGTTTCATAAGAACCCACATCACCTCGTTCCCTTAACAGTTGAAGAGATGTTGCCGTCACCAACTTTGTATTGAAAAATAATTGTTAGTTTCTATTTACGTTAAGCCAAGAAGAATGAGGGTAGATGATTTCAGACAATCCTTACCCTTAATTCACACTATTTAAATGTAAACAGGAGAGAGTAATTGAGTTTTGAAATGAGATATTTGTTTTCTCTGGAAAGAAATGCATATAGAACCCAGAAGGTAAGTGCCATGTGAAAGACATTTTGAAATGAGTCCGTATTAAAAAAGTTTAACTATTATACTTTTTGAATATCAGTCACCCAATCATTAAACTTTTCAGGAGAAGCCTAAAATTTAACATAATATTCAGTAATTCGTCTTTTTCTTTTGTTTGATAACGTTCTCTACAGCAGGATAAAAACCCAGGAAGTCGACAACTTTTTGTAATTCTGCTATGTAATAAGTACCTTAATCTCTTCGCCTTGTAAATCTTTTAATCTATAAACGATCGAATTCTTTTGTGACGATTTCATAAACTGTGAAAAGTTCCCTTCTCCAGTTTTATTCGTATCCTTTTTTTTCAAAGTGAAGTTTTTGTTGTTTATTAATGCGTACAACATTGGGCCTGTAATTTTAAATCTAGGGGCTTCAGGTTTCTTATTTCTTAGATCACCGTATAAATTTTTTAATACTTGCTTCCGGTTATGCCTACTTACAGAAAGAGGTTCCATTTTAATTGAACGGTGATACCAGTGATTATAACTGGGTATTAATTTATCAATGACGTCGATGTAATTTTTAGTCTTAAATTCAGTGAAATATTTCCACATTTTTGTTTTTAATGTCCGATTAAATCTTTCGATAATGCTAGCTTTAGTTACATTATTATTTGTAAAACGGTACTTATATCTATTTTTAAATACTCTTTTGAAATTATTTTATTTAAAAAAAACTCCTTACCGGCATCTGTTTGCAACACTTTTTAGGCTTCCTTTCTTAAAATAATTTCTCAGCCCAGACTACACTTTTCCAAATCTATCTTTCAGAGGAACCGCCCGCTAAATTTTGAAAATAAATCAATGCAAGTTTACAAGTACCCTTATAACCCTTTATTAAGACTAGCTAAAGATTGTATTATCGATCTTCAAATCCACTTGAAACTGACGATCAATATCACTTACAAACACTCGATTCCGCTGAAACTTATGTCGAACAAGTTTATGAAGAGTGTAAGCATCTTTCTGCGATAACCAATGTTTTACATCTTTTTTACTATATTTCCCTTTTAAAGAGTGATGTAATACCTCCACACCCCCGAAGCTATTTGGAACTTCAGGATTTTCGTAAAACGCTGCTAAATCTTGATACATTGTTACCAAAGAAAAGATCTTGATTCAATGACTATTACAGTTCATAGTTATGTACTTATACTTTTTGGGAAAAGGCAAAACTTTAAGTTTAAAAACATGGTTACAAATTTTTCACTTTCATATGAAATACATTTAAAATATCACTTGTACATACTTTGATAATTTCTTAATATATATATATATATATATATATATATAACATAAAAACATTTTATTTAAATTTATAAAAACAAAATATCTGTGTGAATCTTAAAAATCTTTAAACAAAATCCTAATAATATTCAAAGCAATCAGGTGGACATAACATGTCCCTTACTTCTCTTAAAATAATATCTAAGCGAAGATTTTCAAAAAATTCTTGAGTTACATAATATACAGGTTTTAACAATAAAAAGTGTTCATTTTCAAAAAGATTATTATAAAAACAATAATTTATCTCATTAGCTTCAAATGACAAAACATATGAATTAAATGTTTCTTCTCGATTCCTCCATAACTCCTCAGGAAAGTCTGAGGTTGTTTCAGTCCTTTTTCGTTCAGGAGGCTGCAAATAGATTTTTTCAAAATTTGCATCAAGTATTGTTGACCCAGACTAAATATCCAAAAGAAAAAGGTAAATGTTCTATGGGGACCCTTCGCAGAAGGTTTTATATGCAGTTAAAAGTCAATACACTGAAATACATTGTCTATAACGGCATTTTCAATAGCACCATATTTTTTCAATCATTTCAGCCTCGCCGAAGCCTCGGGATATGCTTTTCGATTTCTTTAAAAGTAGGCTCTTTATCCGGACCGTATTTAATGCGCTTAAAAGTAAAAATCAGTGAAGTTCTACTTGTTATTTGAATGTGTCACAGGAGTGAAACCACTTGGTACCTCCAGTGATTCCGGTACATTCTTTTACGTATGATATATTCGATCCAATCGTGTGTCTAATGTTATTCCCCTTTAGGGATTGGTAGTAGGTTTTTCCATTACTTCTTGAAACGCTTTTTATATTTACTGGATACGGAATCATAATAGGTGCTTCTGTATGACAAAAAATCATCACCAATTGGAAATACTTCCATCTGGTATGCAACTTTGGTAAATTTTCCATACTTCTGAAAAATAATAAATCAAAAATTAATAAAGATTAGAAAAGTGTAAAAAATATAAACATTACATATATTAAATTTATTAATTTGTTGCTTACTTTCTTTTGAAACTCTTCTTGTTTTCTTATTTGCACAAGATTCCACGACCTTCCAAGCTTTCGTTTTTCGCTATGTGCTTCAGACATCGTCAATTTTTTTTCCCTTGTTGAATACAGTCCGCCGCAGTACTGACACACGAAATGAATCTTGAACCTAAGATGTGACAAGGGTCTAAAGCATATTGACCGAATTACAGTTGAACGGAGTTCGCTGAGTGGTTGAAAAGCAATGTATCCATCCGCTCTAAGCATTGAGATACTTCTGACGTAGAAATTCAGTCGCCGTCTTCAGGAATCAAGATCAGACAAGCTAAGACAAGTTCGCTAATCGTAAACCGTTCACGCCGATGACGTATATTCTACGTCACATTTTTACTGTGTAATGTAAACATTATACCGGAATTAAAATTACAAATTACAAAGTGTCTGTAAATGAAATATTTTTTATATTTCGTTTTAATTAAAAAATGTCACCATCTGTTTCTGCCTGCAAAAATTCAACACCATGAGATTACAAACATAAAGTTTTCTTCATAGGTTTGTATGCCTTCAGGACAATGGTTAGCGTACCTGAAAAACTATTGTCCTATGGGAGACATTTTGTTCTGGGGCTGTGAATTTGAATCTGATTTATTATTGTTATTTTTTTTTTTTTTTATTTGAATCTTATTTTCTTCACCCACTTTAAAAATCTATAATTAGTGTAGTTTAATCAATAGGTGGCGCCATGAGTTAATCTTTAACATCCCTATACTTCAATTTTTGCACATTTTTTTAAAACAACTCCAACATTCCACCCGGACCATGAAAAGCAGTAGAATGGGGTATGCCTTTTTAGAAAGTTTCTTATTAAGATTATAGAGAGAATTGTCCTCAGGATTTAAGAAAACACGGCACCTGTACACAATTTCTCTTTTACATGATAGTTATAAGAATAAAATTACATGTACTGTATTCTCGAACACATATATAATAAACATTTCATAGGCAAATTACTATTTTTAAAACAAAAAATAATTTTAAATTTTTAAATTTTTAAAATTATTTCAAATTATTAAAATTCTACCACTTTTATAAATTCTAAATATTTTTTGAACCATTTTTTTCTTGATATATTTCTGGAAGTATTTCCACAATTCTGCATGGATTGTGTTATTACGAGAGAGATACTTTCATTTTTAGAATTTTTTCTCTTAGACACTATAAAAACAGTAAGCAGTAAAAAAACAGCTATATATAACTTTTATGGATTTCTAAAAAATAATTGTTCATCTAAATACCTTATTCCATGCACAGAATTATTAAACATATTATATTAAACAACCAGAAAGAGCTTCAAAATTATATAGTGGATATAAAAAAAGCCTTAGCATTTTAAACACATGATCATCATGAAAATAAGAAGTTGAGAAAGCAATTTAAAAGCTTTGAAACAAAAATAATTGAAAAGAGTTAAAAAATATAGTATCCATTCTAATATATATTAAAATTCAAGTTGTACTAAGTATTTTTAATGTAAAATTCATCCTTAATTAGCACATATTAAAAAAGTAAATAAATTAAGATTAAATGGATTGAAGTGATACAAAAACAAAACAGCTATGGATACAACTTATAGATCTTTTAAAAAATAGCTCTTCATATAAATCCTAAGCTGTGCACACATAATTATCAAAACATGTTAAGGCCAAAACAACCACAGGAAAAGTTTCAAAGATTTATAATGAAAACAAAAACTCTTAAAGCATTTTAAATATATGTGGATCACGATGAAATATATAAAGTCGTGAAAACGTATAAAACTTTGAAAGTCAATAATAAAATACATGTTGGAAGTAAACCTTTGGCCTTCATTCTACATATATTACAATTTAGGTCATAGTAAATATTTTAAGTCAGTAAATATATTCTAAGTTATTAAATATTATTAAATAAATATATATTAAAATTAAATGCATTAAAATATTACAAGCAATATGTATCAAATGCACTAACAATTTGTTTTGAAATTATAAACATTCATTTTAAGTTCATATTATAATTATAAATCAATATTATTAAAAACCACCCCAAGTTCATATGTAATTCTTCTTTTTAATAAATGAGGCATTTCTGCCGCTTTTTGCTAACGCAATTTTTTTTCGAGCAATTGCGTACACCGCCAATCTTTTTTTCTTTTCCTCTGCGTAAACTCTACGATAGTCTTCACAAACAGCTGACATTATTTTGACTGCTTATTTGAAGCAAACTCATTTTCCTTTTGCAAATTTCTAATGATTTTTTGTACCAAAAATTGAATTCACAAACTGCATCACAAACAGCAATAGTTACCGACGTAGTGTCACTGACGTTTCTTTCAAAACATTTAACTTCCAAATATGCTGTGAAGGCTCTTGTTTGCATTTTGTGTCGCACATCTTATGCATCTTTGAAGGAGTTCATTTTGAAGCCAATCTTTTGGATATATTGGTATAATTTGGCTAAATGAGCTCCCTTCAAGGGTGTGTTCACATGTTGCAATGTGAGGACCTGGTACTCACCCTCACGAGCAAGCATACAGCCTGGAAAAAGCACTAAGAATCTTTTCCAGTTGGCTATTTAAAAATGTTGAGGTTTTTGGGTCCGTTTATTGCGCTATGAAACAATATTGCATAAATTGCAGTTTTCATTGCTTCTACGTCACCTTGTTCTCGAGTGAATGGCATTTTGATAGTAACGTGACAATTTTTAATTGTCTCTTCCTTTTAAACTGCCATAGGATTTCCCTCCCAAGGAAACACCTCCTCTTTGCCCGCCATTCTTAACAGCTTTTCGTAAAGATGTGTACCTAGCTCTTGCTAGTATAACATGGTTTATGCACTCTTTCTTTTTTTATTTTTATCTCAGGACCATAAACTTCCTAAGTACTAAATACTGATATAAAGTTTTTGCATCACCATCTGACAATAGTGTCGTGTACGAAAACCATTATCTTCAGATCTTTGCCATAATTAAGAGCAGCTTCTTATTCCATAGCACAAGATGATCCCAGATTGATTGCACATAAAGATATACATGGCCTTTTATAACACAATACGAAATTCTGCTGAATTTTCTCCCCAAACAAGATTTCCTTTTGTGTTCACATTCAATACAGCGCTGCTTCGACATAATTTCAAAATCCATGATAACCAGTGCAAGAAGGTCAATTCACGCAACCTACAACTATTTGTGATGTGTGTGAATGTCCCTGAGTCACCAAGTACCATCAAAAAGTAACATCTGGCGGTCAGTAAATGCGTACTATTACTTTGATAAGCGCCAATCTGACTTCGAAAACATTCAAGCTCTCTTTTTTTCTGTAGATCTAACCAGAGATTTACAACTTTTTATATGTATTGAATGTTCCTGCTTGAGAGTAACCATATTCATTAACATACAAAAAATTTTTCCATAGCTAAATAGCCTTTCCCAACACGCGCATGTTTATTTCAAATGATTGGCTTCCATTAACTTCGCCGTCGTGAAATTCGTCTAGATGTAAAGTTACTGATTTAATTGAGGTCGCAAGAAGTGCAAAAATACAGAGATACTCTTCTTAGAAAAAATCCAAGCTTTTCACCAATTTTCAATGTCAGTTTTTTAGTGAATATGTTTCGCAAATATCATCACAATAATAAGTGTTTTAAGTCCTTAAAACTGTACATCCATTATCGTACACATAATGAGGGGCTTCAGAATTTTCTTTCATTACAATTTAAATTGTTCAAGCAGCTGTCTTCTAAAGTTTGGTATATCTCATATTTTCTGGTAATGCTGAGGAAATAAAAGTTTTACCTGCTGAAAGTATCGTTTCATGACTGCACCATCTCTTCTTAGCTTTTGTTTACCAACAAGACTTGATTGCTTTCTGTCTAGGCATGATGAATTAAAGTGATGAATTAAAGTTTACTTATTAATAAAAAAGATATTCAAACGAATATTTAAAATAATAAATAAAAGAAATGAATTGATTATATGTACTGCCTTTGAAAAAAGCCTTTTGTTTTGATAATACTACGGTTTTAGAATAAGAAAAATAATGCAGCAAAATGGAATAACATTTCTCCCTTGCATAAAAATAAGCTTTAAATTAATTCACTTCTCTTCTAATTGAAGTATAAAGCTTTAGATATCGCGCGTATAAGTAAATCAATCGAAATTGTTTAGGCTAGGATGATAGCGTCTGTGTGCCAGCGCTACGTCACGTCTTTTAGTTTCTGGTTTCGCTTTGACATACCGTCAAAAAGTTAAATAATCCTGCAAATAATGCGCTAGAGCTACCAAATTTTATACACATAGTTTAAAAAAAAAAGTCCCAATAACCAAAAATAAGGCAATAAAAAAATTCGTTAAAATTTTTCATTTTAGGGTAATGTGTCCCCCAAAGTTAGGAGCAGGAAATTCTTTCCAAGTCCTGTTTTGTTGTTGATTTCGCTCCTGATCTGCCTAATGAGAGTATTAACTTCGCGTTTGTGGTGGAGGGAGTATCTGGTATTGGTTCCGTGAGTTTTCTAAATTACTTTAGCCTGATAAGCTCTCGAATGTTTACAGGAAGATGGAGGTGTGGAGTGTCTCTTTCACTCAATTTAGTGGTAGTGGAAGCAAAAAATAAAGTATCCAAGTTCAATGTTAAAATTTTGAACGGCAAGTATCCAAATCATCTATCTGGGGATTACCGAATGCTAGATAAAATATTTCTTTTGAAATTTAGTCCAGTTCGTAGTTTTAAAGTATGAAGAATTGATGGTAATACATTATTAATTACAAAAATCACCATAACTGGATTGTGGTCACTGCTATGCATTTACAGTAAAAAAACTTCAGTGTGAGATAAATTAACTGTAAAGCTCATGTCCAAAATAGCTTTGGAGCGGTAACTAATGAAATACGTGGTTGTGTTGGGGGCGAGAATGTCAAAGTGCCGACCCTACGGCCCAATTGCACAAGATATTTCCTTTGTGTTAGCCCGCCTGGATTCCATCTGGGATGTCGAGTTAAAATCGCCGAAAGAAAGGTTTTGTTGCTGTGGTTGAGAATTGCGTCAAGTTCCGTAGTATTAATGGAGACGTGTGGAGGGTGTTCATAAATGCACGCCGCTGCGTAATTTGCACTGTTGTTTCCTAACTGAATGATAACCGATGAATTTTTCAAAGGTGTTTGAGACATTTAGAATGGCGTGGTGTTTGATAGAAAGCTTGACGTTACAGGCCGAGGGGCTGTGCCCCCCTATGTGTTGTACGGTCACTTCTGTGACAAGTGAAGTTTGAAATGCTAAACCTATCCGCTTTTGGACGAAGGTGTGTTTCCTGTATTCCGATTATGTCGGGATCATTATCAATAATACTTTAACTCCTCTAATTTATTTTTAAAACCGTTAGCATTCCAGCTAAAAAATCCTTGAGATAATTATTCGCACTATTCTATTATTCATTAATCAACAATTAAAGTTCAGTTTGTAAGATAAACAGCATTTGTCCCCACTGTGTCATCTGCCATTTGGGTCTGACCGCTTTGGCATCCAGTGACTCGTTGTTCTGACCTCCTTTACTACTCGAGAAAGTAGGTTTTGTTGGCTTATTCTTCCGTGCGGGAGCCGTTTGCCTCATGCCAGACATTCTTCGTCGGTTTGTTTTGTTGTTTATTGGGTTCTGGGGCATCCGGAGAAGTTTGCAGGGTGCGGGCCGCTGCAATTTGCACACTTGTCCTGTCTTTGGCCGACTTGGTGCATTCAGAGGTGAGATGACCAAGTGAACATTTCAAACACCCTCTTCGCGCTCTAGCGCAAAACCGAGAGTGATGAAAGTTTCTGACAGCGATAACACTGAGGGAGGCATGGAGGATTTATTGAGGGGCTCAGCCACAACCTCGAAAAAATCCACCGTCTTCATGTTGAAAATACCTGGCTTGCAGGGCATTTGGGGAGGGTCACTTCGGGAAGAAAAGTGGCATGTTTGTTGGGTTTTCCCGTTTCTCAACAGGAGTTTGAGTGGTTGGGATTGTCCTCAAATGAGTGCAACTCTGACATGATTTCCTTTTGGTCGAAGTCAGTTGGTAACCCTCGAATAACAACTTTAAGTTGTTTATTATGGGCCATCTCAAATGTATGGGACCGCAATTTATTGTCCGAGATATTTTTGAATTAAACGGTGCCAGCAGAAACTGGAATGACCTCGGAGCTTCCCATTCTCATATCGCCCCCCTCGCGTTGTATCGCAGAATAATTTTCCTTAACTGATCGAGGAGCTCGGTTGCATTACGCGCTGTGAATCAATCACAGTGGGCGCAATGCGTTTTCTCGGGCCTTGCGGCTTACTACAGTAAAGCCGCGTCGTCTCCCCTTACTCGAATCGGGGAGCAACAACGCTACCAGTAACCGCCGCCGCCGGCTGCTTGCCGCCGCCGCCGGCTGCGTTTGCCGCCGCGACCGGTCCTGCGTGTTTTTCTTGTGTTCTCCGAGTTCCCCTCGGATGACGTTTCCTTCTTCCACACAGAAGACTCAGCGTCTCCGGATACGGGCAGGGGAGGTGTTGTTTGGGAGCGCGCGCCCGAGCATTCCCTGTTTTAATATCGGCATACTGAAAATGTTCAAAATTAAATAACTACTATCCAGAGCCAGAGGCAAAAGACCCAGGAGAATTCTTAGACCTCGTGTATTATCCCTCTAACACTATTAACTTAGTCAGCTCACCGAGTGGTGAGTGACCATTATTATTTCTAATTTCTAAATTTTTTCTTATCATTTCTTAACTTAATTTAAATCCTGCTGCACAGGCTAACTTTTCTATACCCTCCCCACTTGCTCAGTTCCAATGCATCAGTGCAGCCAATAAGGTGCCTACTCACAGTGCCATGGACCAATCAACAGCTCACCACTCAACAACGATCAGGACTCTTCCCTGCCGAAACTCCAGGAAGCATCCCCTCACTGTGCCACCATAGCCACGCCTCTGCCAAACCCCACAACCAACCAGGAAACTCTCACTCAAGCCAGGCCCATCCAATACTGTGGCCCTCATCTACCTCGATAGATGGAGGAACGCTTCGCAGTTCCTGGTTTCCCCAGAGACGTCAGCAACGTCAGCATGCCTGTTTTGGATGGAGGCCCTTCCCGAGGCGAAGCAGCCCGGCGCTCGCTCTTCCATTTCGGCTGTGAAAACGGTGCGGACACAGTGGGGATACGATTCAATCTCCGTTCGATCTCCTTTATGTAATCCTGAACCCTGGTTTTAGAGACGAATGGATTTACTCGAACACTTTAATACCGTCCATTGCATAAATTAATCAGCCCAGTTCTCGCGGCGTGTTTTCTACATCAGGGTCGTTGAGGGTGAGAAGCCCTCCCTCGAGAAATTAACGCACAAAGTCCTCGACTCGACGCACGTGGTACACTCTATCTAAATGAGCAGTCGCTACATTTGCCTCAAAAGAAAGAGGTCTGTAAACAAATAACCTACCTTGATTGATGAGGCCGCACCCTGTCCCAGAAGTGGACATATCCAAAATGGTAATCCAAAAATCTGAAAAGTAAAACACAAATCCGGTCGAAATCCGCGGCGCTAGGCCCAACACACACCGCAGGGGAGTCAAAACCCTCGGATGTAAAAAAATCAGTAAAGTTTGAAAATAACTAAACGAAAATAACCCTCAATCGGTTATCAATGAAGCAAAACCGTACCAAAAGTGACTAAAACTGAATGATTGCACGGATGAATGGGACACACTCAAGGGCAGAAAGGTGTGTGTGAGCCCATGGCTACAAGAAGCAGAATGAAATTTTTAAAGTACTGATTGATGTCCCACACCAACCCCTTTTAAACTCCAGGGTGTGGGTCCCTTCACGCCCCTCGTCATTTTCACGCCGGCGCAGCGGTGCCCTAACACGCCCGCAGACCATTAGCGTCCCCACAGCGCGAATCTAACAATAGCTCTCTCGATCCTTCCCACACTCACTGGCGGCACAACAACCGTCCAGTATCTTCGACCCCCTTTACCGCCCGCCGTTTTGAGGCGCCAGTCTGTCAAGTTATGAACCGGTCAAATGATAAGCAGTGGGGTTTCGTCCAGCCCATTCAGACTACAGCCCCACTGACGTCGAGGACCAAAATATAAACAACGAACAATGACCCCTAAAGCCACGTGTTCTGTCTCCAACACTCTACCTGCTTTAATCCATCAAACTAGACATGTATAGAGGGAAAGTGGACCGTATCAATGCGATGTCGTTACAATACTATGAGCAAATATTCTCACTTCGCTGGAATGTATATCACTGATCTCACTTTTATCTGGATAAACGAATCAGGACAGGAAAAATGCAGGATACAACATAATATGATTACGGACGGGAAAGAATTTATGAATTTTTTCCTTTCGCTGCTTCATTCATAACAAAATTTTAGAATTAAGGACTCGTAGTATAAATAGCAACATCATTCATGTGTACCATATTTAGTTCAATCATGGATTCTCTCAAATTAGTTCATCCATTTACTTTAATCTGGCTGGCCGTCTGTGCGCGGTGTAAAAATCAGTTCGTTAAAAATTAATCGATAATAAATGATTAAACCTTTTTCCTGAAAATAGCGTTTGGTGTTATGGGAAATTAACCAAACGCTGTGGCGGAAGAAATGCCGAATATTTTCCTTTCATGAAGGTATTCCATCTAATTTGCACCAGTATTCGGATGCGTTAATTGTTATAGACGATCTTATGGGCGAAAGTTAGGAAATGATCCCCCACTCAACAAAATTATTTGTGTACCCTCGCATCACAGGAATTTAAGTATAATTTTTGTGGTACACAGAATATTTTTCTATAAAGGGAAAGAAACTAGAGAAATTTCCTTAAACGCTCATTATTTGTGTATTATTTAAGAATCGAAGAAATCAATCCCAAATTACACATTTAGGCCAAATTTTCACTATATTCCTCGTAGTGAAATTTTTTCACAAATGCTGCAGATACCACATTAAAACCTTACGGATACTTACTTATGGATTTAAAACCTGAAACTGATAAATCCTTGCGTGTTCGCACAGGTATGTTTCCTGGAGATGTTTTTTATATATATCAACCTCAATAACCCATTACTTTGAAACAAATAAATACATTCAAATTGTTTAATGAATATTCATTAGTTCACAAGATGCCAGTGTGTCCTGAACAAACTTTTGAGCTCTGAAAACTAATTTCTAAAATAAAAAACTCAAAATCTATTTTGAAAAAGTGTTCAAAGAAAGAAATAAAAACTTTGTGCGAGTGTGTGCTGAATGTTTTATGTGGTAACATATCATTGACTAAAATTGAAAAAAATCGCTTATCTCCCTATAAAGAAAGCTTAAGAAAGCTTTCTAACAAAAAAACACCTCTTTACAAGAAAAAGAAAATTTTAATTCAAAAAGGAGAATGATTCATATCTATTTTACTACCAGCGGCTATTTCCGTCATCAGTTCTTTAATTCAAAATGGAACTTAGCAAAAAATTTGTACTGGTACCCGAAGAAAGAGTTCAAGTAACGGAACACTTATCACAGAACTTGATATAAACGCATGAAAAACATTCTCAATAATAAGGAATTAACGGAAATAGAAAAAAAAGTTCTCTATTTACAAGTTTTACAAAAATATACGCACTTTTCAAAGAAAATTGAAAAGAGTCTGAATCAATTCCAACTGAAACATATGTATCAGAAAATCAAGAAACATCTGTATCAGAAAATCAAGAAACGGAATCATTAAAAGAAAATCTAAAAGAGTCAGTAGTAAAGACTGAAAAAGTTGAAGCGTTTAAGGACGAAACTTTTAGAAATTGTTCCAGTTAGTATATGTAATGCAAAAACTTACTTTTCCGCAGTTTTTAAAGCTTCAAGAATCTTTCAGTTGGAATTCTGACGGTGAAATTATTTACAGAAACACTGTTATTCCAGGAAGTAATATTGTATTATTACTGAATGATTTTCTACGAAATCGAAAATCGGAACCTGAATGAAGATATGTATTTTTAAAAGCTTTGAATGATGTAAATTTACCGAAACATCTCGATGTAAATAAAAAATTGTATAAGAATAACAAACTTATCAAAAAACCAATAATGTATGCTCGCAGAAATGCATGGTTGAAACTTTGAAATAAAGGATACTCATTTGATTAAAAAAAATGTCTCTTTTTGATTTGAACAGAAGCTTTTGCAGGTGAAAAATATACTTATTTAATAAAAATTCTAAAAAAGTTTCCTCAACAGGACGTGATGGAGATTAAATAAAATTATACTAATTTTTTGAGGGAAAAAATTATCAAACACACACACACACACAAATATAGAAAAAATATACACTTTTTGAGGTAAAAAATAAAAGTTAGAATATATAATAGAAAAAAAATAAAAGACACAAATATTTAGATTCATTCCATTTTTTATTTTCTAAACACAAATCTTACACCATATCGCTTCTTTACAAATTTATACATTTGAAAATCATTTATATACAATTGATTTAAAATATAATGCACAGAATAACCTTGGCTGCGCTTGAATAAAAAGTGAATACAGTATTGTCGACAAACATTGGATGTTGGTGACTGAAACACTTTGGAATTCCATAATATATCTAAATAGGTAGTAGTACTAATGTTATAGAATAAAGGAGGTTGTGTCCAAACGAGTCATAAAATTCTAATTCTCTTTTATCATTCACAAATAATGCTAACCAGGGGGTTCCGGGTTGTGATGAGTCAGAATTTACAATAGCACACATGTTTTCTTGCAGAGAAGGAAGCGTATCTCTAGAATAAACACCTTGGAAATAGGGGGATTTAGCCTTCTCTTGAGATAAGACTGTAAAACAATTGCATTCCATCCATTCTTAATTTCCGAAATCATACAAGATATTTCGATTTGTTTATTTCGATTAAATTTTCAAACTCAGCGAAAACGGATAACACATATGGTTTGTTCTAAAATTCCGCTTAGGCCCCAGTCCCAGCAACCGTCATATGTTTTTATCAGACTTAAATGTTCTCCTGAAGAACATAAATCCGGTGAGGTTGCGACATAGCCATCCTTGTGATGACCATAAACTAGTAGGATCCGCGTAAAGCTGGGGAGGTGTGGGATTATCTAAATGATGAGACATTATGTACTCTTCTAACACAACTTTTATTAAGAATAACTTAAATTACTTAATTCTAATTACCAACCTCTTAAAGTGAGAGTTAAAATTCAATTAAACCTTATATTCGAGTCAGTTCTCGCGCAAATCAGGATCATTTTATCTTAATTATAATAATTCAACTGTCTAATCTAACTTCTTATACAAAAATATTACCTTTTTGTAGAGTCACCTTCCTTCCTAGGTGGTAGAAATAATTCCTATTATGTTATAATTGTAGGTGGCGAAGACTCAGGCCTTCTTAATCCTTATTATATTCTATTGATGAGCGTATCCTTCTTCCTGAACTGTAGACGCTCCAACACTTGTTCCGAACGATTCCACACTAAGTTATTCTCGGTAGTTTGCCGTTCTTTTCATCATCAAACTTTCTATCCTTTTTTAAAGTATGTCTCATTTACATATTCGGATCCGTTTCTCTTCTTGGTATTGGGTTGGAAAAGGTTTTGCCATTAATCGTGGCCGTCAAAGAACTTAGGGAGTTATGTTGTAGCGACGCGAGAGGCTAGCAAGTTAAATCCAAATAATGTATTTGAATCTTTATATTCTTTTCTAGAAATAAATATACCTCTGTTATGACCCATTCGATCTGTCCCAACAAATAGAGTTTGATAGGCACGTATGTATCGATCTTTAGAAAAATCGGGTTCTAATGGATTGTGAGGTACTGGTTGTCCATCCACACACCCAATAAAATTTAAATTAAAAATGTTTAAACTCATATGAGATTTTTGAAAATGCTCCGTGAAAAGCTTCATTATCTACAATATCCTACAAAAAGTTTTTTCGGCATTTGGCCTGAAAAATATGTGCCATATCTTTGAATAAAAGACATGCTGCCTTTAGGAATCGAATACACTTTGCACAGAACTCGGGTAATGTGATATTTTGCGCTTGTTTTTTCTAGTGCTTTCGCATGACCAAGAATAAATCCGGGATTCACGCGAACTTTTCGTATGAATAAAGAAACATGATCCAAAACAACTTTAAATCCTGCAGATCCTTGCAAACAAAATTCGGGCTTGCTTCGTATTAATTTTATTTTCAAGTCCACTAAATTGAGTAAAAGACGATCTTGATGAAATAAACTGAATGTCGTATACAGCCAATCATAAGCTCATGTAGCCGGTAATCTCTTTCTTTAAAAATTTGTCTCTTTCTTTGAGACCATCATCAGAATTCTTGTAAAATAGTTCAGCCGTTAATTGGGAAGTTTTGCTGTCGTATCCATGGTTTAAGAGAGTTTCAATATAAGATCGATAGGGATATGTATTACTGGAATTGGAAACCACGCGATCATTTAAGGATACATCTACTTGAGAAAATATTGAATGTAGAAATAAAAATTCACAGGTCCTATAGTATCATCTTTAGTAATAGGCGTATTGTCCACTTTTACTATTTTCGCTTTTACGTATAATTGTGTTTGACTGAGATCTATGTAATCTTCTGCACTTCCAGAAATATGGAATTCTACAGGTGCGTTATATCGAAAACGTTGTGTTGAGGGTGAAATTGTTTCCACCGCCCATCTTGAATAACTGTTTGAGTTCCTGGTAAGTTGAAAAAGTTCCACCAGATTTAACACATTCAGGAGAATCTTTAAGAATAAAGGCCATTTTTACGAGTCGAAAATGTCACGTACACTCATTTTACGTGCTTTGGATGAAATGATTTTTTTCTGTTTCTTACGCTTTCTTTTATACTGTCCTTTCCCTACCATAGACTGAACTCTATCAATAGCTTTCTGTGCTAACTTTTTCCCACTTTCTCTGCTTCTTGTTTTTACAGCTTCTTTAAAAAATTTTCGTGACAATACATCAGAGGCAACACGACTCCCTGTCCTTAATATTTCTTTTCCAATAGTTTTACCTCCTTTTACTAAAAAAGGTAAAGCTGCTCTAAACAATCGACGAAATATTCCTCTGCTTCCATAGCCCTTTTGAAAATTAATGCCCTTGTAATGAGTCAGACCCGAGCCAATTTGACCTGCATAATGGTCTTCAAATCTTTTAGTACAGCAAACGTATGGTACACTCATCTTCACCTTTTATCTTCAAATGAGGGGATGGGAAATGCATAGTTTTATTTATAGTATTTGCCCTTTCATGCGTGAAAATGTCGAAGCATTATGATCACTTTTACCTCTTTCAAGAGAACAAAATCACCTGAATTCGCCCTTCAGTTCAGCTTGAAATAGTTTTGAAACGAGTGTCTCACCGCAAGTATTGAGGTTCATCATAATATTGGCTAAACTTTTCTCCAGTCTTGGACCTTTTAGTCTTCGAACGATTCGCAATAAAGGAGCCTGTGTATCTCCCACAATTTGGGGTGAAATTAGATCGGAGTAAACGTAAAAAACTGAAAAATTAGACCATGCATCAGCAACGAATTCGCTTTTCATGTTACCCGTTATGATTGCATTGATTTGAATCCCAACAATTCCTCGCCCACCCTCTTAAGTGAAGGCTGCCGCTACCTTGCATTGCATTAATTTTTACCCGTTTCGTTGCTTTATTGTAATTTATTGTGAACCGATTAGGATTTTGGGTAAAAGCAAGCTGTACGGCTGATGGTATTTACCGAACATTGTTTCATAAGAACCCACATCACCTCGTTCCCTTAACAGTTGAAGAGATGTTGCCGTCACCAACTTTGTATTGAAAAATAATTGTTAGTTTCTATTTACGTTAAGCCAAGAAGAATGAGGGTAGATGATTTCAGACAATCCTTACCCTTAATTCACACTATTTAAATGTAAACAGGAGAGAGTAATTGAGTTTTGAAATGAGATATTTGTTTTCTCTGGAAAGAAATGCATATAGAACCCAGAAGGTAAGTGCCATGTGAAAGACATTTTGAAATGAGTCCGTATTAAAAAAGTTTAACTATTATACTTTTTGAATATCAGTCACCCAATCATTAAACTTTTCAGGAGAAGCCTAAAATTTAACATAATATTCAGTAATTCGTCTTTTTCTTTTGTTTGATAACGTTCTCTACAGCAGGATAAAAACCCAGGAAGTCGACAACTTTTTGTAATTCTGCTATGTAATAAGTACCTTAATCTCTTCGCCTTGTAAATCTTTTAATCTATAAACGATCGAATTCTTTTGTGACGATTTCATAAACTGTGAAAAGTTCCCTTCTCCAGTTTTATTCGTATCCTTTTTTTTCAAAGTGAAGTTTTTGTTGTTTATTAATGCGTACAACATTGGGCCTGTAATTTTAAATCTAGGGGCTTCAGGTTTCTTATATTTCTTAGATCACCGTATAAATTTTTTTAATACTTGCTTCCGGTTATGCCTACTTACAGAAAGAGGTTCCATTTAATTGAACGGTGATACCAGTGATTATAACTGGGTATTAATTTATCAATGACGTGTCGATGTAATTTTTAGTCTTAAATTCAGTGAAATATTTCCAATATTTTTTGTTTTAATGTCCGATTAAATCTTTCGATAATGCTAGCTTTTAGTTACATTATTATTTGTAAAACGGTACTTATATCTATTTTTAAATACTCTTTTGAAATTATTTTATTTAAAAAAAACTCCTTACCGGCATCTGTTTGCAACACTTTTTAGGCTTCCTTTCTTAAAATAATTTCTCAGCCCAGACTACACTTTTCCAAATCTATCTTTCAGAGGAACCGCCCGCTAAATTTTGAAAATAAATCAATGCAAGTTTACAAGTACCCTTATAACCCTTTATTAAGACTAGCTAAAGATTGTATTATCGATCTTCAAATCCACTTGAAACTGACGATCAATATCACTTACAAACACTCGATTCCGCTGAAACTTATGTCGAACAAGTTTATGAAGAGTGTAAGCATCTTTCTGCGATAACCAATGTTTTACATCTTTTTTACTATATTTCCCTTTTAAAGAGTGATGTAATACCTCCACACCCCCGAAGCTATTTGGAACTTCAGGATTTTCGTAAAACGCTTAAATCTTGGATACATTGTTACCAAAGAAAAGATCTTGATTCAATGACTATTACAGTCTTCATAGTTATGTACTTATACTTTTTGGGAAAAGGCAAAACTTTAAGTTTAAAAACATGGTTACAAATTTTTCACTTTCATATGAAATACATTTAAAATATCACTTGTACATACTTTGATAATTTCTTAATATATATATATATATATATATATATATAACATAAAAACATTTTATTTAAATTTATAAAAACAAAATATCTGTGTGAATCTTAAAAATCTTAAGACAAAATCCTAATAATATTCAAAGCAATCAGGTGGACATAACATGTCCCTTACTTCTCTTAAAATAATATCTAAGCGAAGATTTTCAAAAAATTCTTGAGTTACATAATATACAGGTTTTAACAATAAAAAGTGTTCATTTTCAAAAAGATTATTATAAAAACAATAATTTATCTCATTAGCTTCAAATGACAAAACATATGAATTAAATGTTTCTTCTCGATTCCTCCATAACCCTCAGGAAAGTCTGAGGTTGTTTCAGTCCTTTTGTTCAGGGAGGCTGCAAAATAGATTTTTTCAAAATTCTGCATCAAGTATTGTTGACCCAGACTAAATATCCAAAAGAAAAAGGTAAATGTTCTATGGGGACCCTTCGCAGAAGGTTTTATATGCAGTTAAAAGTCAATACACTGAAATACATTGTCTATAACGGCATTTTCAATAGCACCATATTTTTTCAATCATTTCAGCCTCGCCGAAGCCTCGGGATATGCTTTTCGATTTCTTTAAAAGTAGGCTCTTTATCCGGACCGTATTTAATGCGCTTAAAAGTAAAAATCAGTGAAGTTCTACTTGTTATTTGAATGTGTCACAGGAGTGAAACCACTTGGTACCTCCAGTGATTCCGGTACATTCTTTTACGTATGATATATTCGATCCAATCGTGTGTCTAATGTTATTCCCCTTTAGGGATTGGTAGTAGGTTTTTCCATTACTTCTTGAAACGCTTTTTATATTTACTGGATACGGAATCATAATAGGTGCTTCTGTATGACAAAAAATCATCACCAATTGGAAATACTTCCATCTGGTATGCAACTTTGGTAAATTTTCCATACTTCTGAAAAATAATAAATCAAAAATTAATAAAGATTAGAAAAGTGTAAAAAATATAAACATTACATATATTAAATTTATTAATTTGTTGCTTACTTTTGAAACTCTTCTTGTTTTCTTATTTGCACAAGATTCCACGACCTTTCCAAGCTTTCGTTTTTCGCTATGTGTTTCAGACATCGTCAATTTTTTTTCCCTTGTTGAATACAGTCCGCCGCAGTACTGACACACGAAATGAATCTTGAACCTAAGATGTGACAAGGGTCTAAAGCATATTGACCGAATTACACTTGAACGGAGTTCGCTGAGTGGTTGAAAGCAATGTATCCATCCGCTCTAAGCATTGAGATACTTCTGACGTAGAAATTCAGTCGCCGTCTTCAGGAATCAAGATCAGACAAGCTAAGACAAGTTCGCTAATCGTAAACCGTTCACGCCGATGACGTATATTCTACGTCACATTTTTACTGTGTAATGTAAACATTATACCGGAATTAAAATTACAAATTACAAAGTGTCTGTAAATGAAATATTTTTTATATTTCGTTTTAATTAAAAAATGTCACCATCTGTTTCTGCCTGCAAAAATTCAACACCATGAGATTACAAACATAAAGTTTTCTTCATAGGTTTGTATGCCTTCAGGACAATGGTTAGCGTACCTGAAAAACTATTGTCCTATGGGAGACATTTTGTTCTGGGGCTGTGAATTTGAATCTGATTTATTATTGTTATTTTTTTTTTTTTTTATTTGAATCTTATTTTCTTCACCCACTTTAAAAATCTATAATTAGTGTAGTTTAATCAATAGGTGGCGCCATGAGTTAATCTTTAACATCCCTATACTTCAATTTTTGCACATTTTTTTAAAACAACTCCAATCTGGTTTGGAGTTTTTAGCACCCTCTAATGTAGACTCCCCAGAAAGAATATCATCCATATAACTATCATTACAAATCACATCTGCTGCGTCAGGAAATTCCGCTTTTTCTTCATCTGCTAAGGCCTTTAAGGTCCTGGTAGCTAAAAATGGTGCAGAAACTGTCCCATAGGTTACTGTAGTTAGTTTATAAGTCTTGATTGGAGCCTCTGCACTGGTCTTCCAAACAACTCGTTGTAAATCCCTTTGATTAGGATCCACAAGTATCTGCCTGTACATTTTTTTAATATCTGCACTAAATGCGTACTCGTGTTTTCTAAATCTACTGACTATGGAAAAGAGATCTTGTTGAATAATTCCTCCGTTTAGTAAGATGGAGTTTAGAGAAAAACCGCTTGTGTTGTTTTTGCACTTGCATCGAAGACAACTCTCAATGGAGTGGATGCCTTTTCTGGTTTGTATACGGAATGATGAGGAATGTAATAATTAATCTTATCTAATGCTTCATTTTTAATCTCCTCCATATGACCTAAAAGTTCATATTCACTCATAAATTCTTTATACAGAGTTCCCATTGTATTGTTTTGTTTAATTTTCCCAAATACCATTTAATCGCTTGACCGCATTCTCTTTGGAATCTCCTAATAATGTTTTTGCCTTTTCTTTTATGGGTAACTGAACTATAAATCTTCCCGTTTTATCTCTTTTATAGGTTCTAACAAAATGTTCCTCACAATAAATTTCCTCTTCACTTTTAGTAATTTCTTTAGAATCATCTGGAAGTGATTCCAGTTCAAAGAATTTCTTTACTGTTATATCTAAGCTTGGTTCACATTTATTAAACAACAATTGGCTTGTTTTTGTGACTGAGGAAGGGTACCTGTGACTAAATAGCCAAATTTTGTATTTTGTAAAATTACATTTCCCTCCTGCAAATAATGTTGTTCTGGGTTTAAAATTTCAAAAAATAGTTCACTTCCTATCAATATATCTATTTGACCTGGCATATGGAAATTAGAATCTGCTAGCTCAATTGAAGATGGAATATTTAAATCCGATATATTTAATTTCGATACAGGAATCGCATCGGTAATTTTAGGTAAAAGTGAAAATTGTACATTGCGTGCAAAAGTATAATCCCGATTTGAAACTTCAATATTTTCTGAATACTTCGAGGATTGCGTAATTCCGTTAATACATGTTATGATTGGTTTGGCCTAAATTTAAACCAACCCTTTGTATGTCTTCCCCAAAACCCATATCGTAGACCTTACAATAACCCTTAATTTATTTCTATATGCATCAGAACTCTTAACGAAAATCACAACATGAATGTATTTAATAAAACACATTTTTTTCCCAAAAGTCAAAGCAGCCATTTTGGCTGACCTTCAAACCAAGTAGATTCGAATTGATTTTACCCCCTTTTTTTTTCCCCTACAGTGTGATTTTTAACTGCAGAGCAAAGTTCGTTAGAATCGTGAAGCAATGAATTATGTAATCCTTTGCAACACTTTGACATTTGTATTTAAATGGGCACCAGAATGAAGTCGGGGAGGAATTTATAAAAAAGCTTGTTATTGCAAAAAATTTTTTCCACCCCCAAACATTTTTGAAATGCAATACATGTGGGGAACCCAACCGAAATCTTAAAAAAAGTTTGGGTTTCCCTCAGATGGGGGGGTGTCTAGGGGTTTTGGGTTGTTATTTAAAATTTGAAATAAAATAGACAAATAGCCCCAAAAAGCTAGTTGAAAACTAAATAATTTATTAAAATTATAGGGAGTATTTAGGGGGAATATTTCAAAAGAATAGGAAAGTTAGAAAACATATTTCGGAAGAATAGAAAGTTAGATCACTTATTTTAAAGGGGAGGAAAATTGAATTAAATAGAATTCATTATGGTGCTTTAAGACTTCCCCCTGGCGCGGAGGGGCTGACGCGCGAAACACGACCTTCTCGACGAATGTTGTGACCCCGGCAAAAAGGTTCATGTCGGCTTTTTTAAAAAAAGGACGCTAGATGGCGTTGATGTGGAATACTGTTTTATTAGAATTCCCGACCCGGAAAAGGGATATGATCTAACTTCAAAAAATGGAATACCCCTAAAAAAAACCCCCTCCTCGACTGAGCTGGTCTCTCACCCTTTACAAAGTTGAGAGCAAATTATTTACAAAAAGAAAGTAAATTGATTCAGCATAACCATAAATTTTAAATATATGAATGTTTATGCAATAACCAAAACAAAATTGTTTTATTATAATAAAATATACAGATAAAAAGATGATACCCGATATTTACAATTTGGGGATCTAAAATAAAAAAAAAAAAAATTTTAAAAAATATTCTATATTGTGACTTGCAATTAACTAAATACCAAATCACAAACAAAAAAAAATATCCTCCAAATAGGTCAAAAGGAAAAAGAATAATACTAAAATATAAAAATTTTAAAAAAACGAATATAAGATAATTTTTGGGAAACGAGTTTTACCACATAATAGAAATTTAAATTTTCCCAAAAAGGGATATAATATGAGAAAGATTAAATATAATAATTACTACCCAAATTTTGTATAAAAATATTTCATTAAATCAGTTGAGGTGGTGGGGGAGTTGGGTCCTTCGTGATGCCCAAAAATTTTACCACTTCATATCTATTTCAAATTAAATTTTAGTTACTATTTCTCTGTTTCAAATTGCGCATTATACATTTATATATTTTAAAGGGGGCTTTTTTTTGAATCATGCTTAGATTTCAAATTGCCCAAATTTTTCCCAAAAAGTTCGAAAACACTTTTGATCAGTTTGGAAATTTTTGAAGAGACATTTCTGGGAAGTTTTTCATTTTTTTCCTCTTCTGGCATAAAAGCGAAAATTCTGCATCTCATCTTTTTTTTTACCACGATGGACTTGCATTTTCCCGATGAACCGGATATAATCCCTTTTTTTGTACTTTGGGAGCATTTTTTTCTTTTTTTGTATGTCTTTCGGTTTAACTTTCTGTAGTCAAAAAATTTCCCCGACGATCCGTTTTTTTTTTACCTCTTGCTTTGGTAACGCAGTTGACGAGGTGGGCAAAACGGTTCTTCGTCTTTCAGAATAATTTTTTTGGGACGGTAGTGCTATTTTTCTGGCTTATAATCTTGTATTAATTTCCCGAGTTCCTTTAATTCGGCAATTTTCAACATGACGGGGTCTAGCTCTTCTTGAAGATTTTCGAGATATTTGCATAATTTGCAAAGTGCTTGATTTTCATATTTGTTGAATTTAACCCCTTCCTTTTAAACTTATCGTGCTTTTTCCCAAAAAGGTCTGACCCAATAACTGCTTCAAATTTTTTAATTTATCGGCGGGTACAAATGCCAAGTCAATAAAATTTTCATTGTCAATTTCAAATTCATGTTCAAAGGAACCGATAGTTGCACCTGTGTTTCCCCAAACCTTGGGTTTTTATTCTTCGATAATTTTGTTGGGTCCATGATTCTTCTGCTTGTTTTCCCCGCAGCAAACTTACGGTATAACGTCTATAAGCGCCGTGATTTTCTTCTTTCCGAAAAAAATTTTTTTAGTACGTAAACCTTCCTTAACATGAGTGTGCAAGTTTCCTCTGGGCGTTCTTTTAATTTCCCCCTGACTTTGAATAATTGCTGAGCATTGTAGTTTGGGGTTTTTTAATTTTTGTTGTAATACCCTTTTTTTGCATTGTCTTGACACTTTGAACATTTTCTACCGGGGCAGGAGATTGATAAGATTGAAATTTGTTTACGCTGGAAACTTTATCGTTCTGTTTATATTCGAATTTTCTCGGGGTTCATATCTACGAGTTTTTTAAGGGGTTTTAATTTTGTTTCTTCGCAAATGGATTACTCTTTTGTTCAGTGTCTTTTAAGGCTTCGAATTCTGAGTTTTCGTAATTTAACAGGGGAGTTCATATTTGGGCCCTTCATCTAAGTAATATTTTTAAATTGAAAGGTGTTTTCCGTTTGTTGATCCGTTATGATTAGATCGATAATTTTTCGAAAGATTTTATCTTTTTAAACCCACCAACCGTTAAGTAAATTTTAATTAGGTAGAAATCAATCCATGTTCTTTTTAGGGGCCTTTTGATGAGAAAAAAATAGCTGTCGAAATTTTTCGGGTTACAAAACGTTTTGGTAAGTCTTTAAATGTTCGTAAGAGGAGCTTTTTCACAGGCTCTTCCTATGATGTGAGATATTTTGGGCCCGGGAATAAGCCTAACAGATGAGAAACCCCCCAAATTTTTGATTTTATCCAGATCTGCGCTTGACGTTCGAATAATTTAAGATAAAGACTATGTTTTTTTAAATCGAAAAGGGTGTATAAATTTTTTTACACTTTTTTGAAAAGTTTTTTGCCTTGGGTGTATCAGCACCTAATTTAAATTGCGCGGACCCAACTTTCCAATTCAAATTGCTTTTCGTTTTTTTTCATCAAACTTCAATTTTTCTTTTATTCTTTCTTTCGTTCTTCTATGCGTAATTTTTCTGCACTGGCTTTTATGGGAATTTTTTTTCCCCTTCATGCGTAATTTTCCCTTGGGCCCTTTCATCCTCTACACGGGGGTTTTTTTTTTTAGATCTTCGCATATTCTTCAAAAAGAAGGTCTTTAAAAGGATGGTCATAGATTTATCGTTTTAAATTTAGTTCTGTGGCTAAGACGAATAAATCTTCCGTCGACCTTGCCGAGAAGGCCATTTTAAAATTTAAATTTAATTTTTTTTAGAAAAAAAGAATTTAACAAATTTATTCCCAAAAAAAACACATATATAGCAAATCTCCTTTCCCCAAATTAAAAAAATTTTAAAAAAATTGTAATGCCCAAAAAATTAAAATGCAATGAAATACTCAAAACTTTTTTCGAAAAAAAATTTTTGACCAATAATGTTTAAAAAAAAACAGTGGAACTAAAAAGGGAATTTAAATTGAAAAATTTTAATTTTTAATTTAACCAAAAACTTCTATAAAAAAATTTAATATATCAGTTAATTTTTTATAAAAAAGAATTTGAAAGTAAAAAAATTAAAATAAAACTTTGTTTTTTTAAAACTGAGATTAAATTTATTTCAAAAAAGAAAAAAAAATTTAATCATTCGAAACGAAACAATTAGAAGTTAGTCCCCAAGGAAAAAAACTTATATATATTTTTATTACACCAATAAAATAAAATCATTCAGGATCTATCTCATATCAAATTCTAATAAAAGCACACTTTTCAATAGAAAGATAATAATTTTAAAAAATGAACTCAAAAAAATTCATATATTGAATGATAAAGTACACCATTTAAAAATTGGGTCATCTAGATGTTTCATCAATAAATTATAAAATGAACGATGTTAAATGAAAAACAAAAAAAAATTAGTGTAATTTCTTTCCCCAAAAAACAGGAAATGATTAATTTATTACACAACAGCTGTGGGGAAAAAAAAAAAAGATCAGTAATCGAAAATTGCAAAATTTATCCTGAGAATGATGGATTTATGAATTCCTAATGCTAAGGGCCCGTCAAGGTCAGTGACGCAACAAAACGGAAATCCTTTTAGTTTGATATTGTACAACATATCAAATACAATAAATCAATTCGTTTTAAATGAATTAAAAGAAAATAACTTGAATATTCATCGATTTCCTTAATATTTTAAAAGATATACTTGCAAAGAATTTAATAGGCGATTAAATATGCACAAATAGAAAATAGTATTTAAAGATAAACATTATGCTTTAAACATATGAATTATATACTTTAAAAATTCAAACACAATTTTGATATTAACAGCATGACGATGGCTCTGAAATTCTTCTTTTAGAGATTTCCTTTCTTTTAATGAAGAACATAATAAAAAACAGTACCTGATACATTTGTTGAAAACGTAGTTTTCTTGGATGCTGCAGATGAAGCTTGAAATGGACTCACTGAGATTTCATCAAAGCGCTTGTACGACGAAGTAACTTCAAAAAGGAACACTGTTGCTATAATGTTAGTATGTTATGGTTATGAGAGGCAAACCGTTTGTTTACATTTCAGTCAGCGTCCCCAATTTGAGCGTTGCAAATTTTTTCAAAAGAAGAAGGTTAGAAAAGAAGATTTTTAAATCAATCCCGAGCGACCCCCCAATTTATTTCTGTGGGAATCCAACCGAAATTTTCCAAAAAGTTTGGGATTTTTTCAGATGGCGGGTTTTATGGCGGGTGTCTAGGGTTTTAGGGTGTGTTAGTTAATTTCGAAATAAAATAGACAAAATATTTTAAGAAAGAAACTAGTTGAAAACTAAACAATTTATAAGAATTATAGGAGTATTTACATGGGGAATATTGCAAAAGAATAGGAAAGTTAAAATAAGATATTTCGGAAGAATAGGAAGTTAGATCACATTACTTTTAAAGGGGGGCAATTGAGATTAAAAGAATTCATTATGGTGCTAATAAGACTTACCACCTGGCCGGACGAATGATAGAACTCGTTTGGTACTATTAAGATTTACCGCCTGGCGCGGACGAAAATGAGCTGACCCGCGAAACACGACTTCTCTCAACGAATGTTAGTGGGCCCCTGGCGAAAAGGTTCATGTCGGCGTTTTTAAAAAGGGCGCTAGATGGCGTTGATGTGGAATACTGTTTTGATTAGAATTGCCGACCTCGGTAAATGTGATATGATCTAACTTCTTACAAATGGAATATCCTACATATATATATATATATATATATTAAGAAATTATCAAAGTATGTACAAGTGATATTTTAAATGTATTTCATATGAAAGTGAGAAAATTTAAGCTCATGTTTTTTAACTTAAAGTTTTTGCCTTTCCCAAAAAGTATAAATTGCATTACTATGAACTGTAATAGTCATTCACTCAAGTTCTTTTCATCGGTAACAATGTATCAAGATTTAGCAGCGTTTTACGAAAATCCTGAAGTTCCAAATAGCTTCGGGGATGTGGAGGCATTACATCGCTCTTTAAAAGGGAAATATAGTAAAAAAGATGTAAAACATTGGTTATCGCAGAAAGATGCTTACACTCTTCATAAACCTGTTCGACATAAGTTTCAGCGGAATCGAGTGTTTGTAAGTGATATTGATCGTCAGTTTCAAGCGGATTTAGTCGATATGCAATCTTTAACAGAATTTAATAAAGATTATAAGTATTTGTTAACTTGCATTGAGAGAGATTTATTTTCAAAATTTGCTTGGGCAGTTCCTCTGAAAGATAAATTTGGAAAAAGTGTAAAGTCTGGGCTAGAAATTATTTTTAAAGAAAGGAAGCCTAAAGTGTTGCAAACAGATGCCGGTAAGGAGTTTTTAAATAAAATAGTTCAAAATTATTTAAAAAATCTGAATGTAAAGTTTTTTACAAATAACAAAACTAAAGCTAGCATTGTCGAAAGGTTTAATCGGACATTAAAAACAAAAATGTGGAAATATTTCACTGAATTTAACACTAAAAATTACATCGACGTCATTGATAAATTAATACACAGTTATAATCACTCGTATCACCGTTCAATTAAAATGGAACCTGTTTCTGTAAGTAGGCATAACCGGAAGCAAGTATTAAAAAATTTATACGGTGATCTAAGAAATAAGAAACCTGAAGCCCCTAGATTTAAAATTGGTGATGTTGTACGCATTAATAAACAAAAACTTCACTTTGAAAAAGGATACGAACAAAACTGGAGAAGAGAACTTTTCACAGTTTATGAAATCGTGCAAAGAATTCCGATCGTTTATAGATTAAAAGATTTACAAGGTGAAGAGATTAAAGGTACTTATTACGAAGCAGAATTACAAAAAGTTGTCGACTCTGGTTTCTATCCTGTAGAGAATGTTATCAAACAAAGAAAAAGACGAGGAATTACTGAATATTATGTTAAATTTTTAGGCTATCCTGAAAAGTTTAATGATTGGGTGACTGATATTCAAAAAGTATAAATAGTTAAACTTTTTTATTACGGACTCATTTTCAAAATGTCTTTCTACGTAACATTACCTTCTGATAGTTCTATGCATTTCTTTCCAGAAAACAAAATATCTCATTTCAAAACTCAATTACCCTCTCCTGTTTATTTAAATGGTGAATGGGAAGTGGGATTGTCTGAAATCATCTACCCTCATTCTTGGCTTAACGTAAATGAAACTAACAATTATTTTCGATACAAAGTTGGTGACGGCAATATCTCTTCAACTGTTAAGGGAACAATTGATGTGGGTTCTTATGAAACAATGTTTGATATTATATCAGCCGTACAGCTTGCTTTACCCAAAAATCCTAATCGGTTCACAATAAATTACAATAAAGCAACGAAACGGGTAAAAATTAATGCAATTCCAGGTAGCAGCCTTCACTTAGAGAATTTAGGCGAATTGTTAGGATTCAAATGCAATGCAATCATAACGGGTAACATGAAAAGCGAATTCGTTGCTGATGCATGGTCTAATTTTTCAGTTTTTTACGTTTACTCCGATCTAATTTCACCCCAAATTGTGGGAGATACACAGGCTCCTTTATTGCGAATCGTTCGAACTGAAGATCAAGACGGGGAAACGATTAGCCAATATTATGATAGACCTCAATACTTACCTTTGGTGAGACACTCGTTTCAAACTATTCAATCTGAACTGAGACTCAATTCAGGTGATTTTGTTCCCTTTGAAAGAGGTAAAGTGATCATAGTGCTTCATTTTCGCATAAGGCAAATACTATAAATAAAGCTATGCATTTCCCATACCCTCATTTGAAGATAAAAGATCAAGATGAGGGTACCATACGTTTGCTGTACTAAAAGATTTGAAGACCATTATGCAGGTCAAATCGGCTCGGGTCTGACTCATTACAAGGGCATTAATTTTCAAGAGGGCTATGGATTCGGAGGAATATTTCTTCGATTGTTTAGAGCAGCTTTACCTTTTTTTGTACAAGGAGGTAAAACTATTGTAAAAGAAGTATTAAGGACATGGAGTCGTGTTGCCTCTGATGTATTGTCAGGAGAAAATTTTAAAGAAGCTGTAAAAACAAGAAGCAGAGAAAGTGGGAAAAAATTAGCTCAGAAAGCTATTGATAGAGTTCAGTCTATGGTAGGGAAAGGACAGTATAAAAGAAAGCGTAAGAAACAGAAAAAATACATTTCATACAAAGCACGTAAAGTGAGTGTACGTGACATTTTCGACTCGTAAAAATGGCATTTATTCTTAAAGATTCTCCTGAATGTGTTAAATCTGAATTGGAACTTTTCAACTTACCAGGAATTCAAACAGTTGTTCAAGATGGGCAGTGGAAACAATTTCACCCTTTTTCTAACGTTTTCGATATAACGCACCTGTACAATTCCATATTTCTGGAAGTGCAGAAGATTACATAGATCTCAGTCAAACACAATTATACGTAAAAGCGAAAATAGTAAAAGTGGACAATACGCCTATTACTAAAGATGATACTATAGGACCTGTGAATTTATTTCTACATTCAATATTTTCTCAAGTAGATGTATCCTTAAATGATCGCGTGGTTTCCAATTCCAGTAATACATATCCCTATCGATCTTATATTGAAACTCTCCTAAACCATGGATACGATAGTAAAACTTCCCAATTAACGGCTGAACTATTTTACAAGGATTCTGATGATGGTCTCAAGAAAAGAACCGAATTTTTTAAAGAAAGTGCAACTGTAGACATGATTGGCTGTATACATTCGGATTTATTTCATCAAGATCGTCGTTTACTCAATTTAGTGGACTTGAAAATAAAATTAATACGAAACAAGCCCAAATTTTGTTTGTAAGGATCTGAAGGATTTAAAGTTGTTTTGGATCATGTTTCTTTATTCATACGAAAAGTTCGCGTGAATCCCGGAGTTATTCTTGGTCATGCGAAAGCACTAGAAAAAACAAGCGCAAAATATCCCATTACCCGAGTTCTGTGCAAAGTGTATTCGATTCCTAAAGGCAGCATGTCTTTTATTCAAGATAACATATTTTCAGGCCAAATGCCGAAAAAACTTTTTGTAGGATGTGTAGATAATGAAGCTTTTCACGGAGCATTTTCAAAATCTCCTTATGAGTTTAAACATTTTAATTTAAATTTTATTGGAGTGTATGTGGATGGACAACCAGTGTTTCACAATCCATTAGAACTCGATTTTTCTAAAGATCAATACATACGTGCCTATCAAACTCTATTTGTTGGGACAGATCTAATGGGTTAAGACAGAGGTATATTTATTTCTAGAAAAGAATATAAAGATTCAAATACATTATTTAGATTTAACCTCTCACCGGATTTATGTTCTTCAGGAGAACATTTAAGTCTGATAAAACATAGCAATTTGCGATTAGAAAACCAAATTCAGCAAATCTTTTGGGAACAAACCATATGTGTTATCGTTTTCGCTGAGTTTGAAAATTTAATCGAAATAAACAAATCGAGAAATAACTTGTATGATTTCGGAAATTAAAGAATGGATGGAATGCAAATGTTTACAGTCTTATCTCAAGAGAAGTCTACGTCCCCCTATTTTCAAGGTGTTTATTCTAGAGATACGTTTCCTTCTCTGCAAGAAAACATGTGTGCTATTGTAAATTCTGATGACTCATCACAACCCGAAACCCCCTGGTTAGCATTATTTGTGGATGATAAAAGAGAATTAGAATTTTATGACTCGTTTGGACAACCTCCTGTATTCTACACTGGTGTGCAAAACTTAAGCAACAGGTAGGTTTATTGCCATAACTTCACGAAAAATCATCTGAGAGACATGAAGTTTTGAAATGAGGGAGAGTATTATGTAGTAAAAGGGTGACGAAAGCATCGGCGCTGAAAAAGGAATGCAACGCATACGGTATGGAATCAAACTAAAACAAGCTTTATTGAACGCATGGTATCGTGACTCATGATTGTCTATCCAACAGGAAGAACAACAAGCAGATGTTCCTTAATATGGTATATGCCCTCCCCTTACTACAATGGTTGCTTTGCACCGTCTCCGCATACTCAGAACCAGCTGGTGCAACATTTCTTGAGGTAGGAGTGCCCATTCCTCAATCAACATCTGTTTGAGTTGTTGGTTGTACTCCGGATGATGTAAGCGTGTGGCAATACGTCTCCCTAAAGCATCCCACACATGTTCGATGGGATTTAAATCTGGGGAGCACGCTGGCCAAACCATTCGAGTGATATCTTCACTTTTCAGTAGCTTTTCAACAGCAAGAGTGCGATGTGGCAGTGCATTGCCATCCATAAAGATGAAGTCTGGGCCAATGGCACCTCGGAAAAGATGCAGATGGGGAAGAAGTACCTCCTCACAATAGCGATCCCCGGTTACAGACCCTCTGTCGAAAATGGGAAGCTCAGTTCCGCCGTTCAGCATAATGCCAACCCAGACAAGAATTCCAGGACCACCGTAACGATGTCTTTCATTGATGTTATTGGGATAAAACCGGGTCCCGATCTCTCTCCAAATCAAAACGCGTTGAGAATCGCTTCGGTACTGAACCGACTATCATCCGTAAAGAGACCACGACTCCATTGATCAGTTGTCCAGTTTTGTGCTCTCGTCCCACTGTAAACGGTGGCTTCGGTGGCCATCTTTCAACGGGAGGCAGCGTTCAGGACGGCGGGTGAACAGGCCCCTTTGTGAAGGCGTCTGGCCACAGTAAACCGCTACACTTGTCGACCCGTTGCTGTACAGAGTTTCTGAGCAATGGCACTTGCTGACTGCTGTTGACATCTTTTCGCCTACAGGATGATATATCGGTCATCCCTTGCAGTTCTCGTCCTCGGGCGGCCACCACCAACCTTTCTAACAGCTGTACCTGTGGTTTGGAACGCTTTCCAAGCGCGCGAAATGACACTTTTTTTGATTCCGAACTCTGCAGCTACAGGGGGACAGTACGCCTCCTCCAGCTTCCGATCATTCTTCCACGTGTGAAGTCATCCAGATGATTTCTTCTAGCCATATTTCACGAACTGACTCACTGGCACTTGCAGAGAATATGGTGAATTGCGTCTCTGTCCTTCATTTCATTCTACTGTTGAGCAGCGCGCGCCGACATCACGCGTTTTGCGTACGCTCACATCGCTTCTGACGTTTTGTTCCTGATATTTGCATACGCATGACGTTTCTACTGACTTACGTGTTCCCTCTACTGATCTCCAGACCTCCTTTTCTGCAATTTCATGGCTATCTGCTAAATTTTTACATTAATGCTTAAGTTTTGCACACCAGTGTATAACATTAGTACTACTACCTATTTAGATGTATTATGGAATTCCAAAGTGTTTCTGTCACCAACATCCAATGTTTGTGGAAAATACTGTATTTACTTTTTATTCAAGCGCAGCCAAGTCTATCTATGCATTATATTTTAAATCAATTGTATATAAATGATTTTCAAATGTATCAATTTGTAAAGAAGCGATATGGTGTAAGATTTGTGTTTAGAAAATAAACAAAAATGGAATGAAACTAAATATTTGTGTCTTTTACTTTTTCTATTATTTTCTTTTTTTTTACCCTTAATATATTTTTTTCTATGTTAATTTTATTTTTCCCTCAAAAAATTAATATGTATTTTTTCCTATATGTGTGTGTGTCTGTGTGGTCTGTTGTGTGTTTGATAATTTTTTTCCCTAAAAAAAATTAGAAAATTTTTTTTTCCTTGTGAAATTTTTTTCCAAAAAAAAAATTAGTAAAATTTTTTAATCATGCTATTTAAACTTTTAAATTTTATTAAAGAAGTATATTTTCACCGAAAAAAGAAAACTGTTCAAATCATAAAGAAATTTTTTTTTTTTTTAAATCAAATATATCCTTTATTTCAAAGTTTCAACCAGCATTTCTGGAGAAACATTTTGGGTTTTTTGATAATTTTGTTATTCTTATACAATTTTTTATTTACATCGAGATGTTTCGGCAAATTTACATCATTCAAAGCTTTTAAAAATACACATCTTCCTTCAGGTGCTGATTTTCGATTCCGTAGAAAATCATTCACGAGGTGCAATATTACTTCCGGGAATAACAGTGTTTTTGTAAATATTCACCGTCAAAATTTCCCAACTGAAAGATTCTTGAAATTTTAAAACGGGAAAAATTTTTTGTTTTTTCCTTATACCTATTTGGGAACATTTCTAAAAATTTCATCCTCAAACACTTTTTTTCAGTTTTTACTACTATCTTTAGATTTTCTTTTAATTTTCTTTTTTTTGATTTTCGATACAGATGTTTCAGTTAATTGATTCAGACTTTTTTTCGATTTTCGTTAAAAAAAGTGCGTATATTTTGAAAAATTTGTAAAAGAGAACTTTTATTCTTTTCTTCCGTTAAATCCTTATTTTTAAAGTTTTTCATGCTTATCAAGTTTTGATAAGTGTTTTACTTGAACTCTTTCTTCGGGTACCAGTACAAATTTTTTTTTAAAATTTTTGAATTAAAGAACAACGGAAAAGCCCCTGGTAGTAAAATAGATAGGGAAACCTTCTCCTTTTTAATTAAAATTTTTTTTTTGTAAAGAGGTGTTTTTTTTTTAGAAAGCTTTTTAAGCTTTTTTTTTATAGGGAAAATAAGCAATTTTTTTTAAATTTTTGTCAATGATATGACACATAAAAAAAATTTGCACACACTCGTACAAAGTTTTTTTTTTTTCTTTGAACACTTTTTCAAAATAGATTTTATTTTTTTTTTTGAAATTAGTTTTAAGAGCTCTAAAGTTTGTTCAGAACACACTGGCATTTTTGAACAATGAATATTCATTGAACAATTTGAACTTTTTTGTTTCAAAGTAATTTATCGAGGTTGATATACATAAAAAATTCCAGGAAACATACCTGACGCACACGCAAGGATTCATCAGTTTTAGGTTTTAAACCTGAAATATCCGTAAGGTTTTGATTTGGGATCAAACATTCAAAAAAATTTTATTTTTCGAGGATATAATTGGCCCTAAATGTGTAATTTGAGATTGTTCTTTGATTCTTTTATAATACAAGATAAGAAAGTTTAAGGAAATTTCAATTTCTTTCCCTTTAGAAAATATTTTGTACCACAAAAAATTTTGTTAAATTCCCCGGGTGCAAAAATTTTACAAATAATTTTGTTAATTGGGGTCATTTCCAACTCGCCCATAAGATCGTCATAAAAAACCATCCGAATACTGGTAAAAATTGAAAGGGAAAACCTTCAAGAAAGGAAATATTCGGCATTTTTTTATACAGCGTTTAAACTCCATAACACCAAACTATTTTTTTAGGAAAAGGTTTAATCATTTTATTTTCGATTAATTTTTTAAAGAACAGCCAAGAAAAGTAAATGGATGAACAATTTGAGAGAATCCATGATTAAATTAAATAATTTTTATGAATGATGTTTCTATTTATATACGATACTTAATTCTAAAAAAATTTTTTTTATGGTTCATTAAAAATTCATAAATTTTTCCCGTCCGTATCATATTATGTTGACCCGCAGAATAGTTTGAAACGAGGCCACCAAAAAGTATTGAGGGTTATCATAATATTGGCTAATCGTTTCCCCCTCTTATCTTCAGTTCGAACGATTCGCAAAAAGGAGGCTGTGTATCTCCCAAAATTTTGGGGTGAAATTAGATCGGAGAAAAAGGGAAAAAAACTAAAAATTGGGGACCATGCATCAGCAACAAATTTCGCTTTTCATGTTACCCCCGTTATGATTGTTTTTGTTTTTAAAAACCCCAAAAACCCGCCTAAATTTTCTGGGAAGGCTGCTACCGGGAATTGCAAATTTTTCCCCTTTTTGTTGTTTATTGAATTTAGTGAACCGATTGGGTTTTTTGAAAGAAGCTGTACGGGGGATATAATATCAAACATTGTTTCATAAGAACCCACATCAATTGCCCCCTTTTAACAGTTGAAGAGATATTGCCGTCACCAACTTTGTATCGAAAATAATTGTTAGTTTCACCACGTTGCCAAGAATGAGGGTAGATGATTTGACAATCCCATTTCCCATTTCACCTTTTAAAAATAAACGGGAGGGGTAATTGAGTTTTTGAATGAAAATATTTTGTTTTTAAAAAGAAATGCATAGAACTATCAGAAGGTAATGTTACGTAGAAAGACATTTTAAAAATGAGTCCGTAAAAAAAAAGTTTAACTTTTTTTATACTTTTTGAATATCGGGACCCCCAATCATTTTTTCAGGATAGCCTAAAAATTTAACATAATTTTCCCAGAAACCTCGTCTTTTTCTTTGTTTGATAAAAAATTCTTTTACAGGATAGCCAGAGTCGACAACCCTTTTTGTAATTCTGCTTGAAAAGTCCCTTTTAATCTTTCACCTTGTAAATCTTTTAATTTTATAAACGATGGGAAATTTCCCTTGCACGATTTCATAAACTGTGAAAAGTTCTTTTTCCCAGTTTTGTTCGTACCCTTTTTTTAAAAAGTGAATTTTTTGTTTATTAATGTGTACAACATCACCAATTTTAAATCTAGGGGCTTCAGGTTTTTTTTTTCTTAGATCACCGAAAAATTTTTTTAATACTTGTTTCCCCGGTTTTTACTTACAGAAACAGGTTCCTTTTTAAATTTTGAACGGTGATACGAGGGGATTATAAATGTGTATTAAAAAAGACTGATGTAATTTTTAGTGTTAAATTCAGTAAAAATTTTTCCCAACATTTTTTTTTTTAATGCCCGGGTTTAAAACCCTTTGGGACAATGCTAGTTTTAGTTTTGTTATTTGAAAAAAAAACTTACATTCAGTTTTTTTAAAAAATTTTGAACTTTTTTTATTTAAAAAACCCCCCACGCATCTGTTTGCAACACTTTTAGGCCCTTTTTTTTTAAAAATAATTTCTAGCCCAGACTTTACATTTTTTCCAAATTTATCTTTCAGAGGAACTGCCCAAGCAAAATTTTTAAAATAAATCTCCTCAATGCAAAATTAACAAAAAACTTATAATCTTTATTAAATTTTTGTTTAAAAATTGCATATCGACTAAATGGGGTTTTAAAAATGACGATCAAATACCCCCTAAACACCTTTGATTCCGCTGAAATTTATGTCGAACAGGTTTATGAAGAGTGTAAGATCTTTCTATTAAACCAATGTTTTACATCTTTTACTATATTTCCCTTTTTAAAAAGGGTGTAAAGCTCTCCACACCCCCCAAGTTATTTGGAACTTCAGGATTTTTGTAAAACGTTGCAAATCTTGATACATTGTTACCGATGGAACTTGATTGAATATATTACAGTTCATAGTAAGCAATTTATACTTTTTGGGAAAAAGGGAAAAAATTTAAGTTAAAAAAAATGAGCTTAAATTTTCTCACTTTCAAAAAATTTTAAAAACATTTAAAATATTTTTTAATTTAAAATATTATTTAAATTTTTAATATATATATATGTTTTATTTTTTTAGAATGTGAAACTATTTTAAAGTAAATTAAACTAACAAACAAAAAAAAAAAAAAAATAAGGACAAAAATTTTAGCATAAAAAAAAAATATTCCATATTTATAGAAACAAAAAATTTTTAAAAAAAAAATCCTGTGGAAAAATTAATATAAAAAAATTATCTTTAAACTTATATAAAAATTTTTTTTTTTTACATTTGTATGAAATGAATTAAAAAAAAATAATTTATGTTTAAACATTCCTAGATAAATTTTTTTTTAAATAAAAAAAAAATTTTTTTATTTTTTAAAAAGAAACCTGTTTCCAACATAAATTAATCTAACAAACAATAAAAAAAAACATTAACCCCAATTTAAGGATATAAAAAATTATTCATATTTATGGGAAAAAAAATTTTTTGGGGAAAAAAAATAATTTTAAAACTTATAAAAAACTTTCCCAAAATTTTTTAAATATTCTTCATAAACATTCAAAACAATCAGGTGGATATAAAAGGGGCATTTACCCTTTAAAAAAATATTGGTTTAAAAGATATTCAAAAAATTCTTCAGTTACATAATTTACAGGTTTTAATAATAAAAGTTTTTAAAATTTTTAAAATGAGATTATTTTTTAAAAAAAACTTTTTTATTTAAAAAACGCCATAACTTAAGCATTGAGATAATTTTTGACGTAGAATTCAGTCGCCGTCCCTTTTGAATCAAGATCAGACAAGCTTTTAGAGTAGGGGAAATTTTTAACCCGTTCCGGCTGGGTTACGAGTATATTTCGTTACCCTGTTTCTGAATAATCAAAAAATACTTTGTATCTTTTCTGTGTTTGTAATCATTATATTGAATTAAAAAATTTTAAAAAATTTTTAAAATAATATAAACGAAATATTTTTTGGAGGGTGAGTGGTTTAAACAAAAGTATCCATCCGCTCAAGCATTGAGATAATTTCTGACGTAGAATTTAGTCACCGTCTTGTAGAATCAAGACGACAAGCTAAGACAAGTTCTATCGTAAACCGTTCACGCCGATGACGAGTATTCTACGTCACATTTTTACTGTGTATGTGTAATCGTTATACTGAAATAAAATTTATTAAAATAATATAAACGAAATATTTTTTAAATTTTATTTTAACTAAGAAAATGATTTTAAAAAATGTCTCCATCTGCTTCGCTTGCAATTTCCTCCGTCTGCAAAATTCAATTCATTGGATTACAAGCATAAGTTTTCTTCAGGTCTGTATGCCTTCATAGGACAATGTTTAGCGTAACTGAAAAACTATTGTCCTATGGAGACATTTTGTTGTGGGGCTGTGAGTTTGAATCTGGATTTATTATTGTTATTTACTTCAATCATTTTAAAATCTATAATTAGTGTATAGTTTAATCAATAGGTGGCGCCATGAGCACTTTTATCATTCCTATACTTCAATTTTTTGGCACATTTTTTTAAAAAACAACTCAACTTAGCAACAGGAGAAAACAAAATTCAACTGGAGGAGGAAAACAACTCAACTCCCCTCAACTCGAAAACCAAAAGCACACCAGGAGTGAAACAACTCAACTCAACAGTAGGATGGAAACAACTCATCCCAGCAACAGTTGGAAAGTAACTCAACTCTACTCCACCTGCGCCGCCTCTACGCCGCCTTCGCCGCCTTTACAGCAGAATCGGCTTTTCTTACCTACTTACGCCGATAGCATTTAAGAGGTTAAAGTCGTATTGTAGCTTTAGCGTAAAAGTATAATATTATTAAATTGAATACATTGTCATTGTATGAAGAGGGGGCGATGAAAATTATGATTGAATATTGCAAATATCCAAAAGTTTGAGAAACACTGCCAAAAGCCAATAAATATTTATTTTCATTTTTTTTTATATCTTTTTAATTGTAGGAAAAGTTGGAAGTGACACGCATAGTGATTTATTATCTGATAGAGGCACTCTTACCAAAAAGGTTGGCCACCTCTGTGTTACAACATGATTCAACATCCTCTACATGCATTTCCATTCTCGGCCAAATGATCAATGGTCAGTTAATTACAATAAATCAATTATTGAAACACAAAAAAACGAGACTGTCTAGCGTGGAAAAAAAGTGGAGTTCGCAAGTCTTTTGGTGAGGTCATCCCACGCACTTTCTCTATCCATATGGCCAGTTTCGTTAGGCTAAAAAAATTAAATTTGATTTTTTGACCGATTTTGGTCAATTGAATCGCACTGTGTCCCCTTAACGAATCACGCTAATTGGCAGTACTGCGTCATTGAGGGAACACGTGCAACTGCTTTTTGCCGAAAAATCTTGAAAGTGCAAATATAATTTAAATGTTGTAGAAATAAGTTATCAGGGCGGTGGGGGGAGGCCAAGTTCATTTGCGAACAGCAAAACAAAAAAAATTAAAAATTAAAATAAATAAAATACCTTTAAGTACATGAAAACTACACGACAGAAAAGTTATACAGAGAAACTTTTTTTTCTTGTCTTTTTCTTTCTCGCTCGTTCAATATACTCCTTTTTACTTTTAACAACCATCAGCTTAGGCTACTTTTTTTTAATCTAATCATTTAATTTATTAAAGATCTGCAATGTGGATTAAATATCTTAAATGAGTACCAAATAAGAAAAATTCTGAATTTTGTAGAATGATTAATTTCATAATAATATAAATTGTAATCAAGTAGAAACCTCCTCAGAAAAATCTGTTGTAATATACATCAATTTGAAATTGCATCAAAATCTTTTTTAAAAAGTTTAATTTTAAGAAAAATTAAGAAGAGTAATGAAATGAATAGTGTAACTTTATTTAAATCATTCTTTGTAACTTTATTTAAATTATTCTTCGTAATTTTATTTTAATCATCATATTTTAGAAAAGTTCTTTATTTCCATTTTTCAACTTAATAATTTAATTTTAAAAAGTTTTTAGAAGTACAACCAGAATAAATACACACATTACGTATATTTAATAAATTATTTTGGTATCCCTTAATTGGTGAGGAGTAAACACAGTCATCTGGATAAACAATTTTTGTGTGCAAATTTCTCGTAAATGTTCAGGTAAAAAAAAATTAGAATGATGTGGTGACATATATTTGCCATTATTTTTCGTTTTAAAGCTGTCGCATGTGATAATCTTAATATGTCTTTATTAAGATTTTAACTTAAACACTCTACAATGATATTATTTATATTTAAACTTAGCGGATCTGAGGAGAGAAACACACAATACGTATTACCAAATAAGCGCAATCCTGACCACTATAATTACTTGACCGCTTACTCCTAACCTCTGCTTATACACAGTTCCAAATATTTAGTAGATCAATTCTACCTCTATATGCTAATTAGCACCAACACTCTCGAATCCTCAATGTTTTTTCTTTATCTCGCGTGGAATGGTATCCACCATGACCTAAATTTTGGAATATCGGCTTGCTTCAGCTTACGCGTTTAAACTTTGACTAGCATTATCTCTTCACAAAACGCCCTCCGCTTACGCTAAACCTCTGCTATATAAAAGGTTCCTAATTTGCATAATCTTGCTTCGCTTCTGGATTTGGTTGGAAAGAATTTGCCTTTTTCAGCCCCAAAGAGCCCAAGAGGATAATTAATAGAAAGCGCGATGAGCCCGTCACAAGATCACGAAGAATACAAAGAAGCTGTAGATTCAAATGGCATTCTCGTTACTCGATCTTGATTTAAAAAAACGAATAATAATTTATCATGTTTGCTCTAGAGCAGAGATTCCTGACGGGATCCGGGTGAACTTCTTGGGCGTTTACGGAAATGTATAAAAAGTGTATAGTATTGGAGTTGTTTCTGGTTTAAAATGTTATACAATTCGATTTAATTAAGTATTGTAGCAATTAAATGTTCGTTTTAAAATATGCGTAGATATAATATAGATTTGCATATGGAGTAAGTGCATCTGAAAGGAATATTCGTGTCGCTTTTGTATATTCGCCGTCGGGTTTCATCGGCCATTTTAATTCAAGATATATTTTCGCTACTTTGGATATTTATTACAGCATAGCAATTGGAAAAGGTCCATTGGTCGAGTGGTAGCGTATCGCGCTTCCACCCACAGGGATCGAGGTCGATCACCCTTTTCACCCCTATCTGGGCGATAAATGAGTACTAAGCGGGGTCTTAAACAGGGGGCTTACTTCAGACTAATTTCGGACACGCCGTGCACCTCAGCGCCCAATGGTCCCGTATACTGGGATGGGCACATCAGGCCCTGGCCCTCATCGGCTATTGCGCCACTGAGTTTCAATTTTTATCTATTTAAAACGATAAATTTATGTTGATGACATTCAAATCTACACTGACCACTTGAAACAATTTAAATTAGATTTTAATGCCTTTTTGGGGGTTTTTAAAGTCCCCTTGTATCATGAATTTATTTTTAAAAAGGGTTTTTAATTTAGGGGTAAACTAACACTGATTTGGAAAATAAAAAATAAATTTCCAAAATCGTTAGGCCAAATTTTGGAATTGTAAAGATATTTGAAAAAAAGAAGGGAAATTAAGCCATATTAGCTTTTATCTACTTAGTTGGCTGAGGTAGAATTTAATCACGTTAATAATTTGTTAAAAAAAAAATAGAAATAGATTGAAAACTATCGAACGCTATGATTTACAATTCTTATTATAATTAATTTTACCCCTTATATAACAAATATAATGGCATTAAAAAGCATTAAACACAACCCCGTCCCATTAGACTATTTAAAAATTTACTAAAGTTACATATAATTTAGTGAAATTGAAATATTGTAAAGTAAAAAATGTATATTTGTTTTTTATACTATCGTAATTTCACGATTATAAGTAATTTTAGGCCAAGTATTAAAAATAAATACATAAAGTACAATCACAATATGAATCGAAATTGTACTATTATGTGATTCCAATTTGTGTTTCTGAATGAGTGAGTGAGTGAATACAAACGTGTCACAGTAGGCAGTTTTCACAATCTGGCGCTAAGAAATTATTTTATGGACTTAAAGACTTCATAATCTAGATATATATACTATATATATAAATGCGAAAGTTTGTTTGGATGTTTGGTCGTCTTTCACGCAAAAAAAAACTGAATGGATTTTAATGAAACTGTACAGTAATATAGCTTATACATCAGAATAATATATAGGCTATAATTTATAAAGATATTGTGTGAAGTGTCCAAAATATAATGATATTTGTCAAGTAAGTAGGAAAAAATTCTGCCATTTTCAAGCAATTCTGGCGTGCATTGCAAAAACGCCCACGACAACATATATCTATCTTTTATTTGTAAAGAAACCCTTTTTGGTTTAGCTACGCAAGGAGCTCGCTTCTAATTTATTCGTGTAATCAGCGTAATCCCTAATTTTATTTTTTTTTAATTTCAGAATAAAACTAAGTTTTGAAGGGTGAGGTTGTTATAAATCTCTCTTTTTTTTGTGTGTGTGTGAATATTTTTTTATGATTTTACTATGCACATTTGGTAGTAAGAGATTGATCTTTTTACAAACTAAATACTTTTATCGATTCTGGTACTAAAAGTAAATAAACTTTCTCTTTCACACTACAACATCTGAACATATTTTCAAAAAAATTTGTTCGTGGTTAATAGTCAATTATAACGCTACATGATTTTAAATTTAATAGGAGATATTGCATTTTTTGAAAAAAAAATAATTAAACTACTCTACCATTTAGGGGAGTGAGTAATTTAACCGCACTTTTAACTGTAGGGGTTTTTGGCACGCCCCCAATTTTTTGAACGGTGGAGGGAACACCGAGCTAAATCCCAACACCCAACACCAACGGGGGGTCGTTTCAGCTTCGACAGATTTAACGTGCATCCCCGTTCCCACACGGAGGTTTTCCCCCAGTGGTACGGGCCAACTCGTGACAAGGCAACCCATGATCCGATACCTTATCACTGGCTACCGCGGCCCCAAGATATATGGGCCGGTTCTATGATGAGTATTTTATTAAGGGCGAATAGTTTTGTAAGGTTGTTTTTATAAAATTGCAAAATTAATTTTTTTCCCCGAAAAATAAAAAATGAAAAATTTTAAGTTTTTATGTTTTTGTTTTTAAGGAGACCTTAGAAAAGATTTGACTATTTATTTTAAATAAAGGTGTATAAAATTTAAATTTTTTTACCGGGGAATATCTTTTTTTAATTTTTTAGTCTAACGGATTAAATTTCCAAAGGGAGTATTTTTTTTTTTAGTATATCCCTTTTGACAATGTAGGATAAAAAAAAAAGCATGAAAAACTGCAGAAATCTTTGGGAAAAAACTTAAAGTGCATCACCCCCACACGGGGTTTTTTACAAAGCTCTAAAAGGCCGGCATGAAAGTAGCTGACATTTGCCAACTTGACTTATCGTCAACATTTCGCAGTTTGTCATTGAACGCCTTTAAATTTAAAGAAAACCGTTGCTTTAATATTACAATTTAAACATAAAATAAATGCAACAGAAAGTATAATATTAATGATTACCTTCAGATAAAAATTTTTTACATTATTTTAAGCGTTCATTTAAAAAACTTTTAAAAAGGGTTTTTTTGTGACAGATCGCTGGGGGGGTATTTTAAAAAATCAACCTCGAGGTTACGAGTTTTAAAAATAAAAAAATTTTATCAGCTATTAGATCTAAACAAAAATTTTAAAAAAGACGTTTTTTTTTTTTCATTTTTTTTGTTTGTTTTTTTTTTTGTTTTGTGAGATTTGCAAAAAATTTTTTTTTTAATTTGCAATTCACGTAAAAACGATTAAAACTTTTTATCCTTCAACATGTTGTTTTTAATTTTTCAGTTCACCCGTGCGAAGAACGGGTATACTAGCTAGTTACATATAATGATCAAACATCATTGTAATTAACCCAGAGCAGACATGTCAAAAGCTGCAAAATGTTTTTCAGATAAAAAGATAGAGCTTCCAACTGTAAAATGAGGCTCGCAGGTTGTCCTCTTCGCCCCAACAGACCCCATCTAAACCGTCGACTACTGGAGATTTCCAATCGTGTGTACTGACAAAATCTGATTACAACATGGCTAGGGAGCCTCTGAGGACCATAAATTATGGGTTGTTATTTTTCACGCAATTTCATTTTTGGGGTTTCAGTGTTCTAGATCAAAGGTGTCCAACACGCTGCCTGCGGGCCCCATGTGGCCCGCCAGTACTTAATTGCGGCCCGCCGACTCTTTTTTAAAAAATTTTTAAGCATCTGGTTTTTAAAGATTTTTTCATTTTGAAATTTATTTGAGGAGAAATTTATTTATATACATAAATCTACAATGTATTTGTTTGTTACCTGCTCTTGTTTTAAAATAAATCCTTTTTGATAATAAAAATGTACTTTAAATTAAAATAGATTTATATTTTACTAAACAGTTGCATTTGATTTTACTATAAAAAATTACTTTTTTAATAAATTCCGAATTGCATTATGCATATCCTTTACTATGGACGGTACATGATTCTCTGTGTATGCGACTTTCATTTCTCCTCCTCCTTTTCTGTTTGGAGTACCCAAAAAAAGCAAAAGGCAATCAGAGATGTTTTTTTAAAGTTTAAAAAAATATTCAAGATGGTTAAGATAAAGGACAATGCATATATACTCAATCGTTTGCGCGAATGACAGCACAATCAAATTTTAACAATGAGTAACGAAAGATCAATTCAAAAGAAACACCTTGATTTTTAGGAAAATGGCAGCTATAATATTTTAAAAATTATTTGATCATTGCATTATTATATTATGTAAACATTATTATATTATATATTTCTGTATACATGAAAAATAATGAAAACAATAATAACAATTCATTCTGTATTAAATTTTCACTCCAATAAAAGTTTTTTTTGTTTTCTAATCTGATGTAAAGGTACATAATTTTATGAGCGGCCCGCGAGATAATATTGTTTTTCCGAAGTGGCCCGCAAGATCATTTGGGTTGGACACCCCTGTTCTAGATCGTGAAAATTTACTGCCCATTGTGCGTCTGACTATTCAGCTACATAGAGCTTTTGGTGGAATGCCCAAAGGAACCGAGTTTACCCGAAAAGGGTTTAGAGCTACAAACCGATCCCTCGGGAAACAACCACCCCCACGTCCAGTCTTTATTGAAAAAATAATCAAAGTTTATATTTTATAAACATTAGAAGACAGTAAAATAACAAAATACAAATTTAAAGGTAACTGCACTATATACATACATGTGCGTGAATGAAATACAGATATACAAAGCAAATGTCATAATAATAATAATAACATAAGGAGTATAAGAGATGGAAGAAAGAATATACATATTCCAACATTCTTACAAATTCGTAAAGAATAATAAAATTATCCAATACAAATGCACCATACAGACCCAAATAAAATAAGAAGAAAGAAAGACAGGAAATGTAAATAATAATAATAGTAAAATGTTTAATTGAGATGCCTCCCTTATCCTAATTTCCACACCACAACGGGATTATATTTGATCCTTGGCATGTTTAAAGTGCGTCTGTTCCGCGGCACGCGGCTGATCTTCAGCAATACCAGGCTTGAACTCATGACATGCCAGCTACGAGTTATGAATTACCTTCGCCACTGTGTTTCTTAAATATTGTTTATATTTCTTAGCCAGATTAGAAGTGGGTAGTTTTCAAATAACCCAGTAAACCCCAGTGATATTGTCAAGACCGAGTTCATATTAGTAAAAGAGTGGCACCTACGCATTTCGGCGTATGCCGTTGGGGAGCGTAATACTTATCAGAGGCAGCCAATTTTCAGAAGGCAATTGACAATCACAAGAAACCGGTGATAGGGAAGTTTGTGAGTGTATACATGGATGACGTGATAATCCTCGTCACCATCGTTCCTCCAACATGTCAAATCATTCAAAGGGAAGTTTTTTGAGCTATTACAGATGAGATTGACCTTAAATATAAGGAAAAATGTAGATTTGGCTGTGATGAATTGAAGTATTTAGAACCTGATTATTATTAGTAAGGAGAAAATCAAAACAACGGGTGGAATAAGGTTCCAAACCATACCGCAGGAGGAAATAGAAACGCAGGGTACAATTGCAAAAGAGGTATCTAAGATTTTTTGGGTATTGCTCTAGCCCAGTGGTACACTTGAGAATTTATTAAAGTATGCTGATCTTTGCGAACACCTTTATAACCCCAAATAAAATTTTTAAAAAATTGGTCCCCAGGGGCGCGAAGGCATTCGACGCGGTCAAGGCGGCCACAAAAGGCGCCTGTTTAAAATTGCCGGATTTCAAAACCTTTCGGAGTTATTTACAGATTTACAGAAGTTCAATAGGTGTGGGAGCGGTTTAAATCAAGAACAGAGCAGTTGTATTTGTTTCGCGTACTCTGAGCAACTCAGAGAAAAATTATACGGTAACCGAGAGAGAATGTTTAGCAGTAGTGTGAGTGCTGATAAATTCAGAACATATTTAGGATCAATGCTGATTAAAGTTATTACTGATCACGCTGCTTTTACACGTCTAACTCATAGGAAAAATTTGTCGAGTAGGATGAATAGATAGGCACTCAAATTAGCAGAATTTAATATAGAATAGGAACATAGACCTGGAACTCAAAATGCGGTGGCGGACCAGAAACCCGGTTGAAAGTATAATGGGAGAGAAAGTTAATTGTGCAATAATCAGGATCTGTAGTACTTACGTCGCGAGGGTTAATAACAGAGCAAAGAATGACCGAATTAGGTCTTATCTATACATATTTAGAAAACCCGGAAGATAAATTAGTTAATGCGACGATATGCGAAATATGATCCCGCGACTACCGTCTAATGGAAGGCGTGTTGTTTTATGCGAAATACGCAACGTCGTTATATGAAATGCATGTATACATTCCAAAGTCTTTAAGGAATGAAATAATGAGAGAATTTCAAGACAAGCCCAAATCAGGTCATTTTGGTTGTTTTAAGACATATCATAAAATAAGGGACGTTTGTTTTTTCCCGTATATGAGAAAATTTATTGATCAATATGTCTCTACATGCCATATGTGCTGTTAATAATTATGAAAACGCGTTACCAGCTGGTCGATTAAATCCGATCGTATAAAATTATCAAAATGAGATTGTTACGTTAGATTTGTTAGGTCCGTACCTTACATCGCGACTGAGACGTAATCGATATGTTTTAGTAATTAACGATCGGCAAAATGGGCTGAAATCGCTTCTTAAAAGGCTCGGCTCATGTAATAGCGGATATTTTTGATAATTTCTCGCATTGTGGGTAATAAAATTAATAAGTGATAACGGTCCCCAATTTATACTAGAATTTTGTGAACATTTAAGTGAAAGGTGGGTATAAAGGCATGTGAAGAACTTCTGAGTGAATGAAACTGACACGGAAAACCCCTACGCGGGAATTATTTTTGGTTCAGTTGATTACCCCATTTCCAAAAGTGAAATGTGGTTTCGGACGGAACTGGAGGAGTTTACAGTAGGAGGGTTTAAAATTGTTTATTTGACGAAGCTAGACTAAATACAAAAAAAGCTAAACATGAAAATCTAGGAATATTATATATGGAGCAAGAAGGTTGCTGATGTACAAATTAAAGGTGAATGACGGGTCTTGTTAGAAAACACACCCTTTGAGTTCAGCAGCCAAGAGAAAAATTTGTGCAAAGTTTAAACAAAAATTAGAAGGTCCGTATAGGGTGTTAGAAGTAAGAAATAATAATAATGTTATAATATGGTGGTCAGGAAAGAGGTTAACCACCTATGTTGATCAAGTGAGAATATATCGTGATAAGAAATGTGACGAGATTGAGATAGGAACAGGTAGCTCGTTAGTTCACGTCAGGAAACGAGTGCTTGGGAAAGCGTACAACGGAGATCAAATGAGTCGCAATATGGTAGGAAGAAGGAATGTGATGTAAAGCATGAGTTAGAGGAAAAAGGGATAAATCTTAAGTCAAATCAACGTGAGAGACACACAAGTTGGGCGATAAGCGCGGACCACTTATCGAATCACTACAATACTTTCCAATAATAAAACAAAAATTAAAAGAAACGCAGCGAGGAAGATTAGGATATAAACGATTGCGGATCGGTATCTTAGGTAGTTACGAAATTGCAGAAACGATGTAGACCATAAAATAAATAAGAACCATTGTCATCAGATAACCATAACATCATAGAGTAGGAAGAGGAACCCAACGGAAGGAGCATTGGTTCGAAAAGGTATAAAACCTCAGACCACGAGACACTGGGACCAGGAGTCCCGACCAACGGTAAGGTAAGTTAGATCAGTCAAGGCAGCCGAAGAGAAAACTACAGACCCTACATCAGAAGCAGGCGGGATCAAGAGCACCCGTGAAGAGTAAACTAGTACCTATCATTTCGAAGTTCTGGTAGGTTACGACAAGCCATAAAATCAGGTTGTATTGTTTCATTTTTTGTATTTGCTCCAAACAGTGGTCGGAAGAATTATTGCAGAAGTCTCGGGCGGTATTTAAAAATTTTAATCAGCAAGTTGACACTTCCTGTGAGTGTATTTTTTTTTTTTTTTTTAGAACTTTTGACTTGTAAAATTTTTCACTAATTGGAAATGGAGAAACGAGTGAGATCATGCATTTCATTTTACTTCGATGTATGACTTCGCTGAGATTAAACAACATTTAGCTTTGGTTATTTGTTTTAATGATTTATTTAGAAGAAATGTTTTGTAATTGTATAGTGCGTATATATATATATATATATATATATATATATATCATATTGTATTTCATATTAATTTACATGGTTTAGGGAAGCATGAATGGGGATTCCACAACAATAACATTAACGTACTGCGTGATGAGTAGGATTTACAGAGAACCAGATGAGATATATATAAAAATTTGTGTAAAAGTGAGAATCTACCATGATTAAAATACTGCAATTGTTAATGTTGGTACATAATTAATTAAGTAAAAATTTATTGTATTAAAGGTTTCACAAATTAAGGAGATAATAAAAATTAAGAGATTTAAGATCAATAATAAATTAAGTTTTAAGTTAGATATTGAAAATTAATAAGTTAAATAAGGATTCAGGTTAAAAGAATTGAAGCCAAAACTTGGGAGGCCAAGGAGATTAAGAAATAGAACAGGCAATTTTTAAGACCTCAAATAAAATACACGTTTGGCTGCTGAGGATTGTGACGGGCTCACTCGTCTTTTATAACCTCTACGCGGGTGCTTTGCTTGGCCAAGATTGATGGCTTAACACTTTGATGAAAATCCAGAAAACAAATTCAAAGAGCACCCCGAATAAAATGCAAAATAAGATAGCTTTAAAAGAACAGAAGTTTCAGTAGAGTAGAATGGCTTTGATTTGGAGATTCATCGTTTTAGGAAGTCAGAGCAGCGGTGAGCCAGTCTATAAGCGGATACCAGGATGATACCAACCCGGCTACTGCAAATTTGCATACCATTGCACAGTGATTGAATCTTGGTTTTGGGTTAAGGTAGGACTGATTATTTTATATTAGGATTTTTAATATTATAAGTGAGAAGTAGATGGATAATATAATTATTTAGATAAAGTGAATATAGAAATAATGCGATTCAGTTTAACTGTTATGTGTGTGTTCATTCATTCTAGATTCTCATTTATATAATTTATACAAATTGTTAGGCATTTAAGTTACATTCTTATATAGAAGTCATATTAATTTAAAAATGTCTGTTGTTCATTTTGAGAATCCACACCTCTAGCTCACGCTGAAGCAATCAAGGATATAGTCACCAAAGGGGAATATATCACAAACTTTCAATCTAGTGGTGGGTTGAGTACTCATTGTTTCCTCCTCTATAAAATTAAAATCATTTTCATTTCGTTCTGCATTACACAATTTTCATGCACTTGAGTTTTCATTCTTGCTACAAACTGCTTTTTTAAATTTCAGGAATTAGTGAGGACGTTTCCCAAGGTATCTGTCATTTGGGCAATTATTTTTATTTTAAAGGCATTCAAAAATTCTTCTGGTTATTAGCCTATACTTGGAAAAGACCCCTGGCCCGGCACCGGAAAAATAATAAAAATAATTCCAGGACATGGAGCGGTACGTGGCATTATCTGTGAAAAAAAGGTCAATTATGAAATTTTATTTTTTGAAACAAGTTGGGTAGGAGAGCATTTGTTAAATTACAAAATTTGTTTTGAAATCTGAGACACATAGGATGTACATGTTAACTCTTTCATCCCATTTGTATTTGTTGTAAAAATGTTTCGACATTTGGGCCGGTATGATAATAAAACGTTGTTTTCCGTATATTGGACTCCAACTTGGTTGTTTATATCATATAGATAAATAAAATGAAGAACATTAAATTATTTTATGGACAAGAAAAATATGCATGAAAAGCATTATGCAGATTAGGATTTGTAACAGCTGATCTTTAAAGTGATATTACTCACCTGGTATCATTTATTAGAGTTCAAAATAACTTTCATTGTTGGTGAAGGGCTGATAACATTATCTCCTGGCAAATTTTCGATCCATTTCAAATTTTGATAATTTGATAATTCTTGTTTTCGATGGATAGGGCTTTTCAAATGATCCGGGTGTCGGGGATAATTCGCGATTGGATGCGATGGGATGGGGGGGTAGATGACCGATATTTCGATATTCGTCGGATCATTCTTGTTTGGCTTCATCTTTCGATACAGAATATTGCGCGTTTGGTGAGTCTCCTGCGTGGTAGAAGACTCATACTGTTTCCAGCTGGCCAAGAAGAAACTCCAAGACCTTGGTAAATATTGGCCAGCCGGTCGGTATTCTTTACCAAAGCTGGTTGGAATGAACAGGGTTCCTCCTTCCCTCTATCCTTTTTAAAGAGTATATCCATTGTTAATGATAGGTTGGAGAAAAGGACGCGTGAAATGTTGACGTCAAAGGTTCGTTTGAAGAGCACTGGGGGCGATAAAACCTCTTTTCGTGGGGTTTCTCCGTGCGCTTAATAAATTCAAAATTTTTATTTCTGAATCTCAACTTAGTTTTGTTGAAATTTTCGCTTGGAATCCTGGAACAGCTTCCTGTTCCATATTTATCATGGCTTTAGGCATGGTATTTCAAAATAGCGAGGAATTAGAAATTTGCAAATAATTTCAAACTTGAAAATTTGACTCAGTGACCCATCAAAATTTTATTCCATTAGGCCGGGCCCAACCTTCATGTTGCTCGTTTGATGATTAAATTTCTCCATATATAGCATCGTTTCCATGGGATTTTTATGGGTTGCCCAGGCTCTATCGTGATATCGTTTTCGCCATGATTCGATTTTCTGCAGATAAAACTCTCATAGGTTGCGTCGATCTACATGCGATGGGGTTTTGCAGTTTTGCCATCATTCGAAGCTAGCTTTCCGTTTTCCATTGGTTACCGAAACTCCCATTGACGCAGAGCTCGATTCCCATCTTGGTAAGTCCATATGACTCACATGCGTTTCAGGGCAGATTACTTTCCATGATGCGGAACCATACTGGGTACCGAAGGATTTGTCCATCTCGCGATGGAAATCAGGTACGATTCCACTCCGAAAATTTTTAACGAGTCAAAGAGTTCCATTTGACATAAAACACTTGGACTGCTTTCTTGCGTATTCAACGCGGTTTTGGATCCATAAAAATGAGCAATACCTGGGTGCAGGACTTCGATTTAACCGTTTCCATTCATAGGTGCAAAATTGCTATGGAAACCACCATGGGGCTTGTAATCCACTTGTCTGGTTTCTTGGTCTTCGGCTGGCGTGGGCTCTGATCTTCGGGTGTGTTCCATCGCTTGATTTCGGTTATCCTCCATCCATTCGGATAACCGTTAATTCCTCCATAAATGGGTGCTTGATCGACACTTTCGGTTTCATGGGCGATCCTGACCGATGATCCGGAATTATCTCCATTTTATATTGTTTGGTTGGCGTTAAGAACACTTGAATATGCTGCGGTGGGACTCCATTGGTTTGACGTGGAATCCATTCCATCGCAGTTTCTGTTTCAATCTAAAATACATTTTGACATTCTTATTCTTGTTGATCCGTTAGCATTGAAATCTTTCCTGATTTCCATTCCACTTCTTCTCATGGGTCATTTTTCGAATTTTCATTAGCTACTGGAACTTGGGGTGATAAATCATTTAATTTTATTCAAATCTTACCTTTAGTTTTCCTTCCCTGAATCTTTTCTATTTTGAACTTTGGAACCTCAAATAATTTTCAAATTTTTTCAGGGTAAATCGATGAGGCAAAACTGGTGATTTTGAACATTCGCATGCGGTCCTTCCATGAGGTAGATGCAATACATGTCGGTGAGTCAATTTGACATCAAATTTTTAAAATGTTTTCTCCTCAATTGGCAGTTTTCATCCTATCGATCTTTCCATATCTATTATCATAGCAAATATTTATGAGTTGGGGTTAAAATACTTCGTTGGGCTCGACGCGATATGAGTTACATATCATCACTATTCATGCGGACAGAGGCCTTTGAGGGTATGATTTTGGCCCATTTGGAAATGATCAGGGTTAACCACCATCGGCGATCCGTGTATTCCTCGATAAAAGGGATCGCATTTCAAATCAAACATCCACTTCATCCTCCGTTTTAGGATAATTTGATGGGGCCCATTTAATACGACATCATCGATCAATCCGAATTTCGATGCATACAGTAATACCACTTCAAGGCTGGCTGTCAAACATTCTCCTTGGAATGTGGCTCTTCAAATTCGGGCAGAGGGACCCATTCCACTCGATCATTCTGGGTCATTTCGTTCCATTCGATTCGATGATTTTCGATGAAACCTTCGTACAATATTCAGAACTTCAAATTTCGACCTTCGCAATTCCCTTCACCGATGATTCAACGATTTCGATCAAATCAAATAATCCATGATTCCAAATCGGTGGGTGTTCCATGATTCGATTCCATGCAGAACAATTCCACCCAATCCCATGTTTGGCATTTCGCACCCTGTGCTGTTAGTATTACCTGGGCTCCGCGTTTTGACAAGTGACATACACTTTGCTGAATATAAATGATTTATCATGGGTGTCCATGGCTTTCACGAGTATTTCAATGAAGTAAAGGTTCACGGTGAATATATCGGGAGGGTTTGATTCGATGGGGTTGAATCATTTGATCATCGATTACTCATTCAAAAACAAGAACAGGGGAATTACGCCGGCGGCGGCTGGCTACCAGCGAAATGTCATTTGCATTGCGTTACGTCAACCTCCAGGAATTCACTCCAGTTTCTGCGATTAGCATCAAGTGGGCATTCTATGCGCACATTTGACCTCGTCTTTCTACATTATCACTATTCTATGGGCCTTTTTAATTTGTAAGAATGCCTCTCTTCGAATTTAGCTAATACTTCAAAAAGTTGTACCGTGTTCTGCCGCAGGGTTGCGCACTTCATGATATGGATCTGTGGTTCAGGTTAGAACTAAATACATGGTCACAGGTGAATTCCACCTGCGACATCCCTAGCTCTAGAAATTCTTCTCTCGATTTTTAATGAGGTGTAAACAAGTCAGTGGGTTCCCTGATTTCTTCCTATAGGCGAAGAAATCGAGCTACATTCTTTCTTATTACTGATTGCGGGAAAAGCTTTCGCTAATTCGGCGCGGGCTGCACGAAATCGTGGCTGTATCTTGCACTAGCACCGATCCAAATAAGTAGGTACCAATCTTAGGCCTTCCCACAGATGACTTTTCAAGTAAAACTGGCGATAGCGGGTGCGGTTTTCAAGTAACTGTATTTTGGTTATCTATTGTTTCAAGGGCTGCTTTTAACATTCTCCAGACTCTGAAAACTACGACGATTGGCGCTAAATCATCTTAAAATTTTCTTAAATTCAAAGCATGGTTCAGGAGCTTCATTGAGACCGCATAAGCCGTCCTGCGATAGTTGTATTGTGGTGGGATCACGCGTAAGCTGAGGGTGTGGGGTTATCACAAAGATGAGACATTTTGTGGGTTCATAGCTTTGCTTTTCTTAGAATAACTAAATTACTTAATTCTAAATAACTTTCTTTAAGAAAGTGAGAATAAACTACAATTAAGCTGGAATATTCAAGTCAGATCGCTTTTAACTAGATGCTTATCTTATTTATATATTTAACTATCTGCCTAAATCTATGCTTCCTATACGAATATTACCCAGCCAGGGTAATCCTCCTACCTTAGTGAAGACTCTCCTGTTCAGGCTATTTGTGAGATAGAACACTCAGAACTGGCCAATGCTCTTATACTTATGTGTGTGACGATGGCGTATCCTTCTTCCTTGGTTGTAGGTCATCTAGCGCTTTGTTTGGGTTTGTCCCACACTAAGATATCTCTGGGGGCCCGCGTCTTCATCTCACCAAACCCTCCTAGCTCCTTTTTAAAGTATATCCCATTGAGGGTATTGGGTTTGGAAAAGTTTTGCCATTAATCGTGGCATTAAAGAACTTAGGAATTTATGTTAGAGAATGCAGAGATGCAATTTTTATTTCAAATATGCCGAAGTTTTCTTCGTCGCTCTCATCTGAACTTGATTCTCAGCGGTATATGCGATTCCTTGTGTTTTGTTCTTAAGCATTGGCATCATCATCCGAGAGAGATCACTAAGTTCAATGGCATCTAGAAGTTCAGACTGAGTTGTTAAGCAATTGCCAAAATTTTCTTCTGTGAGAATTATTTCTCCTATTAGACATGTAAGAAAAGTTTTTGTGAACAATGGTAGCACTTCATTTCCATATGAAAAATAGTAAAAGTATATCCAGAGAAAAAATTTATTATTTAAAAATAATATATATTTCGTAAACAATACCAATACTCACCTGCAAACCCCAGATTTTTTTCAGGGGAGGGAAAAATATGGTGCAGGAGAATGTATCAGAATTTAGAGAGGATAAAATGCATACTCTCAACAATGTATGAAAAGTGTATGATACCAAGAAAAAAAAAAGGACTCATCCATGGTGACCCAAGATAATTTCCCGTATGAATTATACAACTATACGTTTCATTTTATGCTGAGCTTTTAGTAAAATCAGCGTAAAACAAGGGGCAAAAATTCGCATGGTAGAGAGTACTTACCTTTACAGCTGCAGTGACAGTAACGCCCAACCCACGATCGTGCGGGGTTTTACGAAATCGAGTCCTAGAAGCTACATTAATAGAATATAACTAGTATTTTTCTAATTACTATTATTGAAACATTGTACAATGTGTATGTAGCAATTCGAGAAATATATTGATAATTACCTTTTACGATGGAATGAAAGGCGTAATTTTCGGTGACCATTTTGAAGCTAGACAGAATTTTCCAGCTGACAAGCTAGATAAAGAAAGTAAAACACGGACCTAACCATCATCTGTTGATAAAAAGGTAATACTTTTACGCTTTCCGCCAACCTGGCTCGTCGTTAGATTCGATTTTCTTATACAGGTCCTATTCAAAGCAAAAATGCACTATAAGAATATCTAACCGCACGATCATGAGGGGTTGGGTGTAAAAAGGGATATATATAATGTATAGTATAATAAATTAGAGAGTGGAAATACCCAAATTGAAAACTATATATATGTATATATATATATATACAGTGGTGGCAAAAATTGTGACACTTTTACAAGATAAATTCAGTTCTATATGTAAGTTTGTAGCCTTGTAGGAAAATTTTCCACATTGCACAAAATATAAAGTATTTTATATCTACATTTTAAAATTTAATACTAGAATTTATTTGAAAAAAATTGAAACATTGTGGCAGTAAAATCTGCAACCAAGTGTCGATATACATTTAGATACAGATGTTAGAGTGAGTTATTAGGCTTAGTGAAGTTTACCTTTATTCTTTTGTTACAGCTACACATATCACTATGAGCTGAAAGTAGTTTTCAGCATACTTATTGTACATGATTGCCAAGAAAGAATTTAATTGGTTTCCTTTTTTTATTTCATGGGCCTCCATTTCGAACAAAGAGTTTTCAAACGGTACCACAAGTTTTCGATAGGATTGAGGACATACGACTGTACATCATGACAAGCATCTCAGTAATCTTAAGGTAGCGTTTTCCAGTCTTTCAATAGCATAGTGTTATTATTGGCAAAGGAGCAGAATGTTGCTTCAAAATAAATGTAGCAGTGTTGGGAAATAGATTCCTGGTGTAAGGCAGAAGTTTGGATTCTAAAATAGTGTCAATGTATTCAGTGTCCCAATCGATGATATTAAGGCAAAGCATACCATCTGCTGATGTTCATGACTCACTGATGTAGGCCTGAGTTTTTGTCAAACTGGGGGGCGCGCGATAACCCTTCAAGGGGGGGGCGAGCATATCAAAAAAAAAAAGGTTAAAAAAATTAATTTACTGAAATGAAGTAAAACAAAATATTTTCTGATATAATAAAAAAATACGGATTTAGATTGATATGATTTATATATATCATCTGCTGTAAAAAGGTCATCACATTTAAGGCTACAGTGGATAATTTTTTTTTTAATTTTTTACAAACATGCCTTAAAATTTTACTGGGTGTATGTAACTTAGAACTGAAACCATATAAAAAATTTGGTGAGAGAAATAAATAGGTAGTTTTTAAGAAATTTAAAATTTTAAAAAAAATTTAACGAAAATTTCAAAATTTCAAAACGTTCCATGCTTTTTGATTTTTTTTAAAATTTCATATTTTCAACTTATTTAACTTCTTTAAGCAATTCTTTACAAATGTATGCATGCAATGTAATGTCTTATTAATAATTTACAAAAATATGGAGTAACCTGGGAGGGTACATATGAAAATTTACCAGAATTTATAATGATTTCCTACATAAAACTTTAATTTCTTCTTTTCACCCTATCACTATTACTACAATGCATCCAAGAATTTATGACTATACATTAGATGAACACTTTTTGGAAAGTTTTGTTATAATTCGACAAAGTACGAAATGCATGGAACATTTTGAATTTTTGGTTTCGAGGCAAATTTTTGATTCTGAGAGAAAACAGCTTTTTTTTTATTTTAAAGAATTCTAACTTAGTTTTTTTAAAAAAAAAATTAAGGATATAAATATAAATTTGAAATTGAAAAACAATAATATCATACAAATATAAAGGTAGAATGCAGAGATATATATAGGGTTCTGCAATATTTATTGTAACAGTCACATTGACTTACGTAGTATATACAGTGATAAAAATTGAGTAAGCTGGAACTATTTTATAATATCACAAGTAAGTGTAGAGAATGTATTTCATTATTGTTTCATCTTAACCACATAGTATATTACTTGTTTATTATCACAATAGGTAAAAATAAAAAAGTATTTCAATACAGTTAAATTACAAAAAGTCAGCAGCATTTTTCGAGGAAAAGTGGTTTTTAGAAAAACAGCTATTTTTATTCTAAAGAGGAAAAATAACTTAGTTTTTTTTAAAAACAATTTAGGAGCTTTATAAATATAAATTTGAAATTGAAAAACACTAATATCATACAAATATAAGATATATAGATGCAGAATATATATATATATAAGATTCTGCAATATTTATTGTAACAGTCACATTGACACGTAATATATACAGTCATAAGGGTGTTGAGTAAGCAAGAACATTCTAATATATAAATTAGCAGAATGAATTTCATTATTATTTCATCAACCAGATAATATATTATATATTTCGTATTAATCACCAATGAGTAAAATAAAAGTATTTCAATACGATTTAAATTACAAAAAATTCAAAAATAACAAATTCAACTGCACACTTAACAAAACTGCTTGCTAAGTCTGATAAAAATTTTTAAAAGAGGTATTGCGGCAATATGGGCTGCATCTGTATTGGTGGCATTTTCTTTCCTTTTCTTTTGTTTTAGAAATGCGTCACGTTTTATCTTGTCTTTCAGCAATAGTCAAAGAAAAACTGTCATTTAGGCATGAGTCCTCTTTCAATTTCAGAGATTTCACATAGCCCTACGGTGTGTACGATGGCATCTGTTGCTGCTATTTCCAGCCTCCTTTTGGAGACGAATACCTCTTTGGACATTGTGCCAAATGCAGCTATGCAGACATTCATTGAAATTTTGCGTCTTGCCTGCTACACATCTTTTGCAAGAATGGTGTCTGAAGCTAAGCGATTGATAAGCGGGCATAATTTTTCTCCACTACTTGTGCCACAAGTAAGTTTCATGAAACTGTGACCCTGGGGTTTCACCTTTGGCTATAGCTCTTTTATAGAAACAACACGATGATTCCCTTCCAGGGACACATGCCATTCGCAGGCTTTATGTCAGTTGATGAACAATGCATCAGGCTGGCATGTATAGCGGATTTTCATTTTATTGGTATCGGGGAACATTATCTTTTATTACTTTCTATATTAATTTTGCAGCAGTGATGTTTTTATCTGTAAGCGCTTCCCTGCTTACGCCCACCAAAAAAGTCACTTTTTCACCTTCCATTCTTTTTCACTTTATTGTAACGATGTACCTAGCCTTACCTCTTCTGCCAATATATGATTCAGGCAGTCTTTCCTTTTCGATTTTATATCAGAACCATATATTTTATTGTCCGACAAAAAGTGAAAAGTTTCCTCACACTCAACACTGGAAAAATTTTGACTGGGCAATCACTGTTGTGCGTCTCCACATAATTAGGTACATGCATCTCCATGGCTCCAAGTTCCATCAAATTTTTTGTCACACTCATCCGCATGTCCTTTTGCCATATGTGAAACTCTGCACTATTGACTCCCATATCTCAGCCAGTAATTGCACAATTCTGACGGTATTTCGAAAACACTTCAAAATTAAAGGACAAGTCCACTAAGGACATCGATGATTATTCCCAATCCTAGGTTAGATCTATGTCCTCGCTTGCCAAGTACCATCATATGACACACTCATCAATTATTTCCTGACTTTTTAGTGAAGCATCAGCACCGTGATCTTCTCCAGCTGCTTGACGTGACATTTCGAGCATTTTTCTTTCACACTACTTTTGTTTTTCACGGATAAGTTGTGCATGCATTTGGCAAATGTTTTTTCAGTCCATTGTTGTATTGAGCACAAATGAAAAAAGAAGTTTCAAAAGCAGCATGCCCTCTGCCTATATATATAGGAAGGCACTCACCAAGCTTGCTGTTTATATCATGTGTGAATTTTTGGCCTCTTTCTTGGAAACTTGAAAAATCGCTTCCATAGCCATGACGCTGATTCCGCATAAAGTTCCATGAATACTCCATGGAATGGTGTTGTTTTTATAACAAGGGGTACAGTTTGTACAATGTTTAAGGAACTTTTCTGCAAGCCAGTTCAGGAATACACAGCCTTGAGGGTGAAATATGGCTTGCTGGCTGAAGGTTGGGGAGGATGTGTACTCGGTTCAGCTAATGGATCTCTCTGCAATGTTATACTATTACCGTTTTTTTCATCAACAGTTTCAGGACACTTCTGCTATATCTTCTTGCTATTTTCAGCCAACATCTTTCTCCTTTTGGTAGGACGACCTTTAGGTTTTCTATATCTCGATGATATAAGATGCATACTAATAGTTTACTAAACAACAAAAGGCAATTTAAGAGCTGCAGTTCTGAAAAGAACTTTTTGTTTTGGTAAAATCAATAGGTTTGAATAAATTGAACGAAAATGCAAACGCAAGTTCGAACGAATTGTAAGCAAATAATGCCATTTGGGTAAAAGATACAGTTAAAACAAATTGTTGCCATCGGGCCTTGATAAATTATCGCACTTAAATAAAATTATAGAGGCTATGTCTACATTTGGCATAAAATTCACTATCAAAGTACGCGACAGCTTTGTTAGCATGTCATCAGAATGTAAACAAAGGGGCGTGGTCGCTGGATGACTAAATCGGAACTACCCCATATCAGTAAAAAATGCACGAAACCACCACTTTTTTTGCGTTTTGATAGAGACTAATATAATATTAAAATAAGTTAAAAGGAATTTTTCGGTCAATTTTAGTCAATTTTTCCATTTAACGCACTGTCCACTGTAGCCTTAAGGCAAGTGTGGCCTGGTGGGAAAAAAGGTTGAGTGCCCCTTAGCTGGACTGTTGAAAATTAACTGGCAAACGACCTTGCAACAATAATGCGTTGAATGAGATTTACCGACTGTGAAACTTCTCTCCAGCGATAACTAAAAAGTAAAAAAATAAACTAAAAGTAAAAGTAAAAAAAACTTTTTAAAAACAAGCTTTATTTTAAATGCTCTAAAATGAATGAAATAAACTTTTCTGTTAAATTTTTTTTTGCTGTTAACTTATAAAGCCGTTGCACAATTTATGATATAAAAGCTTGTCGCGGGATTTACCTGTCTAGATACACAAGCAAATTAAATTACTTGATCTGATTGATTTTTGGTACACAAAATTTTCAAAACTAAAAGTAATACGTTTTACGTAAATCTCGCGACAAGCATATCATAAATTGTGTAGTATTTCAATATAAATTGATAGCAAAAATTTAAGAAAAGTTTATTTTATTTACTTTATTTAAATAAACTTCTTTTAAAAGTTTCCTAATTGACCCACATTAAATTTGTCTCCTGCATCTTAAACAAAACTTTCAGTCTCCAGATGTAGTCACTGAACTAACCACTTGTTGTGTAATTTTAACATAGCAAATACCCCACTTTCTCGTCACGCGTAATGCATCCTACTTTCACTTTTATTTGATGCCATTGCTTTTTTGACTAACAATAATCAAATAAAAGAGTAGTTTGGGAACATTGTGACGAGAAAGTGGTATTTTCTATTTTAAAATTACATAACAGGTGGGTAGTTCATTGACTACATCTGTAGACTTAATGTTTTGTTTTACGATGTCAGGAGACACATTTAATAAAAATAAAACAAGAAAACGCCGTAAAAGGTGCACCTCATCTGTTGATGACAGAAGTACACAAAAATACTATACTTCAGAGATAAAATTTCATGGAAAGCTATCAGAAGTGATCTGAGCGATGCTGGCCAGGACAACTAATCAACGATTTTAAAGCTGTACCAGTCTTTCAATTATATTTCTGTGTGGCAAGGAGTGGAATCTTGCTGAAAAATTAATGAAGCATTGTTGGTAAATACATCCCTGGTGGAAGGCAAACGTTTGAGTTCTATAACAGTGGCAATGTAATTTATGACATTCAATGTCCCATCGATGAAACGAAGGCGACCAATACCATTTGCTGATATGCATGACTAAATGATAAAACTATATGGGTACTTTCTAGTTGCCTGTATGCAGTCAGGATGTTGTATATTTACTATTCTAAGTCTTACATATATTTTAGGCTATCACTACCGAATAACGATATTTTAGTTTCGTCCCTCCATGTAACTTGTGACCAATAATAATTTGTCCAATTAACGTGTTCCACATTGCCCAGTGTAGTCCTTTTAGCGCTGCTATGAACCGAGATACGGCTTTTTTTCGTGAATTTCTACCGTTTAGACTTACATCTGCTAATATACTGATGGTTGTTTTTGAACTGACCGAAACACCAGCATCACTCAGATCACTTCTGATGGCTGTCCATAAAATGCTTTTATCTCTGAGACATGGTATTTTTGTACTTCTGTCATCAACAGATGAGGTGCACTTTTTTCGGCGTTTTTTTTATCTTTTTTATTAAATGTGTCTCCTGACATCGTAAACAAAACTTTCAGTCTGCAGATGTAGTCACTGAACTACCAACTTGTTTTGTAATTTTAACATCTTTCTCGCCACGCATGTGTCCAATCTACTATTTTTTGATGCCATTGCTTTTTGACTAAATATAATTGTTGTCCTAGCCAGAAAACTGTCCTGATATCAATCCTATCGAAAACTTGTGGCACCGTTTGAAAACTGTTATCTTAAAGAGGTACCCATGAAATAAAAATGAACTTATAGAGGATATAATTGTTTCCTGGCATCATGTAATAACAAATAAAGAGCTTAAAACTGTTTCAGCTCAATGATAGATTGATGTGTGAATCTCTGTCATTAAAAATAAATACTACCCCACTAAATTCTGATGATTCACTGCTATCATCAGTATCTAATGTATATCGATAGTTATTGCAGCACAACTTTTTTTACGTTGCAAATATTTGAATTTGGTATTAAATTCTCTTTAAAATAATATAAAATACTTTGCATTTTGTGGAACGTAAAATTTTGTGTGTGTGTGTAAGAATACAAACTTAAATGCATAGCAATTTAAAAAAGTGTCCACAATTTTGGCCATCAATGTATATACACATAAAATCTTACTGTGTACATAAAATTTTATAAACACAGATGTATAAAAAAAAGTGTTTTACTAAATGCCTCAAGAGCTTTAAGGTATCCGACAACGAATATTTTTTAGTAGTATTGCCACTTAGATTAGAATACATGCCTAAAATAGTTTAAAATTAGAATTATTTAAATGCAACAATAAGACAATAAATGATCATAGAATTACCTATTTTCAAAGCATTCTCCTTTATAGAAAAGGCCTCTATAGGAAGAATATTTTTCCGATATAGAGCACAGACATCTGTACACAGCCGCAAATAGGGTTTTTTTTTTAATGATGTAGCTTAGAAGTGAATTTTTCTACATTTTAGTATGTCAGAGTGGAGAAATTTTAACTAAAAAAAAAAAAAAAAAGAAATGAAAAACACTCGTAATTATTTCAATTGGTAATAACTCTGAAAATAATGTGAGTTTTTCAAAAGTCCTAGTTAAGACTCTCTGAAAAAAATTTTACTAAATATAAGCAAAATATTATTATCATAAAAAGCATTTTTCATAAAAGGGGAGAATGTTTTGAATAAAGGTAATTCTAAGTTCATTTTTTACCAAAATATTGCATTTAAATAATTTATTATGGTAATCATATTCTTAAAACAATTTTATACGTGTATTCCAATCTAAATGAGACTAAATATTAAAAAAATATTCTCTTGTATGCTTTTTCAAAATCATGCTTTCCAACGTAGTCGGATACTTTAATGAAGTTTTTCTTAAATTGATACAATAATATAAATAACATATCATGTAGGATTATAAGGAACATAATATTATAATAGACGCAGGCGGGATGTACAAATTAAGGTAGATGACTGGGTCTTATTAGAGACAAACCCTTTAAGTTCAGCAGTGAATAAAATATGCGCGAAATTTAAACAAAAATTTGAAGGTCCGTATAGAGTGTTAGAAGAAATAATAATAATATTATAATATGGAGGTCAGGAAAAAGGTTAACCGTCAATGTTGATCAAGTAAGAATATATATTTATAGGAAATGTGACGAGATTGAGATAGGAACAGGTCGCTCGGAAAGTATTAATTCACGTCAAGAAACGAGTAGTTTCGAAAACGTAAATCGAAGATCAAATGAGTCACAATATGGTAAGAAGAAAGGGTCTGAGGTAAAGCGTGAGTTAGAGGAAAAAGGGATAAATCTTAAGTCAAATTACTGTGAGAAACACACAGATTGAGCCGATAAGCGTGGATCACTTATCATCACTACCTAGCTCTTTTTCCAGTAATACGACAAAAATTAAAAGAAAGCGTCAAGATAGTGTGTGAGATAAACGGTCGCATGGATCTTGGTCAAGTGCACCACAAAGAAAGTGGCAGAAACGCTGACCCAATAAAAAATAAAAGACCATTGTTATCAGATAATATTTATATAAGTAGGAAGAAAAACCGAAATGAAGTGGTTCAAGATAGTGCTTGCTATAATCTACGACCACGCAAGAAACGGGATCAGGAGTCCCGACCGGCCAATGGAGTGAAGTCAAGTCAAGCTAGGAAAAGCCGAAGAGAAAACTGCAGACTCTACATCAGGCAACATACGGGATCAAAGAGCACCCGAGGAATGAGAAGAGGAGCGAAAAGTAATAGTACCTTATCTATGGAAGTCCTAGTGGGAGACCAGCCATAAAAATCAGGTTGTATTGTTTCATTTTTATGTTCTTTCCAACAAGTGGTCAGAAGAATTATTGCAAAGAAGGAAGTCTCGGGCGGTGTTTAAAAGTTATAATCCAAGCAAAAGTTGACACTACAATGAGTGTATATTTTTTTTTGAACTTTTGACTTGTAAAAATTTTTCTATCTAGTATTGGAGAAAACAATTGTAATTATGCATTTGTTTACTTCGATGTATGACTTCGTGAGATGCGACAATTCCTTTGGTTATTTGTTTTAATGATTTATTGAAAAATGTTTGTAATTGTATAGTGTGTATATATATATTGTTATATTGTTCCATATTATATAATGTACATCTGGTTCAGGGAAACGCGGCGTAGATAGGTTACTAACAATAACATTAACGACGCTGCGCGACTCATGGGGAGTTTGACGGAACCAGATGCGGGGTATACATGAAAGTTTGTTGTAATTTAAAAGTGATATATAATGCATAAAAATTGTGAAACATACTGGTATTATGTGAATATAGATTTTGCCAAGTAACTTAAAGAGTTTTTATTTCAGGGTGACAGACCCTGAATTCCAACTTGAAAATCAAACCTCCAAGTCTCTTTGTAATGGATGGATAAACAATGGAAGATAAAATTGTATAGTAGTTTAAGTAATATTAAGTAGTAATTAAGTAGATTTAAGTTAGTTAAGGGGTATGCGGACCTCGTTTTTTTTCCCATCAAAGTCAAGTATGGTTTTTTTCCCCGGTCCCTCCGCTCAGATGAGGCACACATATGAAAAGTGAAATCTACCATGATTAAAAGGGAAAAACTGTTAATGTTGGTCTAGTTATTGAGTAAATTTATTTTTCTTCAGGATTCAAATTAAGGAGGAATTTTAAAAATTAAATTTTAAGATGAATAATGAAAATTAAAGTTTAAGTTAAATATTGGAAATTAAGAGTTAAAATGAGGATTCAAGGTTAAAATTTAAATAAACTTAGAAAGTGAGGACATTAAGAAATAAAAATTTAGGCACGTGATTTCTTAAGGGCCATTTAGATCCTTGCGTAAATCACGTTTTGCTTCTTGGAGGGGATTGTGACGGCTCACGCGTCCTTTTATAAACATAACCTCTGGTTCTTTGACGGCCAAGATTATGGCAAATCTTTTCCAACCCAAACCCAAGAGTAAAAGAAAGTATAGATTCAAATAAGATAGCCTTTAAAAGGACAGAAGTTTTTAGTAAGCGGGGTGGCAATTTAGAGAAAGTTCAGTTTGGAAAAGGTAGAATTAATTTGATGGCCTACCCAAGATTCACGGATATCTGATTACTCAAGGTGCATACTATTGCACGCGAGCCGAACTTATCTGAAGGTGTTTGAACCGTTGCGTGGAATTCAAGGTAAGACAAATCATTTTGCTATAAGAAATCGTAATATTATTAGGATTGGGGTAAGCGGATAATATAATTATTTAGATAAGTGATCAATTGCGCGATCTGTTTAGCTACGGCTACGTGTTTTGGTTTATTCTCACTTAATATAAGTTTGTTCAATATTTAAGAAATTTAAGTTAAACTCTTAATAAAGTCATATTAAGAATTCTAAAATGTCTCTTCATTTTGAGAATCCCATACCTCTAATTCACGCCGACCCACAAAGATATGGTCGACAAAGATCGACCATATCACAAAGCATCTGGTTGCCAATTCATTACATATGACACAGGAAATCTAGGGGTTGCCAACTTGGCGAGTTATAATAGAGTTGGTGATTGTGCTGCAATAATATGTAAGTACCTCTTATTTTATTTGTTTCAATTTCTGAGTATTATTTACTTTTGTAATCGTTTTGGCACACCAGTGATTTTAACCTGACTGAGCCACAGCAGCATGTTGTAGAGCTAGTTGTAAAATATAAATCTTAAGAAGACATCAAAATTAAAATAAGGCTCAATGTTTAAAATTAATCAATATAAACAGTTTTGTAACAAACACAAAATATTTATTAGAAAATCTTTATTTCATATTTCAGAGGAACATAAAATGTCAAAAACAGATAAAAAAACGTATTTAAGAATAATACTTTCGATTAATTTCGACAAATTAAAACATCGCAAAAGGCAAGCAAAAAAAAAAAACTGTAAGCACTAAAATATAAAAAAAAATAAAAATTATAATACTGAAACAGGAGAAAATGATAAAATAGGCGCTACTAATATTTATATTAATTTCATACTGTCTAAAAAAGATAACGCGCGAAAACGGAAATACTATACTAATTTTAATTGCAGTAATAAGAACTGAAATTCCCTTATCAATAAGAAGTTTTAGCTTGTAAAAATTATAATCTTCGCATTCAAAAGAAATAAATAAATTCTCCGAGAAAATACTGAAAACGTAAGTTGTAGTTTGTAAGCAAAATCACACACATAAACATCATGCGATAATGTCTAAATGTTGCCAAAACAACAAAACAAACTTTTAGTTGTTAAAAGAATAATCATAAAAAATTATTTATTCAAAAAATAATCCTAAATTAAAAAAACAAATAATTGAAAAATTGGATATATATTCCAACCGATAGACATAGCTATAGTAAAAATATGTAAAAATCTTGAAAAACTGCGTGTAAAGTGTAAATTTTCCATTTAAAAATAAACCTGACATCATATGACGTCATAACATTGGAAAAACATTTAAAAATTATATTTTAAAAAAAATTAGAAGGAATTACGAAATAATAAGTGCATAAGAACCCGTCCGGATTCAAATGCAACGTTATGTCAAAATTTCAGAGGAAATGGTCCCGTAGTTTCGGAGATTAGCGGCTTTGAACAAACACACAGTAAGCTGAAAACAGATAAACATGACTCAGAGTTAACCTCACAATTCGTTAACTCCATAGCGTTAACCTGAAATACGATTGCTACAATAGCAAATTTATAGGTAGTGAGTACCGATTTTCTAAGCGAATGACGACAACACTGATTGTTTCTTTTCCAGAATTGATTGCATTAGTGCAGACTACGTGGTTTCCCGACAAGAAGGATTTCATCGAATAAAGTTTGCTTTGATGACAACCATTTGCTGCCAAAATAAACACAATTTTCATTAAATCAAAGAGAAAAAAAAAAATTTTGTTCGAATTTTGTGTAAAAGAGTTGTCAAAATTTTTTTGTTGTTGTATCAAATTTCTTTTGGCATTTCCAACAAAAGTTCCACTCTAAATTACAAAAAATCAAATTATCAACAAATTTTTTGTTGATTCTAACAATTTTTTTCTGTTGTCAACACAATAAAATATATTATATTATATATATAGCTATTAAACACAATATATATATATATATATATATATATATATATATATATATATACTATATATATATATTTTATATATATACATATATATATTTAATTATATTGGTTTGTGAATTACACTTTTCGGATGATGCAATACTAAGATACACCGAAGCTTATGACGAAAAAACTGAAGAGAAGATGTATGTGCCCTTAAATCGTTTCAGACTACAAAATTTGGCTGTGCCGACAATTTTTAAAAAGTTACCCACATATCTTTCTAACTCTGCAATTCCGCTCAAGAATGTCCTGAGAAGAGACTGAAACGATTAGAAAATGAACACTTGCAACTCTCAATCCAAGAAAGCATTATTTCCAAATAAGAACTAAAAAAAAAACCTTTTACGTCATTTCCAGAATTAGTAGAGTGTGTTTAAATGCAAAGGAGCTTCAGGACTTATGCACTGTTGTTTGTAAAAATGATCTAGTAATAATTATGATGCTAGACACAATAATATCTCCTGTTATTAAAGCATCAGTGATTATAAATAAACACTTAGATTTAACAATTCTCATAGGTCAAACAAAGATAGATCAACTTGGTAAGTACAAATTTCCTCTCTGTAAAAGTTAATAATACTATTGTTGTAAATGAAATATTACATGAATTGGCTCTCAGATTAGAAATGAAAAGCTCTCATGATTTTCCTACAGCATTTGGTTTTATTGTTAATCTTTTAGAAAGTATGTTTTCAGATTTAAATGATGATAAAAAAATTGCACTTAATTTCTTAATTGACCAGTTCAAATTTTTAACCCGTAACAAGTTGTGACATCTCACTCGTTCTTCCTCTAACATAACCTCTGTGTTCTTTGACGGCCATGATTAATGGCAAATCTTTTCCAACCCAAATCCAAGAAGTGAAAAGAAGCATAGATGCAAATAAGATAACTTTTAAAAGGATAGAAGTTTTAGTGAGCGCGATGGCAATTTAGAGAAAGTTCAGTTCAGAGAAGATAGAAGTGTTGATAGACGGCTTACCTAGAATCAAGACACCACCTTGCCATTTAACCAAGGTACATACCATTGTACGACCATTTGGAGAAATAATTGAAGTAGATTGGACGTTGAGTATTCAACCAAGGTAGGAAGATTATATTCTGAACGCGAATATATTATTGAGATTGAGATTAGGCGGATATAATATAATTATATTGATAAGTGATCTAATTGCGCGATTTGTGTTAGTTAAGACTACGTGTTTTGGTTTATTCTCACTTAATATAAGTTTGTTCGATATCTAAGTAATCTAAGTTAAATTTTTAATAAAAGTCATATTAAGAATTCTAAAATATCTCATCATTTCGAGAATCCCACACCTCTAACTTACGCTGAAATCCCACGATATGGTCATCGAAGGACGGCCATGTCGAAATGGCGCCCGAATCGATATAATTTATATGAGTCTGTGTTAGGTAATGCAGGAGGGTTTGGTATTTTACCAGAAATGTGCTTTTCAGGGTCAGAGAATATTAATGAATTCTTAGAGGCCATTGATAATCAAATACAGTTACTATAAATTCCTAGCACTTGTCATGTGCTTATTTGAAAGGTCATCTCAGGGGAAGGGCTCAAGATTGGTACTCAATATTTGGATCGGTGCTAGTGCAAGATACAGCCACGGATTTCGCGCAGCTCAAGGCTGAATTAGCGAAAGCTTTTTCCGCAATCAAAAATAAGAAATAATTGGAGGCTAGGTTTTTCGCATCACAGCAGGGAAGAAATCAGGAACCAACAGACTTTGTTTACTATTTGCTAAAAATACATAAGAGTTTAGAGCTAAGGATGTCGAAGGCGGAATTGGTTGATCACATTTTTGTTAGACTCGAACCACAAGTCCAGGACAATGTGGAAGTCCGGAATCCGCAGAACACGGTACAACGTTTAGAAATATTAGCTAAATTTGAAGAGAGGTATTCTTCAAATTAAAAAGGGGTTCGCAGAATAGTGATAATGTGGAAAGACGGAGTCAAAACGCGCATAGGATGTCTAATTTTGATGATAATCGCAGAAACTGGAGAAATTCTGAGGTTGAGCGTAGACCAAATAATGGCAGAAATGATTATAGAGGTACTTATGAGAATGGCCGTCAAAGTAATAGGTGGTTCGAGAGTAGGAATATATATCAGAATGATGATCGGAGATTCAATGAAAGGGGATTTCAATTTCGAAAAGATCGAAATGATAATTTTAATAGAGGGTACCGAAGAAATAGGGGTTCGAGTGAAAATTTCAGTCGAGGCGATAGGATGCAAAGGGGACGATTTAATGTTTTGAAAGTTAATGAAGTTCATAATCAAAAGGAATCGGCAGTGGATATACCAAATAAACTTTCTTCGATATGTATAGCACCCGTGGAGCTTCCCTTCGTTCCTATTTTATTAAATAACACATTTTTGGAAGCGCTATGGGACACCGGAGCAGAGAAATCATTTATATCGGAAGAAATATATAAAAAATATTTTTTTTATAAACAAGTAAAAAAATCGCGAGCTCAGGTGATCACAGCACAGGGAGCGAAATGCCAAAATATAGGAATTGTAGAATTGATTATTCAGATCCGGAAATTTGAAAAACCTTGGTTGTTTCATGTGTTGACGGATTTGGAATACCCATGTATTTTTGGTGTTGATTTTATAAGTGGATCAAAGATTGTTTTATATTTTGATCAGAAAGCGTTGGCGATTCAAGATTCACTGGTTGAAGATAATAAGGTAGATGAAGGGGATTTGCGCGTTAATGTGTCAGAAACGAAGTTAAATATTGTGGCTAATGTCTTATCGAAAAACCCGGTTGAATGTATAATGGGAGAAAAAGTTAATTGTGCAATAATCGGAGATTTAGTACTTACTTCGCGGGAACAGTTAATAATAGAGCAAAAGAATGACCCAGAACTAGGTCATATCTATAGATATTTAGAAAACCCGGAAGATAACTCTGTTAATGCGACGATATGTGAGAATTTGTCCCGCAACTTCCGTCTAATTGAAGGCTTGTTGTTTTATGCGGAACACGCAAAGTCGTTAGGTGAAATGCGTGTATACATTCCAAAGTCTTTAAGAAACGACATTTTGCGTGAATTTCACGACAAACCAATCGCAGGTCATCTAGGCAGATTTAAAACTTATCATAAAATTCGGGACGTTTGTTATTTCGTGTATATGAGAAAATTTATTGATCAATATGTCTCTACATGACATATGTGCCAAGTTAATAATTATAAAAACGCGTTACCAGCTGGTCGATTAAATCCGATTGTATCAAATTATCCAAATGAGATAGTTACGTTAGATTTATTAGGCCTGTATCCTATATCGAGAGTGTGACGTAATAGATATGTTTTTGTAATTACCGATCATTTCAGCAAATGGGCTTAAATTATACCTCTTAAAAAGGCCTCGGGTCGTATAATAGCGGATACTTTTTTTGATAATTTTATATCGCGTTTTGGAGCTCCAATAAAATTAATAAGTGATAACGATCCCCAATTTATATCCGAAATTTTTGAACATTTAAGTGAAAGATTAGGCATAAGGCATGTGAAGACTGTTGCATATAGACCACAAGCAAATAGGACAGACAGAGTAAATCGAGATATAGTGCAAATGATTGCAAATTATGTTAATGATCAACACGATACTTGGGACCAATTCTTACGTGAGTTTGCTTACACTATTCGTACGGCAGTGAATGAAACGATGGGGAAAACCCCTGCGGAGTTATTTTTGGGTCGAGAGTTGATTACCCCTTTTCAGAAATTAGTAATGATTTCAGACGGAACTGAATTTGCAGTAAGAAATATTGAGAAATTATTTCTTGAAGCTAGACTAAGAACGAAAACTAGGCATGAAAGATGGGAAAGATATTATAATAGACGAAGACGGGATGTACAAATTAAAGTAGATGATTGGGTCTTATTAGAGACACATTCTTTAAGTTCAGCAGCTAATAAAATCTGTTCCAAATTCAAACAGAAATTTGAAGGTCCGTATAGTGTTAGAAGTAAGAAATAATAATAATATTGTAATATGGAGGTCAGGAAAAAGGTTAACCGTTAATGTTGATCAAGTAAGAACATATCGTCATAGGAAATGTGTCGAGGTCGGGTTAGGAACAGGTCGCCCAGATAGTATTAGTTCATGTCAGGAAACGAGTCGTTCGGAAAACGTACATCAAAGATCAAATGAGTCGCAATATAGGAAGAAGAAAAGTTTTGCGGTAAAGCGTGAGTTAGAGGAAAAAGGGATAATTCTCAAATCAAAACAATGTGAGAAAAACACGGATAGGGCCGATAAGCGCGGATCACTTATCAGATCGCTGCCTAGCTCCTTTTCTAATAAGACAAGAACTAAAAGAAAACGGCTAGATAAAGGAATCAAAAGGTCGTATGGATCGGGGTCAAGTGGACCACAGAGAAAGTGGCACAAACGTAGACCCAATAACATTAATAAAAGACCATTGTCATCCAGTAATATTTATATAAGTAGGAAGAACAGGATGGAAACAACTGGAGTTCAAGATAGAAGGGAGTACAATCTGCGCCCACGCCAGAAAAAGGATCAGGAGTCCCGACCGGCCAATGGAGCAACGAAGAGCCAAGCTAGGAATAACAGAAGAGGAGACTACAAGCCCTACATCAGGCAACATGGGGGTCTCCAGAGCAGCCGAGGAATGAGAAGAGGAGCGAACAGTGATAGCACCTTGTCCTTAGAGGTGCTGGTGGGAGACAGACTATAAAAATCAGGTTGTATTGTTTCATTTTTATGTTCTTTCCAACAAGTGGTCGGAAGAATTATTGCAAAGAAGGAAGTCTCGGGCGGTGTTTAAAAGTTATAATCCAAGCAAAAGTTGACACTATAATGAGAGTATATATTTTTGAACTTTTGACTTGTAAAATTTTTTTCTCAATTGATGGAGAAAACAATTGTAATTATGCATTTGTTTACTTCGATGTATGACTTCGTGAGATGCAACAATTCCTTTGTTTATTTGTTTTAATGATTTATTGAAAAATGTTTGTAATTGTATAGTATATATATTAATATATATATATGTTGTATTGTTCCGTATTAAGGTGCATCTGGTTCAGGGAAACGCGGCGTAGTCAGGACACTAACAGTAATATTAACAGCGCTGCGCGTCTCATTGGGAGTTTGACGGAGCCAGATGCGGGATGGAAATGAAAGTTTGTTGTAATTTAAAAATGATATATAATGCATAAAAATTGTGAAACTTACTGATATTATCTAAATATAGATTTTGCAAAGTAACTTAAAGAGTTTTCATTTCAGGGTGACAGACCCTGATTGTACCAATATGTAGCCTCAACTTGGAGAAGGGAAAACCAGTCTCCAAGGTCATAAATAATTGCTCTGATACAGAGTTTTGGGTGTGTGTAACCAGGAGGGAATGGACATAAACGATTTAAGTGTATAAAAATTTTAGTAGTGTTAATTAGAGTTAAGTTAGTTAAGGGGTATATAGACCTCTTTTTTGTCCATCCAAGTCAAGGATGGTTTTTTTCCCAGGTCCCTCGCCCTGACGGGGTATACCCACACATATGTAAAATTGAGAATATACCATGATTAAAATGCAAAATTGTTAATGTTGGCCTAGTTAATGGAGTAAAATTTATTGTATGTCTGTTACGAGTTCAAATTTAATTGGAATATTAAATTTAATTCTAAGATAAATAATGAAAATTACAGTTAAGTTAAATATTGGAAATTATAGAAGTTAAAATGAGGATTCAAGGTTAAAATTTAAATAAAACTTAGAAAGCGAGGAGATTCAGAAATAAAAATTTAGGCACGTAATTTCTTAAGGTTTCAGAGGACCCTTGAATAAATAGCGTTTTGCTTCTTGGAGGAGGTTGTGACATGTCACGCGTTCTTCCTCTAACCTAACCTCTGTGTTCTTTGACGGCCACGATTAATGGCAAATCTTTTCCAACCCAAATCCAAGAAGTGAAACGAAGCATAGATGCAAATAAGATAACCTTTAACCTTTTGAGGACGGCTGGCCGATAAAACGGCCAAGAGAAACATACCCTTAAAAGACGGCTCTTGCCGCTGTAGCGGCCACGCAATGCTTTCCCCTCTTAACAGCTTTCGAAACAGCATGAGGCCTATTACAGTCCTGGAACATCATTTGCTTGACCGGTTTCTTTTGTATTTAAAAGGGAGGACGATACAGTTCCCTCTGTGACGTCTTCGATTGAGGTGAACCCCACTCTGTCAATTCTTGTCAGGAATCTTCTTCTGTTGTCAGGAATGCCGGTGACAATGGGCATTCCTGTATGAAGGTCTTGAATAGGCGAGGCCTGTGTGCACGTCGGTGCATAGAGAGTGGGGCTGTGAGGCCCAGGTGTGAGATGAATAGATGAGAATTATGGCGCCCTTGGATTCCAGACGGACGGGGAATGTGTTTGTGTTTGCCGCGCAAATGGGAGACGAAAGTGGCCCGGGGACGAGAGCAGACCTTTTTCTTCTTTGACCTGCCAATGAGGAAGACGAGGGCAGACCTTTTTCTTTTTTGACCTGCCAATTAGGAAAACGAGGGGCGTGTGGACCCGCCCCTGGTGTTTAAAAGGGGTGAATTTTGAGAAGAAAGAAAGAAACGGACGGAGAGAAAAACTTGAAAAGGGAGGAGAAGGAGAGTTGAGAAAGACTTGAACGAACGGAGAGAGAAGAAGCTTGGAGAGAGAGCCCTGGAGTGAGACGGACGGAGCCCGGAATGGAAACAGAGAACCATGGAGAAAACTAGAGAGGAGCCCGGAAAAGCAAGGGATTGTCGAGTGCCTGGAATAAGGATTGAGCTCGAGTGAAAAGACTGTCCGCCGGATTGCTGTTTAAATAACATTTTAATAACTTTTGAAGCTATTAAATGCTATTTAAATTTTAAAAATATGGCTGTGACAACAATGTTACT
>BMAV01019773.1:0-10974 GCA_019973955.1 Trichonephila inaurata madagascariensis | reverse complement strand
ACATGCAGGTTGAACCCAGGATACGAAGACCTGTTTTGGGAAAGGGGGATGTCAAAATTGTCAAGGAAAAAAGTTTTCGTTGGGTGGTGGAAGTTCGAAAGGGAAAAGCTCGGTGCATCCCTTGTCACTTGACTAGGGCTAAAAAATTACAGGTCCGCAAAACCCTTTGGAGTAGCTTTGTCTGCATTTTTCTAACTGTCTTCCATGTTTGAACGTCAACTTGATGTTAACTGATTGGAATTTCAAAAAAAAGAAAAAATGAGAATACTAACATTCTTTTTTTAAAAATTTTTTTACACTGCTGGCTAACAAAACACTAATAAGACCAGAATATACTGAAATTGTTTGGCAGATAAAAGGTACAATGTTCAAACGAAAAAAATTACAGCTTCGGTTTTTGGATGATGAAAAAAACCGTGGAGTGTAGTGCCATTGTGGGCCAAAACCCGCTCCACACCCTCGGCAAAGAATGAAAAAACTTTTGGTGTATCCTTGGGAAAGCGCCTCGTTTCCCCATATTGCTAAAAGTTATCTCATATAGCATTGGGTAATATATCCCGTGCCAGTCGTTATGCAAGCAAGGACCACACGTTTTCCGTTTGGTAATTTGAGAAATCTAGTCCGAAACAAAAACAAGGGAAAGAGAAATCTTAAGCTTCCTCCCATGGGGGTTTCGCGCATTTTCTAATGGGTATGGTTGATAGCGCGTAAATGGGTGGGACCGCCCAACATCTCAGAGATGTAGCGCTGGCTGCTCAGTATATCGGTTATGCGTACTAGACGGAGGCGGCAGTGAAATCTAATACCACCCTTAGTCGGTGCTGGTGGGGGAAAAGTGGGGGTTAACGCAACGCGGGCCCGTTACCCCCTGTCTAAAAACTCGAATCAGACCATCGTGATATTGCAGGCAGAAGCGAGATTCGTCATTAAAAGCAACGTCCTTTCTTTCCGTTGTCTATATCCGCCTTTCATCACACCATTAGCCGCGCAAACACCTGGATTTTAAGAGTCAAAGGTAAACAGACCAATGGACGCCTTTCGGATATTCCAATCCGCTGCAAATGGCATCGAATGGATCGAGTGGACATCGAATAATGCGTAACAAACTAAATCTGTTGTGCTATGGTTCTTGATGTGGCTTTCCTATCCGTAATGTTTGGTAGGACCACTTGCTCCAACATCTCAGAGATGTAGCGCTGGCTGCTCAGTATACCAGTAATGCGTACTAGAAAGGGACGACAGTGAAATCAAAAACCACCAAGAACCAGGACATCGGATGCAGGACCAGTGAGGAGATGTATAACGCAGCAGTTGGGCTTTCTTTCACCGCGGAGTCTCTAAACTCAAATCCGACCATCGTGATGTTTCAGGCAGAAGCAGGATTCATCAGTAAATAAAATGTCATTCCATTCCATTGTCCATGTCTGCTGTTCATCGCACCATTAGCGGCACAAACGTCTGCAGTTTACGGTCAAGGATAAGTGAAGGAATTGACGCCTCTCATCAAGGGCAGGGGTACAACGTGATGAGTGTAATTGGCCAAGTCAGTACATCGTTTGATTCTGCATCCAGTGACGACAGATCCGCATCATAGTTGAAAGTCTTCGTCCAACACTTTGACCGATTTCTCTGAAAGATAATCTACAATATCCTCGATGTCTTCCTCTAAGAATAGGTAAAAGCTTAAGTAATAAATAAACCCACGAAAAAACAATTGTCGTACTTAAAATCGCCAATCTGCCCCCCCTTACATAGCGCTTGCGGTAGGCGCTACGGTCGTCTGTGCTATAATGTTAAAGATTTGCATATTTCATCGCCGCCAACGCATAACGTAAATTTCACATGGTTTGCATGCTTCCTTCAGGGTGTTGCAATTTGTGTGGCCAGCAGTGTATATCTCAAATTTAAAATTGTTCGTTGTGTAAGTATTTAAACAGAATAAGTATTTTAATAAATCACTTTAAAAAACATTGAAGAATTGATTTCATAAACCTTGAGATTGAGATTTACTTAATGTCTCTGTATTAAGGAGCATGACACTTCATTAAAGAGTGAAGTCAGTCATTTGATACTTCGTGATAAAATATTTAGTTTGTACAAATTGGAAAAATATACAACGAAAGTCGTTGATGAATATTGATAAAAAAGTTTGACTTTGACTTATTCAAGTGCAAAAATATTGTCCAAATTATCAGCTTCAAATGGAAGAATTAACAAGATATAAAAAATCAAGAAAATCTCTATTATATCCTTAACTACGAATCATGAATTTAAAATTGATATTTTCCTGAAAAATAACAATTTATCACTGAAAACAAAAATAAACGAAATAAAAAGTCAGATGAATGGATCACACAAACTATAATGAAAGGAATTTCACAAAAAAATTCTAAAACCCTTAAATTACAGAATTCTTAATAGCAAATTTTTCTTATGAGTAGCAATTTTAAAAATTTTGTATCCAGTATGAAAATGTTTTTCACATACTTAGGATAGATTCAGCAAACGTAGGGATATATTCTTATTTGGAATATATTATTGGAGAAAGCCACATTAAATTCTAGTAAGGGGGTTTCAATTAACGCATAGAAATGAAAATTATGACCAATGCATTAAGTAGTTGAGTAAAAGATTTGAGAGAGGCTCATAATAAATAGTCACTTTACGAGCTTATTGAATTCACATAATTAGTTAAAAACAAGCACTATCAAAAGGACTGGATCGAGACAGCGCTTAATGCACCCAGATAATTTTTTTAATGCAATGCTAGAGCCATTTGTTAGGCAATATGGAAACTAAAATAATTGAATAGCCTTACTATTTTTGTATCGCTGTATTAGTCGAACGATTTTTGTTGAAGCTCTTATTGCATTTATTTACATTTTGGATAATTTTTACTTTTGTTTCTTATTATTTTATTTATTCATTTATTGCTTTATTTTCTTAATTGTTTCATTATTTATCTTGTTATTTCATTTAGTATTTTAATTTTCTGTGATCAATTTTTTCTTTCTTATTGTTTTCTTAAATCGAGGCTGAAATGAATGGGCATAGCACAGACTTAATTTGCTCATTTTGTGATCAAGTCTTCACTCGACCTTTCTTTTTAAAAAGTCATTTAAAAAATGGAGGAGCGTAATAATAAAAGAATTAAAATGATAGAAACCTGAACTATAAATATAAAAAAAGGAGTATTATAGTAGGGGATTTTCCCTTAACACATAGAAATGAAAATTATGACTATTGCATTAAATTGTTGAATTGAAGATTTGCGCGCGAGAAGGCTCTTAATAAATAATCACCTCACAAACTTATTGAATTCAGAACTAGTTAAAAATTCAATCAGTATCAAAGCGTTGAGAAATTCTTATGGAAATCAAGAAACAAGAACTAGATAGCTTAAAAATAATAGACGGTGATTATGATTAATTCTTTTGAAAATAATTTCCGAAAGAGTTTCTTAACGCCACACTTCAGTAACACTGAGCTCGAAATCAAGACATGCCGTCCATGACCATTATCACTAGACTACCCTAGATTCGGCCTTAGTGTTGCAATTCTATTGCAATGAAAATAGAGAGCGGTAGGCCTAATTTCGGTGGGATGCCAGCATAAAAATTTACGTTGACAGAGCTCAAGCAAGAGATAAAGAATTGTAATCCAAAACAAACAAAGATTTATTTTGATCAACATAGGTAATCAGTATCAACAATTTATCAATATACTTTAGAATTAAAGTATCTTAAGACAAAGAGGAACTTAATAAGACAAGAGGCACCTTCGTACGACTGGCCAACTGGGATGGTACGTCCGCTTGGTGTGAGTGAAGTTGTGAAAGTGATAAGTTGAGGGGTGCGACAATAAGTGCACAAAGTACCAACATGCAAAACAATTTTTTTCAATGTGACGCAATAATTTTCCACTACCATATATTAAATAAAAGAAAATTCGTGAAGATATTTTTAGTTCAACTGTCTTTTTGCAATGGAATGAAAGTCGTAGTACTTTAAATAACTGTGATTTTCATTTCGTTGCTCAAAATATAAATAAGAGATTGTTATGTACATTCCTTGAGTGAGTGGTTTTGGGGTTTATTGGCGCAAGCCGATTTTGGCTATACTGCATCAAACATTTGTTTAAATTTCCAAAACAAAGTCAAAAGCACAGTTAAGAAATTAAATTAATGACATGAATAATGTATATTTAAGAAATAAAATACATTAAAATCGTATTAAAAATACATGAATAATTTTTACACAATATTAAAATTCTAAAAAGTGAAATCAAAGGCATCGAAAATCATTTAAATTCATGTTCCACATCAAAACACAATGATTTATGCCTTAAATTTCCCTTGTAAATTTTAACTTCTCCGATTTCTGGTAGGCGTCATAAAATGTGAGAAACCAAACCGTATGTGAGCATCCATTAATTTTTCATATACGTCAGGCGTGTCAAACACGCGGCCCGCGCCAGTACCTAAGTTGGGGATCACCAATTCTTTAAAAAAATTTGAAATATCAGACTTTTAAAGTTTTTTTATTTTGAAATTGATTTGAGGTGAGCCTTATATATAAACCTACAAAATATTTGCATGTTACCCATTCTTGTTTTAAAAGAAATCATTTTTGATAGTAGAAATGGCTTTTAGATTAAAAATACTTTTTAAATATTAAGTTAAACGTTTTCATTTAATTTTACTATTATAAATTATTTTTTATTAAATTCTGAAATGCACCGTGGAAACTCTGAACTATAGATGATACCCTGATTCTTCGTGAGTGGGATTTTTATTTCTTTTCCTCCCTCTATCATTGGAGTGTCCAATTAACAAGAGGCAATCAAAAGTGTTTTTTAAAGTTTAAAAAAATATTCGAGACGGTTAAGATATGGCAGTATTTATTTCATAGTTTGCGAAAGAAAGCGCAATCAAATCTGAACAATGAGTAAAAAAAAATCAATTTTAAAGGAACACCCCTCCCAGTGGGCAGTTTTCCCAATCTGTGGCCCACGGAAAGTAGTTTATGGTTTTAAAGTTTTTATAATTATATCTAATGAACAAAAATCATAGTAATTAATGTAAATTGAATATTCTTTTCTGTTATTTACTAACAAATAAAGTTAATAGGGTCTTAACTACTTTATGTCCAGTTTGAATTTGATCAAGAATAAATGATTGCTAAGTGGAACTAGTTTTTTTAACCAAGGGATCTAAGGATATTAACAGAAGCAGTAATTTAGACGTGGGCGAATATATACAAGAAATAGTGTAGCAAGTTAAAATTAAATGTAATAATTGTTAATAATTAAACAAATACAATCAAACATAACACTGTAGATTTTAATAAAGGATAATAGGTTGTGTTTAAAAGAACTCAGCCTCATTTGAGCATTTTTTTAAATTTATGTATTTAAAAATTACATTTTAGCATTTCATCTAAAGTGTATTTAAAAAAAATGATACGAGATAAAGTTTTGCACATATTATTCACACAATTTTACAAATTTAATTTCTTTTAAAAAATTTAGAAATTTTTAAAATTTTACTCTTTTTGTGTTAATTAATTTTTTAACATGAAGTTTTTGTAATATTTCTGAGGATGTTTTAAACACCTTTAGGGATCGATTTTACAATACCTTAATTAGTTTTGGAGACAAAAAATTATAAAATGTTGAGATAGATATGCTAAAATTCAACCAAAAGCCTAATATTTCTCATATTTCAAATTTATAAAAAAAGTATTCCATTTACAGAAAAATGGATCCCAAATTTTGTTACATGCATTACATATAAGACACAGGGAAAAAATGGAAGTGATTGGTAAATAATTGTGGATCAAATAGTATTTTGAATGCAAAAAAAACACAAACTGAGAAAACCCATTTTTAAGTCTATAATTCTGAAAAAATTATTATTATAAGCTTAAATAAACATAAAATACCACACTAAAATATTAGCTATATATTTTCCTTGAAAGTAATAAAATATAATATAAATCTTACTCCCCCGACAACCACGCATCATTCGACTCTTAAAGAACTTTTCATTTCTATGGCACATCATTCATTTTTCCCCTACAAACGAACAGAAATTTTTAACAATTTTTCTAAATTTTAATTGCTGCTGGTTCTCATACTTATCAAAGTCCATTGTAGTCCTAACTAAACTCAAAACAACATTAATTTTGCGCTCGTATCTTGCTTTTCCTTCCACACATTGAATAAGCCACGTAGAATAATACCATCGGACAACGCTGAAAACAAAATCATAACTTTGGGTTTGAGTTTGAATTTTAATGGCGCAAGGTCCAACTTCGGCCAAGCTGCGTCATCATCATAACTTTGGAAGTAGCAGCTATATTTGGTATTAAATTAAAGGTCTATATCTACTTTATGTGACTTAAGTGTTTCTGTGATCAATCCGTGTCAATCCCAAAAGTTCAAGACCATTAAACACAAAAAACTGCATACGTTAGTAGGAGTTACATGCTGTGCTAAATGTTATGTTTTTACAATTTTTAATCTAACTTGAACCTAATTTGAAAGTCAAATCAATAAATTACTTACTCATGGTATACATTTTCAAATAAAATCCCGCTAAAATCTACAAATTCCTTTTCAGACGGATTGATAGAACTTGCGACTGAAAAGGAGGCTCTTGCAAGTGTTTCTCGTAACAAGTGCAAACCCAATCTAAACCGATAATTGTTGACGATTTCCATTCGCTTACTGACAAAAACTGCTTACCACATGGCTAGGGAACTCAAGAGGACCATAAATTGTAGGTTGTTGTTTTATTTCGCGCAATTTCCTTTTCGGGGTTTTCGTGCGCCGGATTAAAAAAACTGTCCACTGTGCGGTTTAATTTTCAAGAAAATGGCAACTGTAATATTGTTTGTGTTCAAAATAAGATTAAAATATACATGATATCTAATAAAATCTATTTCAGTTGCTAAGGAATATATTCTTAAAAGGCACTATCACATAAATCATGAAGAAAACTATAACCAATACTTTGTAAAACTTCATGATGACAAATTTTTCGAATTGTGTGTGTGTGAGAGAGAGAGAGAGAGATATCAATTCTTCAAAAACAAAGCACACTCATTAAATTTGTTGAAGACTATACAGCTGCTGTAAAAGTTATATATTATTACATTTAATTACACAAGTAAATCGAAATCATTTACTGAAAGGAAATTTATTATATAGTTAATGTTTATTTAAAACACACAGCTGAAGTATTATGTTCAGTAGAAACAAAGTAAATTAAAAAGTTTAAGTCAAACATTGTAGGTAGGTAGAGTTGATGTAATAGCCAAGAATTTGAGAAATCAGCATATATATATATATATATATGCAGGGTGTCCAGCCTTAAACTGACCCAATAGCTAATTCCCGAACCGTTCGGCTTAGACATGCACTTCCAGTTTGTAAAATGTTTTAAAAAAGGTAAAGAATGTTTTTACGTGCTTTTCGAACCAAAAACAACATTTACAAAAAAAATACAGAAATTAAGCTTTTATACGGTCCCCAAGTCCTATCAGTTATATTTAGGAAAAGATGCAGTACACAAAAACAAAGTAAACACAAAGTTTCATTTTATTACGATAAAAACTGACAAAGTTATGCCTACATAAAGTTGAAGCATCTGAATTGCTCAGAAAAGAGGGTCGCATACAAATTGATTTTAGAGAACAGTAATTCACTATCTACAGAAAGATCAAAAGAAAAACACCATAGTAATATTAAAACATTGTAGTAAACATCATTGATTGATAATTTGTATTGCTATATGGCAAACAATAAAAGTTAAATTAAAGAAATAGAACTTGTACCAAAAAAATTTAAACAGCTTGTTTAAACAAATAACAGCAAAAGAATACATGGTTTGCCGTTCAAATTATAGCACAACGTGGAATGATGCTCTAATCGTGAATCAGGGGCTTTATTATATCAGAATGACCAAATTAAAATAATGTTCAAAATGACTGACTTCCGCAGAAATGCAGTACCAAACCCGCGTCAGAAACTCCGCCTGTAGTTTCTGCAACCTCTTGTGACCTCCGTAGCCGATTATTCGAGTGTCAAATGTCTGCGGCAAAAATGTACATGGTTGCGCAGATTTATGTGCGGGGGCACCATCATGCTAGTACCACATGCGTGACAAATCCCGTAAGGAAACTTCATCTTCTAAAAAATTGGCTAACGGTCCAGAGATAAAATTTCCGTGTATGATTCTGATGTTAAAGTTCCATCGAAATATACTGGGCCAATTAAGATGCTCTTCCATATTCCGCACCACACATTCACCGACCAACGCACTTGGTGGCGATTCGGTCGTATTAGATGGGGGTTTTGGAGGGACCAATAAAATGCCTATTATGTGTATTAATAGTGCCTTGCCTCGAGAACTGGCATTCATCTGACCACAAAACTTCATTCAAAAATCTGTATTTTCATCCAGTGTGTTTAACACGAAATTGCAAAAATCAAAACGACGCCCCTGATCTCTGGGCATTAGTTCCTGCGCCAGGACTGGACGATAAGGATATGCATCGTACGTATATAATATGTTCCACACCATCGATTTTGAGTAGGAACAAGCCTTGCTAATATCCCGAACACTACTTTCAGGATGAGCCAAAGCACATCCTAGAAGATCCTCAGCGGGTATCCGCTGAAGGTGTGGCACGAGATAAGGGAATACGTCTATGACAACTCCCAGTTTTATACAAGCGTTGAACAGCACTGACAATTGTACAATAAGATGGATATCTTCGACTGGGAAATTTAATGGCATAAAGTCTTGCCGCGTCTCTTATTTCGATTACACTGCCCATACAACAGTACCATTTCGCAGTATTCTTCATTTGTATACATCTCGTTCTCCCGTACTAGAATTCGTAATATTAGAATATGACTGTATGCAATTGCAAACGACTACACAAGAGATTTTTAATGTTCGCCATGATCAGTACCGCAGCAAATAAACCTATTTTTTTGAAACTGCTTTTGAAATATTTTCTTACTCAAAAATATTTAATTTTGTCTATATTTTACATAATAAAAATTTTATTTCTTAAGTACTCAATTATTGTAATATTAACTTTAAATTTAAAAACGATTTACATAAGAGTGACGTGCAAGAGCAAAAGTTTCCTGGAAAAGTTACAATTAATTTCACTTTGGAGACGGCCCCTTACTAGATTCTTGAAAATGGCCCAGGGAATGTATGAAATGTATGATTTTCAAAGTTTCATAACTCGGCCAGTTTTTATCGTAATAAAATGAAACTTTTTGTGTCTACTTCGTTTCTGTGAACTGCATCTTTTCCTAAATACAAGTGATAGGGGACCGTATAAAAATTTAATTTTTGTAATATTTTTTCTAAATGGGTTTTTTTATTTCGAAAAGAACGTAAAAACATTCTTTACCTTTTTTTAAAACATTTTTCAAATTTGAAGTGCATGTCTAAACTGAACTGTTAGGGAATTAGCTTCTGGATCACTTTAAGGCTGGACTCCCTGTATATATATATTAATGTTTTGATTAGTTGGTAATGGGTTTATTTCGCTAGCCAGAGTTAAGACTAAGTTTATTCTAACAAGACCTATAAAAAGGAGACAACACAACTACACAAATACTATTCTAAGTTAAACATTTAAACGCGCGTCGTTGCCAAATGGCTAAAAAGTTCCTCTTTTGGGCAGATCGTTCTGTTTCTCGTCGTTTCCCTTCTCTGTCCTGAGCTGGGTCTCTGAGATCGCCTCTCATTTTCCTGTGAAGTGAGCTGGGTCACGTGCCAGAGCGTCGCCAATGCTGCCATCCCATGAGCCCTTCACATTAACGTCGCACTATTCAGCTACTCAAAGGCTTTTCGTGACGGACTTCGTAATTTTGAACCGCTCAAGTGACAAGGTTCACAAATGAGTCACCCCCTCTCCTAACTTTCACACCACACCATCGGGAGACATTTGAACCTCGATAGATTTTTTTATGCATCGCCCCTAAAGGCGGGTTTTCAGTGGTTTTGGCTCAAACTCGTGACACACCAGCCACGAATCCCTTCTTTAATCACTGGCTATTGGTCCCCGCAATGTTGATGAAAGTAAAAAATTCGAAGTTTCAGGTAGTCATTTTTTTTAAAGCATGCGATGTTGATTTAAAAAAAAAGTGGCTTTGGAAACATTCATATTCAAAAAAAGCTTCTGAAGCTGATATTTTGAAGTCTTATAGATTTTGAAGAAATATAAGTTACGTTTAAAAGTTGGTTTGTCCTGCGGGTGCACCTACGGGTATTATAAAAAAAAGGTTGTTTAAAAAGGGTTAAAAAAACATAAACACCATGGTAATAATAATTTTTTGAGTGTTTTCATTGTATTATTTACCATCAGGTATTGTGATCCAAAGTTTTAAACATAAGACATTTTTTAAAAATAGTCACTAAAATTGTAAATTATGTACGAGAACATAGACTTAATAATCGTTAATTTGCTTCATATCTGAAAGATGTAGAAAATGAATTCAATGATCTACCATAATATATGGAAATTCACACAATGGCTTTTAAATCATTAAGTGTTAAAATTATTCTTCAAATCGCTGGACGAAATTATAATTTTCTTTGAAACACAAAAAAATCGAATGTGCTGAGTTAAAAGTTGGACAATGGATAAAGGACCTTTCTCAGTTGATATTACAAGCCTTCTTAATCAAGTTAACTTTAAGTTTTAAGGCAAAAATCATGTTCTTACAACTATTTAATAAGATTAAAGATTATTACTTTGGCTAAAATAAGTAGAAAAAGAAAACTTGTCTCACTTTGAAAGCTGTCAATATCTTTTATTAAAATTTCCAAAAATTAAAATTTACTGAATCGCTCACAAAATAAAATTTTTTAAACGGTATTTTATTAATTTAATTTTAAAAGCTGTGTGAGCTACTATTCCACTTTTCTTCCCATCTCTATTA
>BMAV01019771.1:0-10695 GCA_019973955.1 Trichonephila inaurata madagascariensis | reverse complement strand
GGGGTTTTAAATCATTTGTCTTCACGTTGCAAAACACGATGAACACTATTCCAATATTCCACTTCGACATCAGTGATTTCTCGTGCACTGGTACTGAAATTCCTTCGAAAGGTGTCGAGATTGCAGGTATATATACTAGGGGTTGATGAAGAAGGAGACACTGTAATGAAAATATTGATTTTATTTCAGGCTAATCAATTTGATGATTAATTCAATTTAATTAACCATGGAAGACAACCTAATTTCTTAATTTAACTTATACGATTATTCAAAGTACACTTATTCTCTTGATCAGCTTCCTGGATCACTTGTCAGTTCTTTCCTAAGCTATTAGGATCTCATTCCAGTGTTTCTCAAACTGTGGGGTGAGCCCCCTTAAGGCGTGATACCCCTACAAGGGGAGCGAGTATATAGAAAAGTCGAAAACAAAGATTATTTTTAAAAAATTATTAATTTTCTGAAAGGAAGCAAACAAAATACATTCTGACATAATAAAAAATAAAATACACATTTACACATATAATACACTTATAAATATATCAGTACCGCACACAATGAGTTTCATAATTAATTTAACAGTACTAAGTTAAGAACAAGTTTAATAATTACCAGTGCCCTGTGGACATGTCATAAATTTATATACAAAACTTAATACTTGTATTGATAACTTGTACGGGGTTTATAATGGAGTCGTATTGTGTATTTACGTCATAGTATATTATTATTGAAAATTCAATGTCATTGTTAGTGCATGGAGGGGAGGTGCGATGAAATTGGATTGACAATTGGGTCGAAAGTATAGAAAGTTTAGGAGAATCCTGTTCTATTCAAACCCACTTCTCTAATATTTCCACTTCTCAGAATGGCAGTTATAGCTCGAAGGATAACCTCAGAACAAACGACTTCCTATTCACAAATCACGATCCACAACTAACTTTCCAAGATTTCTTTTAACACACTATTTACCAAAGTTATTTACCACACTATTAGTATAAAATTGTTATCTCTACGGAAAGCGGTTTTAAATTCAAACCCCCACTTAATGAATAATTTCACCAAGAGGGTTAGACGAAAAATCATGGATGTAACTCCTCACAAAGATATCCAACATATTTATTGTATGCTGGAAGCTTGAGAGTAACTCGTGGCCCACCCTCATTATACTTATTACCTCGTAATGATCCGTATTCACACAAATTGTGATCTCTAATGGCACAGTTGTTATGTTGTTCTAATTTTTGTGACCATAAAATATCTTTGGGTTGTTATTTATGAGTTTTAGAGAATAAATAACACATAAATAAGTAGAGAAATATAATTATTACAGTTTTTTTACGCCATTTCGCGCTTTTTAAGTATTATTTTTGGGTTGTTAAAACAATAGATTATCACGGCTATTGACTATTATCACGATTCTTTCTTACTTTGAATTCCATAACGGAATAAATATTTTTTTTTCAAAATGCTTTTACATATGAAATGATCACATATCGAATTTCTTGAACAAAGTGAAACATTTAATCTTTTTAGACGAAGAAAAATAGGGTTCCAAGGAATATGTTTCTTTCTTACAGTTATACACCCTTCACGATGTGACTTCGCGCTCGAAAGAAGACAATTTTGGAATCTTGGGACAGTCAAATGCTCTTATAATACTGCTGTTTACAGGTCCTGGATGATTCAAGGAAGAAAAAGGTGAGTTATAATTTTCTCCAAACTATTCAGTACAGCTAAAATTTTTCAGTTGGCGGGACAATCCATCCAGCGAATGTCCTTATTTTCCAATAACTTGTTGACCAAGGAAGCCATAAGACCAGTAAACAAGCTATTTATGAAAATGAATTGGGGCATGTTACATTTTCCAGAGCTTTCTACTGATTAGTTCTCATTCAAGTACTTTCATTAATTACACTTAATACTGTGTGGTACTTAAAAGTCTTAAGAAATTCGTAGGGAATACTACCTTCTTTTCTAAATTCTACCAATGATTCTGCACCTAAATTTCCAGCTAAGTGTTTGCTGCTACTAATTTTAATAGTTTGCTTTTGAATTTTTTCGAATATACTGCAAAAATAATCCTATTTACGATTAATGATGAATAATGCACACCATATAAATGTGCTTGCACTCGTACAAAAGTGTCCATTTGACTTACAACCTGCATGTGTGAAAATTGTTATGTACTTATAAGAAATCTTTGTCTGTATGTTTATCTTGTAGCATTTGTCTTACAGTAATTTCAATACTTTTAAAAAAAAGCCATAGAAATATATGATTTCTCTTAATTTTTAATATTTGTTTAATTTTTATGTAATAAAACTCTCATTTTATTGAAGTGTATAATATATATAATTAAAAAATTTTAAAAAGTACTTCCATATGTAAAAAGGAGAATTCCAATGTTAAATAATATGTTTAATATTTCATAGACGAATTGTTTTCTCTTTAATATATGAAATACTTTAAGTATAATGATTGAAGAAAAATAAGAAGGCTACTATTGTAATAGTCTAAAGCACAATCCTTTTAATGCACTTCAATATCTTCTATATATTAATCAACTTAGATATTTGAATACAGGTAAAAAAAATCTTGATAAAATAATGTTCTCCTTCAGCAAAAAAGAATTATTCACATTTTTTTAAGCAAAACAGTAAAACATTTTCTTACAAACAAACAACTTAAGTTTAACTAAGGCAGCAGATAAAATATATTGGATTGTTTGAATATTTGGGGGAATTTTCTGTGCTGCTCTTTCAAGTGTGAGAAATATGAAAAACTTCTTACCGATTTCTCCTGAATTCTTACGAAGTTTCTTGTTTCGAAAGTTCAATAATGCAAAACAGTTGTAAAAGGCAAGTAAGGTGAAGTCGAATTGTAATTCTGTTTACATTCTTCCTCTTTTTTAGTGACAATAAATGTACGGATAAAAAGCTTATATAAATATATCTTACAAATTTTTGTAGAAAATATTTGCGACTTTTGTAAGGAAATTGCTATTACTAAAGCATGTTTTTTTTCATAAATGATTACAGAAAAACTACACGTATATTATAAATCATTTCTTAACAAAAAATTTTGTAAATATAATTAGAATTTAATAAGAAAAAAAACTTTATTTAATGTGTTGTGTTATATGTGTTCACGTTATTAGTTTTTCCGTAACACTTCCGAAATTTTAATTCTTTTAAGAGTAAATCTTTTTAATTAACAATCCTCCTTAATTACATTATCCTTTAAATTGCTTTTTTCACACACACACACAAAAAACTGAACATTATAGACACAATTTTTTTAAGTATGCATTTTTTTGAATTATATATAAACTATAGTGATTGATAAGACTTACACAGTACTTAAAAATATAAATGAAAGGTTGGGTACAGGCACATGTATTACATTTTAAATAACAGAAATCCAACTGCGTAATTGTACATTATTGTTGGATAGAAATATTGCTAATCATCACAAATATTTAGCTCAAAAGTCAAATAAATGCTTGTGTTCGCATTTTTCTCATGCATGGATTTCCTTGCCCTCCACAATTCCCTAGAAACATTTTCTAACTTTGGGAAATATGAAAAAAAAAGACTTGTAAACACATAAATTTGCACGTCGTAGGTCCTGGGAACAACCCATACTTGGCGTGGGGTGACGAATTAACATCTCAAATACTTGTTCCATGAATATGCGATCCCAGTTCTTCACCAGCACTTTGAGGCCCAACTTCAATTCAAAACAATCTGGAACCCTTATCAGGTGCTGCCAGCACTCCCCTCTTTCAAACCAAGAAACGGCCGCCCATCCGGTACAGCGTTCAGTGACACTGACTGGTGTCCCGTAGGGTCGGAAAAGGAATGGATGTTTGTAAATGTAAAGTGCTTTTGTGGCATGGCGACACTCTAAAGAACTGTGAAGTCCGCTCGTGAGGTTTGACGAGGAAGCGAGGCGGGAGTCCCCTGACCAACTCCAGAGTGTTCTCCCTCAAAATTGGGGTGTAACCTAGCCAAATCTTACTTCCACCTATATGGTTCTCAAACCTACGTAAGGCGATAGACGTTCATCTAGCCTATTATCATGATGAATTCATGGGCCTCAATCTGATACAGTCGAAATCATGTGGCATCAGAAACAACAACAATGGACTAGGGAACTATGCAGAAAAGTTTTGTTCTTTAAACATTCTAATCAATCAAGGTTGGCCAGTGTTTCTCAACTACCTGGGGCGCGAACATCGAAAAATAAAAAGGTTAAAAAAAATTGGTCATATTGAAATGAAAAGATGTAAAATACTTTCTGGATATAATAAAAAAAAAAAAATACAGATTTACATTGATATGATTTATATATATATCATCTGGTGAAAAGGTCATCAAAAATAAAAGATTCTACTTTGAACGCTCACATTATCTTTGATCCTATAACTAATTAAAAAAAATATTTTGTTTGCTTTTAAGGTGGGTCCTATTTAGAGATTTTTTTACTACGTTTTCTTTTTCCAAAATATTACTTTCCTTAGTTTCTCTTGAAATTACTTGTATGGTTATTCGCATCCCTTTAGTGTTGTAAATTATATAATTCTTGTTGCGCTTTCTTTTCACAGTGTGAAAGAGTTTTATGATACATGGATAAGCATATACCCTAGAAGGATTAATTGGCAAAGATTTATTTTTATGAGTATATTGAAACATATAATACAAAAAATCGTTAATTCTGGGAAACTGCTTTAGTTTTGTTACCAATGACCTTGACAGAGAATCCTCTAATATGACAGTCTTAATGGGAGATGTAAATGAAGCTGGATAACATATTCCTTTTTGGAGTGGCAAACGTTTTTAGAATCTTAAGGTACCTTGTTTAGACCGCTCCCGGCACAACCACACTATTTTTCGCTAAAAAATATTTTCTTGAACATGCTGCATTTTCCTCTATGAATAATTTATGGTTTTAATTATATGTTGTAAAAAATAGACTGATTGCGTTTATAAATGTAAATGAGCAGAATATAAAAAGAATTGTCATCTGTGATCTGTCTAAAAGCAATTGAAGCTGATCAACAAGGGAAATACTTGCTGAAATAATGCATATTAATCATGCTTAAAGAAGCGTAAATTTCAGAAAAGCAATAAGCATGAAACGAAAGGAAAATTTCAATAGCTAAGCTAAGAACTCTTTATCAAGAAAATATGAAGCCATAAGTGTACCGCAAAATGCACTTCGCCCCTGTCAAAAAGACACATGCAAGAAAAAAGTTCACCAGGATATTTGTCGATCATCAAATTAAAATTTCATACAATAACGTGAACAAAATGTGACAGTTTTGCTTGCAAAATAACTTTCCTGTAATGTTAGCAAATAGTGTGCTCCGTGGATTGTGTCCTTTATTGGGTCGCAATATTTGGTTATAAATTTAGTTCAATTTTATTGATATTTTCTCAAATTATGAAAGACAAGTTAGAAGAAAAATCCTAGAAATAGGTATATATTTTTCTCTTAGTTAAATTATTCACTGAAATTGTGATTTTATCTTGTATATTGAAAATAATTATAAAAAAGAATTGAGGTGCATCACCCCCATGACCATTAACCTTAGTATCGAGTGCACACCTGATCCCGGGCTAAAAACATTTTAAAGTTTTCTCGCTTTAAATATTAAAAAGTAACACACCAGCGTTCATTAGAATTTTATATTCTTTTTTATTACTTCTAACATTTATTCTAAATGCTAATTCTGCGAGGCTTAAAAATTACAGTTCATTCAAAACCGTTTATACACATGCGAGTATTCATTTCAATAATAAATCATATATTTTTGTATACATTGTCATGCACTTGGTTATACTCTCCTTACAATTAAGCTATTATATCAAGAATAATGTATTATCATTTTTAAAAAATAAACCTTGTGTTAAGAGTGGGTACTTCAGCCAGTATAAGAACAAGTTTAATAATTATCATCAGTGACTTTCATGGGCGCAGTCTTGCAGAGCAAAAGTTTTTCAAAGGAAAGCTAAAAATTAGAAATTGACACCTCAGAGTTATTTTTTAAAATTTAGCTCAGATCTAGTATTTGTCTTCAAAGTAGCCATCGCAGAAAATTCGGATTCACAAAGGTATGACGTTAAAAAATGGTAATAGTATACGAAATGCTTTTGCTTTCAGTGTAGAAAATTCAGCATCCACCTCTATCAAAAATTCAAAGATATGATTTATTACAAAAATTACCCTTTAATTTCATCACTGGATGTGAAATCTATGAAGACTTTTCGGCAGTTGAGAGCCCTTCTGAAGTATTTTGAAATGGATTCCTAACCGATCTTCATAACTTCTCTATCAATTTGCCCTCGTCTGTGTACTTGTTGATGTTTTATTATCGTCGAATGCCGCGATTTTAAAATATATATTCATGATTTGTTTTAATCCACTGCAAATACTTAATACCGTGAAATACAGTTAACGCGTGAATTATGAAATGTACATTCAAGAGAGATTCAGTAGCTAATCGATTCGGCCAAGACTGACTAGAATTGTACGAGGTACAGCATTTTTATATGTTTTGTGCAGACGTCCGTTAGGTTGCTCAAAATACGTGAACGTTCGCGAGAATGCCAAATGTAATGGATGTGATAAAGAAAGCAACATAGATAGGGCTATTTTTAATGACATTTGTACTTTTTAGAAATGGATCTTGAAGGAAATAAATCTTTAATTAAATATTATTTCTCAATCTGTCTCAATTTAAAATTAGAGAAAGAAAATAACATACTAACCTATTACTTAAAAGTATATTTACTTTAAAATATATATTACTTAAGAGTAAATTATATAAAAAAAATTAATACTATCTTATTAATACCGAATTAAGAACAAGTCAGTATTAGCTACTCTCCATGGGCTTGTCTTGCAGAGCAAAATTTTTCAAAGTTTTTAGAAATTGACCTCTGAGTTCTTTTCTTATATTTAGCTGATAGCCCATATTTTGTCTTCTAAGCAGCCACCGCATTTTGCAATATGTCTAATTTAAAAATTAGAGAAAGTGAAAAATAACATAATAATTATCCTATTACTTAATTTTTTGTGTGCTTAAAGTAACTTATACAAAATTTAATACTATGTTATTAATTTGTATGGTTTATAATTAAGATCGTATTGAAGCTTAGCGTCAAAGTGCATTATTATTGTATCTAGTAATTTATTAATATATAGGGGGCGCGATAAAAAATTGTGATTGCGGGGCAAGTGCTGTATTGAAAAGCTTGAGAAGCACTGATCAAGTATAAAGTAGAAACTCTTGCTCGCAGTGCCTTGAAGACCATGGTAACTAAGTGGTTATGAGCACTAGCTCATCACGGGATTGTCGAGGATTCAAGTCCTGGCTCCGTTGAAGACCCACTATGTAGAGGAGGCTGATTCACGTTAGATCTATAGAGGGTCAATTTCCTCCTGTTGATGTGATAGTTTAGAGAAAAGGGTGCAGTAACATGTAACTTATACAAGCATCAAAGATATGTCGAGACTCACGCACAGTAAAAACAAAACAAGAAATTACCAAAAAGTGTTTGCCGCAATCATTTAAAACTGCCAGCTCCAACACAGTAATGTATATTTAGCTGCATTAATGAAATTTATTATTTGCAAACAATTTTAAAATTCCATATTATTTTTACATTAAGTAGAGCCATAACAGATATTTGATTAATGTAAGTGAAAACTACTAGAATGTTAACTGTGGCACTCCAGTTTTAGAACGCATAATTATGGCGTAAAATCGAAACGGAGAGAATTGTCAATTACAGACAAAGTTACGCTTTTTAAAATTTTGGGATAAAAAAAGATGGTTTATCACAAAATTTTAAATTTTACTATATTTTTTATTCGGTAACATAAACAAATATTGATATTCTCGAAAAAAACCCTTTTGGTTTTTTAAATCGGTTTTTTGGCTGTAAAAATTTCCCAGGTTTTGGAGCCCTAAACACACACTGATTTTCTTTTTTCATTACTGACAAAATATTTTACACCGTCAGACTAAAAAGTTCTGGAGGGGACGGGGAATTATCACATTCCCATACAAAATGACCTTTTGTTTTCCCCCCCCGATATAATAACCTTATATTAGACAGCACAGCTTTGAATCATTACTCTAATGTGTCAGCACATGCTTCTGACATCAAACACTAGACTTTTACGCCACTAGTTATCTCAGTAACTTCTGGCCAGCAACTATTAATGGACTCAGCACCTTCTCGGCATCACGCATTTGTCCCATGCTTAATCATATAACTGAGGGAATCTTGTTATGAATCAACTTTCAGTTTTTTGCTTTTGCCCTTTTTAGGCTAACATCTAAAAAGCATGATCATCGACCATCAATAAATTCCTTTTGAGAACTTAAACGACTTTAAATCCAGCGCATATGGGAACAAATGACTTCATCATATGTTTTCATTTATTTTTTTTATCTGGCCTGCCTTGAAATATTCTTAACTTCTTGAAATTTGAAAATATATTTTTTCCAAAATTTTAATTTAATTTTCACTGGTTTTACTTTTTTAAAACCCAAAAAGGTATACTCGTCTATACAAAAATCTTCAATTTTTCCATGTCCGGGTATACCGCCTATACCAAAATCTTGCAACCTTCTCCTTTTAGTATACTTTTCCATACGAAAAAATCTTGCATCTTCTCCATGGGGGGTATCCCTCGTAAATTTCCAGTTAACTTGTAAATATAAATCTTTTTTTCCCTTACTTTTTGCGATAAAAATTTGTTTTAAGGTTTTCACGCGCATTTTTCTTAACTAACCTCTGGAGCTTCTATTATATTTCATTGTTAGATATGAGAACTTCGGCTTGTAAACAAACCGCAGTATATACAAGTAATCATTGTTATGCATGCAGAGGTCAAGAGTATAAAAAAAAGTGTTGATTTTAGGAATTAAATACACGATGACTCAAACGTTATTGAGAAAATACGGAGAAGATAAAGGTTGTGTAAAGGTTAACGGTGTAGTAGGACTCCTGACTAAACTTATTTGAAAATAATACAAAAGTGCATTCAAATCTAGCCGAATTTTAGTTTTTGGGGAAATTTTTTTGCTTCTTTTTTATAAATTTAAAAATATATTTTTCCCCTTCAAGTAAAATTTTAATTTTTTTTTGTTTATCTTTTTAAAGTCTTTAAATTTTTTTTTCCCCTTGGGGGTTCAAAAATTCACATTTTGTTAAAAAGTTAAATTTTAAAATTTTTTTAAAATTCAATTGTTTCCAAAAATTTTTAACCCCAAAAAATTTTTTTAAAGGAGATTTACCCCAAAAATTTGGAAAATTTTTGGGGAAGTTTAATTTAAAATTAAGGGTTGAAGGTTCAAAATTAATCAATTTAAAATTTTTTTTTAATAGGGTTAAGTTATACATTAAAAGGGGGCAATGGGAAAAATAAATTTGGCCCCAATTTTCGGGTTTAAAAAAAAATCAAAAATCAAATAATATTTCAACCTTTCCCAACGAAAAAAAAACCTTTGGGGTGGAAAATTAAATTCCCAAAAGCAAAAAAAATCAAAATTTTAAAAGAGCCGTTTTCCCCAGATGGTCCCCTTTTTGTACCCCAATATGGAGTCTTTCCATATTTTAAAGAAATTAGTTGCCAATATGCAGACCATTAGGGGAAAAATGTAATGTATAATTATAAATACTTAAGACCCCCCCTTAACGCTGTTTTTGATTTAACGCTTTTTATTTTTTAAATTTGGGGTTCCCCCAAATTCCCCGACAGCATTTGGCTTCCAAAATCCGGGAAACAGTTTGTCTGTGTTTTTTCTTTCCTGTGGTGTTGTACGAAAGTAAATCGTTTCAAAATTTGTTGACGTTATTGTAAGTATAAATTTTTAATAAACGGGGTTGCTATAGTGACAAATATTATGATTTTTTTCTTGTTATCATGGGTTTAAAAATAAAAAATACGAAAACAGAGAAAAAGAAAAACATTTTCCTTTTAAACTAAAATGCAAGTGATTAGAAGATTAGAACTGGTGAACGTCAATCTAAAAAATTTGGGGCTGCATTTAATTTGGAACTTCAACAAAAGGACCACTTAAGAATAAAGAAAAAAAACTGTCATCGGCAACGCAACTACGACAAACTCAGCAACTAAATTCCCGTTTAAAAATAAAAAAAAAAAAGAGGAAAGGAAAAAAAGACTTTTTATATGGGCTGACGGAAATTCAACGAATAGGCCATCAAACCAAGACTTAGAACTTTTTATTTTTTTAAGATAATCGTTTTCTATATTTCTATACTTGTAAAAAAAAATTTTTTTTTTATTGTTATAAAAAAAATATATTTAAAGGTAAAATACCGATCAATTTTCTACCCTTCCCTAACCCCATTATTTTTATGAGATAACCTAAACGCTGTTTCATATTACCCCTACTTTGATGGAACGTATACACCCCGTTAAGGGGGGTTTTTCTATATGATATTGTTACAATATACGAGTATAGCCTTGAACCAGTTAAGAGGGCATAGTACCTTTAACAAAAACATTTTTTTCAAAAATTTTTAAAAATTAAACAGCGTTTGAGATTTTTTAAAAAAAACCGCGTCAAAATCCGACCAAAAATTTCGGCAATAGCAATAAAAATATCAAACGTCAGCACTAGATTGTCCATTTAAACCCAATGTAAACAAACCATGT
>BMAV01019770.1:0-19399 GCA_019973955.1 Trichonephila inaurata madagascariensis | reverse complement strand
TTGGTTACCTTTTTTTATACATCAGGGGAGAACGACTTTAAAACGCCCTCTTCGGCTATCGTAATGCGCAATCCGCAGCATTTCAATCATTTGCCTATCCCCTCGCGTATCTATCCCAAGTTTCGTTACTATCCCGTAATTATTTCTTGGTGAGCTAATTTTTTTGTCCATGAGTGTATATACACACTCTATTTAGGATATGAAAGTTTTCTTTAGCAGATAGCAATAAGTTAGCTGTAGTCTGTTGTTCAGCTCTTTGGATTCGACGATCAGAGCTTTCAGGGATTACAATTGCTTTTATGGTAGTAGTGATTGTTTTTAACCCGAATTTTTAACTTTTTAGTTGCTTCCGATAGATACTGTTAATCGCAATAAAGTTAATTTTCAATCAATTCCTGAGAAGACTTTAATCTAATAAATTTTTCACTGTCACTGCCACTTTGTTTTCTAAATGCTTAGGATAAATTATCCAGGGATTACCCAATGAAATTAAATTAGAATTATATATATATATATATATATATATATAAACAATTTGCAACAAAAAATAATCTATTACTTTCGTAAATCTGAGAAACATTGTTATGATATATGTCTGTGTTACACATACTTCCAGTCAATAAATACTGCCTTCTTAGTTTAAAAATAATTTTTTAGAGCTCCTTCTAACAAATTAAAACTCAATACATTATAAGACTCCAAAGCTTTTATCTAATACAATCCCAATATCTCAAGGGCAATAATAGCGAAATGAATCCTTACTAAAAATAAGATTCTCTCAACTCTCAAGCAATACCTTCGAGGCACAACTACACCACAAGAAGTCCGGAAGCTGACACTAGTCGTATGTATAGCTCTTTGCGAGTTTCAGATTCTATTCCAAATCACGTAGAATCTCCAATTTACTATTACAACAGCAAATTCAGCTCCACTTATTTCTTAATTAACATCTCCCTCTTTCTCTGACACAACCTGGGTTTAGAATCTTGAAATACAAAGCGTAATTTGCAAAATAACAAGGAATTACATCGATAACATCCACTGAATACATTCAAATTATGTAATTTATCTACCCATTTGACACTGAAACCCCATTAGCTGTACTCTGTTAACAAGTAGTTTCATGTTTGACATAATTTTTCATTATGAAATTATTGTACTATCTTAAATATTACTGGTTCTAATGTATTTTTTCATGCCGATTTCAAAGCTGTTTGTAGAATTTATGTTAAGTAAACAGTTTTATCCATATTTTGAAAAAAACATGATAAAACAAGCAAAAGGCAATTATTAGACTTTTTCAACGAATTATAAATGCTCCAAACAATTAGAGAGCAGTAGTGATGTTGGGTTGAAAACAAAATATACAGAATGGTTTATTGTACTGAAGGTAATTGTCTATTGCAATTTGAAGTGCGAGGGAGGGGATAATATTGGAATTATGGGTAAATTCTAATTTCTGCGTTGATATACTTTTGAAGGAAGAAGGTTATTCTATGGGCCAAATTGCTATTGAAGTACCACATGTGGACTTTCTACTATCATGAAAATGTTGGAAAAACAATCTGAAACAAATTCTATTGCGAGCAGGAAATACATTAGAATCAATAAAAATAGTTAAGATAGTTCGATAATTTCATAATGAGACATTATGTCTAAAACAGAAATTAGGCAAAAAATGAGTGTGTTCAAGACTGTTTGCCACCACTGTACATTTATATACATGTATCATTACAAATGCATGTATAACATAATACTTTCAAAGACATCAAGATATTCTCGAAAACAGTACCAGTCACTAGCAGTAAACAACTTTCATTGTAAACAAGTGTTTTCTAAAATTTGATACTGTTATGTAGATCGGGGTAATCAGTCGCAAAGAACAAGACAGTTCTCAAGGAAATTTACTGTCAAAAATCAATCCTTGAAATGCAGGATACAGTAGCAATATTCTCAAAATAAATATCAGAAGGCCTTCACACATCTTCTACGGCGTTCAAACACAATTACCAGTGTCTGAAATTCAAGAATGTTAAAGATTATTCACAAACACTCGCTCGTCCTACTCAACAGCCCTAGTAATAACTGATCTCTGGTCGACTCTTCACGGTCAAATCAATACTACTCCGCAACGGTCAACACAAGACTGACTCAGTTTTGGCGAGCAACTTCCTACTTATAGTTTGCACGGTCTTTTCTCAAAAATTCAGCTTACGTCCTAGGTCGTGATATTTGTAGATTTCTCCAATTTTCCAGAAGAATCCATAGGGTCACGAACTCTCCAAAAATGATGCCAACTTGGCTCTATCGCCAAGTTTCCATTTAATCGCCATTAAAATGTAGGGAACGGCGTAGCTTGCGAATATTACAATTTTAACATAGAATAAATACAACATCGAGTAACATAAACGTATTACACATCCACAGATATAAATTATTTATACTACTTTATGTATTCCTTACACAAAATTCGTAACAATACATTTTAATTTATACAAAAATTCTTTCCCAAAGATTTGGAGAATACTCATTTTGACGAATACACTTCAGTAATATAAAACTATACCCCCAAAAACATAGTTGACTTGACAAGTGCCAAAATTTCGTTCGTCAGGCCTCTGTTGGGTATTGTTGTTGTTATAAAGTCTGTTATTGGCAGCTCAAGTTGTTTATATTATTCTTGATATCCTGCGACTCAAAACTTAAGATTACTTTGAAATTTTAATGCACGAAGTATGTTAGGATCATGAGTACGAAAATGTTGTTCAACACAAATTTCAAGCCCTTGCAAATTGCAGCTGTTAATTTTTGACTTCGTCATTATCGGCTTCTTTATTATCAACATAATTTAATCCAATCGTCCTCATCCAAAGGACTTTAACACAACTAACAATTATTAAAACTATAAATAAATAAAAAAAGAAAAGCAATGAGAAATGTGCAATAAAATACCACACTGCAAGTATATTTTCACTTCCAAATATTTTTTATCTATTATATCGAAAAAAAAACTGTTTTAAATAATATTTGTGTATAATAAATCAACTCTGAATAAATGTAATGAAGGAAAACTCAGAGTTTTTGTTTTGTAAAAAACAAAAACTTTAACTGAAGTAAAGTATTTGTTTATTTCTAAATATAGAGCGATTATCTCCTTTAGAAATTAAGATAATAATAGAGATAAAACAAATAAAATACATATATAGAATAGTAAGAGATGTAAAATTTCTAGATTAGATTCAGCCACAATGTTGACTAGAAATTCTTATTGATTATACTAAAATGTGAATTTTTTCATAATTATAAATTATTATTGTCCTTAGTATTGGAAAAAAATAAAAATTATATGTAATTTGATATTTATGTCATGTATTTGTAAAAATAATGTAATTTACATTCGTATTTAAATGATAATGATTCTTTGCTTTGAAAAAGGTTTATTGGCGAAGAACCTCGTAATTTTGAACCTTGGTCAAGTGACGAGGACGACATATGAGCTGGCACTCCCTCTCCTAACTTCCACACCACACCAATGGAAGAACGTTTGAGCATCAATAGATTTTTCGTGCATCGCCCCCCTACATTGCGGGTCTTCAGCGGTACTGGGCTCGAATCATGACACGCTGGCCACGAGTCCATTACCACCGCGGCCACTTTTATTATTTGGAGCAAAAATGAATTTTCTATTCACAAACTTATACAATATCAACAGTTTTTTGTAAATCGCTATTTTTTTTCGAAAATCTATTAATAAAAAAAAGAGAAAAATAATGAAAATTGTGAAAGGTTTAAAATATTGTACTGTAAGTATATACTTCATTCCAAATTGTAACACAAATTCCTTGTAACTTTATGTTGAAAAAAAAAACCCAATATAAAAAAATCATCTCTAAATAAATATAAAGGAAGAAAATCCAGAAAATCCTTTAATTATTTCGAAAAATCTGAGTGATTATCTCCTTTAGAAATTAAGGTAATGCAGAGAGATAAAAGAAATGATAGAGATTTAGGATAGTAAGATGAAATTTCTGTATTAGATTCTGTCTCAATGTTGACTAGACATTCGGCATTGATTATACTAAAATGTTTTTTTCCCCATAATTTTAAATAATTATTTTCCTTTGTAATGGCAAAAAATTAAAATTATGTTTAATTTGATACTTATGTCACGTATTTGTAAAAATAATGTAACTTAGCTTCGATTTAAATAATAATTCTTTGCTTTGAAAAAAAGAAAAAACTTGAAATTTAACTTAGTTGACATATACATTAAGTTCTTTTTAATCTGATTTTGAGATAAAAAAGTTTAAAATGTGATTTCGAGAAATCGTTTAACCTATTACTTAAATTACACTGGTAGTATTTTCATAAAACATTATCATTAAAAAAAAAGCCGAATGTCAGGAACACGATGTATTACTACGCGGAGTTTTTTTTTGTTTTTTTTTAGGAGAATCATATCGCATACACACATATGGTTACTACAAACCGGATCCTCTCACGGATATGCCTTGGCGATCAACTTTCGGCTAGAAAAGAGGATTTGGCTACCAGCTCACGATATCTTGTTTTCCCGATTTCCGTACAGAGCGGGTTTTGAGCTCGAACTCATGACACGCCACCCACGAGTCCGTTACTGGCTCTAAATGAAAGAAATTGGATATAATAAAAACGAATGCTATAACAGAGATTCCCAACCACTATGCCGCCAAATTCTTGAAGTGTGCCATGAAATTTTTTTAAAATTCTTAATTCTACTCTGAAAAAAAAAACCCAGAACCGAATCATTCGGCTGCTTTGTAGATTTAAATTACGGTTATTCTTTCGTGGATAGACGGAAGTGTATTATAAATAAGTCAAATACTTTTAAATTTATTTTGTTAGTGTGCTGCCAAATTTGAAATTGTTAAAAAAGTTGAAAATCACTGATGAATGGATTTAGAATCAGTTTTGTAAAAACTTTCCCCTTCTGCTTATAGTACTGAAGACATCGCTTAATTATAGAAAATCACTGAAACAAACAATTTAAGAAAATTTCTTATTTAGAATATGAGAAAATCCCTCAGTAGTGAAAAAGAAAATCCATACGGAAGCCAGCGTAATATGTACTAATTTAATTAAAAGTTGTAACAACTACATTTAAACTTCCCTTGACCATTAGCGACTTGTTCTTCGGAGAAGGAGGAACTCGTCTTCTGCCCAGGAAAAAGACGTGGAGTCTTTTTCTCCTTCAGTCTTTAAGCTTATTTCTGTAAATTTTTTTTCTTGTGTTGGGGAACGTAAGAAAAATTAAATAAGATTTGTTCCTGTACTTCATTTATCACATCCAAGTCACGACATGGGGGAATTGACATATTTTTTCACACAGTTTCCTTCATTATGATACTTATAGAAATATACATATACACTGGTGTGCAAAACTTAAGCAACAGGTGGGTTTATTGTCATAACTTCACGAAAAATCATCTGAGAGACATGAAATTCTGTAATGAGGGAGAGTATTATGTGCGTAAAGGATGACGAAAGCATCGGCGTTGAAAAAGGAATACAACGCATACGGTATGGAATCAAACAAAAACAAGCTTTATTGAACGCATAGTATCGTGACTCATGATTGTCTATCCAACAGGAAGAACAACAAGCAGATGTTCCTTAATATGGTACATGCCCTCCCCTTACTACAGCTTTGCACCGTCTCCGCATACTCAGAACCAGCTGGTGCAACATTTCTTGAGGTAGGAGTGCCCATTCCTCAATCAACATCTGTTTGAGTTGTTGGTTGTACTCCGGATGATGTGAGCGTGTGGCAATACGTCTCCCCAAAGCATCCCACACATGTTCGATGGGATTTAAATCTAGGGAGCACGCTGGCCAATCCATTCGAGTGATATCTTCACTTTCCAGCAGCTCCTCAACAGCAAGAGTGCGATGTGGCAGTGCATTGTCATCCATAAAGATGAAGTCTGGGCCAATGGCACCTCGGAAAAGATGCAGATGGGGAAGAAGTACCTCCTCACAATAAGCGATCCCCGGTTACAGACCCTCTGTCGAAAATGGGAAGCTCAGTTCCGCCATTCAGCATAATGCCAACCCAGACAAGAACTCCAGGACCACCGTAACGATGTCTTTCCTTGATGTTACTGGGATAAAATCGGGTCCCGATCTCTCTCCAAATCAAAACGCGTTGAGAATCGCTTCTGGTACTGAACCGACTCTCATCCGCAAAGAGAACACGACTCCATTGATCAGTTGTCCAGTTTTTTGCTCTCTGTCCCACTGTAAACGGTGGCCATCTTTCAACGGGAGGCAGCGTTCAGGACGGCGGGTGAACAGGCCCCTTTGTGAAGGCGTCTGGTCACAGTAAACCGCTACACTTGTCGACCTGTTGCTGTACAGAGTTTCTGAGCAATGGTGCTTGCTGACTGCTGTCAAACTTTTTTCGCCTGCAGGATGATATATCGGTCATCCCCTGCAGTTGTCGTCCTCGGGCGGCCACACCAACCTTTCTAACAGCTGTACCTGTGGTTTAGAACGCTTTCCAAGCGCGCGAAACGACACTTTTGTTGATTCCGAACTCTGCAGCTACACTGGTGACAGTACGCCCCTCCTCCAGCTTTCCGATCATTCTTCCACGTGTGAATCATCCAGGTGATTTCTTCTAGCCATATTTCACGAACTGACTCACTGGCGCAGAGAATATGGTGAATTGCGTCTCCGTCCTTCATTTCATTCTACTGTTGAGCAGCGCGCGCCGACATCACGCGTTTTGCGTACGCTCACATCGCTTCTGACATTTTGTTCCTGATATTTGCATACGCATGACGTTTCTACTGACTTACGTGTTCCCTCTACTCATCTCCAGACCTCCTTTTCTGCAATTTCATGGCTATCTGCTAAATTTTTACATTGTTGCTTAAGTTTTGCACACCAGTGTATATTATATATATGTTAAGAGAGCATTAAAGAAGAAACACGTATTATTTATTGTGGATAAAATTCCCAATTTCGTATTTAAAGCAATAGAACTTATTTTTTTTTAAAACAGGCATAAATAAAATTCATATTTAAAAATTCAAATACGTTCATGGTGCTATTAAGAACAGGAGAGTAAACAAGAAAGAGCACATTCAGCACGCAATATTTTATACTTTAATGAAAAAAAGAAAGCAACATTTTTACAACCTTGATATTTTTAATACTGCAAAATCCGGCGTATAACACGCACCTATACTTTCAAGTTGCTTTATTTTTTTAAAATTTTTAGGCATATTCGTTGTATAACTCGCGCCCCCTTTTTTTTACAAAGAAATCTAAAATGTACGTGTGCTATGCTATTACGCGTTTTGAGCTACACTCATGTCCATAAATTAAGGATAATTCAGAGTCACGCAGAAATTGAATTCTAAAATATATATAAATATAACACCTGTAAAATGAATACACACATCTTCAAGAATCCTATGAAAATTGTAGGAAGGCACCAAATGACGCCACAATGACGAGAGTATAAGAGGGGGATAATATATAAGGAATACAGACAAAGAAGAAAAAGTGTTTGCAAGCGCCGTGCAATAACCACATAGTTATGACACATTTGGATGATTTGAATTATCGGCCGTCTGCAATGTGGGAGTAACCAGCAGGAAGAGTATCCCAGGAACTTGGAATCGCACAGAGTGCCATCTCCAGGCTTTGGCAACGATTCCAAGAGGATGGTAATGTGAGTAGACGTTACAGCACAGGTCACTTCCGAGTTACAACGCCAAATGAGGACCAGTATTTGGCAGTTACTGCCAAAAGAAACAGACGAAGCACAGCATCAGACTTGTCTCGTCAGCTCTCTTAAGCCACTGGTACAACAGTTTCAAGATCATGCACAGATGCTTAGGGCCGATGGGTCTGTATGCTCGTAGAACTATCAGATGTGTTCCACTCAGTGGCGCACATAAGGGGGGTCCGGACCCCCCCAAAGCCCTTGATATTTTTCCGATTGATTATAATTTTAAGTATATAGTGCGTAAAATTTAATTAAGTATTTGTTATTAATGATTAATTTTATTAATTAATGCTAATTATTTATTCAATAATTAGTTTTTTAATGTGTTTTGTTCCCGAAAATCGTCAAAATCAAAAGGAGCATGATACAAGAATGGTGAACTTTCAACCCCGGAACCCCCCTTGAAAAATTCCTGTGTGCGCTACTGGTTCTACTTAATGCAGCTCACTGTTGCCTGCGGATAGCCTGGAGTAGAGAACATGCATTATGGACACCGCAACAGTGGGCTTGTGTGATGTTTTCCGACGAATCCAGGAAGCTTGCAGTCTGATTCTCCCCGGACTTTCATATGAAAAGCACCAGGTACCCGTTACCACCAAGAGAGCATCATTGTACGACACCGTTTCGGTGGTGCAGGATTCCTCGTTTGGGGGGAGGGATGAATCTGGGTTCCAGAACTGACTAGCATGCTCAAATTGGAATCATGACAGGCCAAATCTTTCGGGACGTCATTCTGGAACAACACGTACATTTGTTTCGGGGCACGATGGGCGCAGAATTTTTATTTATGGATGACAACGCCTGTCCTTACCATGCAAACATAGTAAACAAATGCCTTCAATTGGAGGATATCACCAGTATGGACTGGCCAGCATTCTCACTGGACTTGAATCTAGTAGAGCATGCGTGGGATATCCTTGGCCGACGAGTTGCAGCCCGTCAACCACCTCCTACATGTCTACCGAAACTTTGGAGAGCATTGCTTGATGTGTGTGTGTGAGTGGCATAATATCCCCCCATGATCAGATCGATAATTTGATACCCAGCATGCCTAGGTATTTTGCAAACCGTGTTGCATCGTCTGGGAGACATACTATGTATCAACCATCATACCAAGCATGTAATATTTGTAAATAGGTTTTTTTTTTCCTTGTAATTTGCTCGAGGGAGCAACAATTGCAATTTTTACTAATGATATCAAACATATATCATCTTTTTTGCTCCTTACCTTTTGTTTAATAGAAAAAAATAGTATAGTATTCATCTAGAACTCTACAACCCTTTAAGTCTATTAGGTATGCCATTTCTTTTGAATAAACATTATTCCGATCTATGCAGAAGTCTATACTCATCCCTTTTATTTTTAAGCTATCATTTTTATATCCAGCGTATAACACATTTCGATCTTATTCTTTGTTAAAAATTCGCCGGATTTCACATGAGTTTTTTCTTATAACACGACAGTAATATATTTCCCAAAATTTATTAATAAATTTCCAAAAAGCGGGTAGATTTTTTTTTTTACTTTTGTAACAGCGCGATAAAAATATATAAAACCTTTCCCCTTGAAGACTCACAATTCTTTCAAAATTACTTAGAATTTCTTATTATATGGAGTTTCTAAAATATATGCAGCTACTTGTAAAATTTAGGTTGACTACTGGAACAACTGACCTTTTATTGGCCGACTTTTACAAAATCAACCCCTTTCACTTTTGCACAAATAAACCTTCTTTACTCATCATCACTGCTCCACTTTTAACAAGCGATGAAAAAATTCAGCTTTTTTACTTTGACAAGAAAAACTATTTTCAACCAGTGTTTGCTTTAACTGCTAAAAGTCTTTGCTGCCTCCTGAACAAAAGAATAGAACAAACCAAACCTTAGCCCACCACAGCGAGGCGATTTTTCAAACATTTGCGGAAATTCCATATATTCAACCTCACTTAAGGTATCCGACTACGTTCGGAACCGTGATTTTAAAAAGGCGCATAAATGGATCATTTTCATGATATTTAGTGTCACTTAGATTAGAATACATGTATAAAATTGTTTTAAGGACATTTTGACAAAAAATTAACTTAGAATAACTTTTTCAAAATGTTCTCCTTTTGTGAAAAATGCTTCTATTATAATAATATTTTGCCTGTATATAGCTCAGACTTCTGTACAGAGGCTCCACTATGATTTTTGAAAAAATCACATTATTTTAAGAGTTACCCCCTCTGTTGTCGTAAAACATGAATAAACCCACTGTAACGTCGTCAGTCATTAGAAATCAAGAAAATTTGTCACAGCCATATTTTAATTAGTATTTAATAGATTCAAAAATAATATTCATTAAATAGGCCAAAGCTGGGCGGACAGTCTTTATCACTCGAGGTCAATCCCTAGCTTTTCCGGGCTCCAGTCCACTCCATGGCTCTATCTCTCCAAGTCTCTCTCTCCGTCCAAGTCGCTTCAGGTTCTCCCTTCTCGTCCGTGTCTCTTTTTTTCTCCGTCCAAATTCACCCCTTTTAAACCCCAGGGGCGGGTCCACCACGCGCCCCTCGTTCTCCTCATTGGCAGGTCAAAAAAGAAAAGGGTCGGCCCTCGTTTTCCCCTATTGGCAGGTCAAAAAGAAAAGGGTCGGCCCCCGTTTTCCCTTTTATTGGCGGGGTCGAGGTTTTCCCCTCGCCCCCGGCCACCTGGTCCCTCAATTTCGGGGGAAAACACGAACATATTCCCCATCCGTTAACCCCAAGGGCCCCATAACTCACATCTATTCATTCACCCCGGGGCTTCACAGCCCCACCTAAAGCACGTTATTAAAAATTTTTCTAAAGGAATGCCTTCACATCGCATTCCAGCCATTGATATTCCAGACCAGATGCTCCCGGTCCGAGGCCGTTTAACAAACAATGACCCCATGGCCCCCTGCACCTGTCATCCAACATCTGTTTGGTGATGGAGGGATAGGGTGATTTCAGATGAATTACGGGTGGAGTTCACATCAATTGAAGACGTCACAAATTTTCCCTTTCCCCTGAAAAGGTCCATTTCACGGACTGCTCTGGCCCGGCTATTTCGTTTTTAATTTTTTCACACCGAAAGGTTGTCTTATCAATGAGACGCCGGGACAGCATTCCAAGTAATAAGTAAAACATAAATAAAAAAACCAAAAAATTTATAAAACATTCACTTTTACAACTAAAACTAAAAACCCAAATCGGGATTTTTTTTTTCCCTTTTTGTAAGTTCATCACCCCTTAAATTTTCGGGTTTTAAAGAAGAAATTAAATATATTTTCACAATTCTAATACATCAAATCGCTCAATCAATTGTGTTAAACATCTGTGAGTATTCCCCTTTTCTAAGAGACACAAAAGATTTTCAATAACACATTATATCCTTCCATTTACACACACACAAACACTCATACCCTACAGAAATTAATTCACACCTAGCACAAATCCAAAGAATTGCTTTTTCCCCATCTACTTATTCCAACGATATTAAAAAAAAACAAAAATAAAAACCTAAAAACCCAAACTTTGCACACAACATTAAAAAATTTTTTATTAAGAAGTTTAAATCAAGACCTTCTAAATTAAGTTAAATTTTGGCTTTGGTAGGCATTCTCACAACCATTTATGACAAGTTATTCACAATTCATGGTATTGTCCTTCCAAGTTAGTTATTGAAGAAAATTAGACAATTTAATTAATATAATTAACATACTTCATTAGCTCATGCAATAAATTTTACTAAGTCTATATTAGGGCATGGAACAAATTTTCCGACGGCTCAAATTTTTCCCTTTTTTGGTCATCTGACTTCCGACCCAACCTACCAACCATTTTAATACAAGCTGTTTTTCACGATTTTTCCAAATCTGCACGAATGTCTATATCGACCATTCGGGACACATCAATCTCCCTCGCCTTTCCCCATAACCTGTGTCGTTAAATTACATCCATAAGAAGAAGCGCATACAAATTAAACCTCACTTTTTTTAATAATGTACATCCCAAATGGAAAACGAGGGGATATTTCGGATAACTCATCATGAGAGAAACGACGAAAATACCACTTCCAAAATCCAGTACAGTGACCCACGATCCACCCCATTCTTTCTACCAAACCTTCCATTTTAATAAAAGATAAATTTCGGCTCGCGTCACCTGGTTAAAATTTCCCAAACTTATTACATTTAATACGTGGATAAGGGTATGGGTTTTTTAACCAAACAACGGGCAGAGTAGGGTTCGACTGCCCCATCCGTTTACTTTCAAACTGAAAGATCCCTTTATCTTCGTAGCGAATTAATTAACATCGGGGATGTACAAACAAGTTTTAATTTTGAACGGTTTCCCGATTTAAACTACTATCCTCTGCCTTAAAGAAATCATCCCAGGATATGAAAGAAACCTTTCTTTTTTTTTAGTGTTAACATTCTTAAATAGTTATTTGATCAGGCGGTAATTTAAAATACGTTGATTTTCCCCTTTAAAACACCCTGAAAGTTAAAATCCATAAATAGTTTTACCGAATAGAGAATTTGAATCTTTCCCTATTCCCTTCGAGCATTTTTCCTAACCAAATTTGTCCCCGGTTTACGGTACAGTTTATTAAATTGAGACGATAAATGATACTGCGATCTCTTTTTTTGGTAAATCTATTCGAACTTAAATTTGAACAAAAGCTAGACCATTATCCGTCTTAAACTGTTCCACAAACTTTTTTGGTTTTGAGAGAGGCAAACGCATCGTTAACTCATTCCCAAACCTCCCCAAAATCATTTTTCACGTGCTTTTCCTTTATTTAACGCCCTGCTATCTTAGCCATTATATGATTCCGAAAACCTTTCCCGATTCACTGTTAACGTGTTCACCACCCGTTAACGTCATATGGATTTTCTTTCCCCACCCCTTTCCACAACTAAAAAAATCGGGTTCACTGTTCCCTAACTTCTACAATTCTAAAGAATCAGCCCTATTTCATTAGAATTTATTACCCGCTTTGCACAAAAAGGGATTGCCTTTGACTTTTGCACCTGAAAAAGGCTCCAGTTCCCTTACACAATGCCCAAAACCTATCCACATTGCTTTTTTTTCCTTTTTTCAACCATAAATTTATATCCTTTTCTGTTCCTATCCCTCTTATTTCAAAGGGGGAAAACGTTCGTCCTTCTCACGGGGGAAAATTTCCCTTTTTTCAAAATCACCAGACAGGGCGTTTCTACGTTTTTATTAACTACCGAATTAATTTAAAAGGGCCCTACACTTAAACCGGTTCATAATTTTGGGTATTTTTTCCTGACACACAATAAACTTTTTGGGAGATTGTTAGTCCTTTTCCCCCTGACTTCAATTCATTTTCTTTAACTTATTTCTGGGTTGAGCTCTTAGTTTTTAACTCAAATTCCCTAGCTAGTCTACGCTTCTCAAATTCCCATTCCGTCTTTCACGTTGTTCACGTTCCTTAATTTCCGTTTCCAATTTTTTTTTGCTTTTTCGGTTCCTCCAAAAAAACCCCCCAACAAATAAGCTGCTTCATCAGTATAGTATTTACTTTGACAAATTCCTCTTATTTTTCCCTCCTAGTTAAAGAAATCAACTTCTACCCCCAATTTTTTTTCGCAACTTCTAACATTATCCTTTTTTTTTTCTCTTAACAGAAACGCCATGATGCACTAATACACACAAAAACCCAAAACTAAACTTAATCGTTACAAAAAAATTTTACAAGACCCAAGGTAAACTAACAATACACTAGACCTAGATTTAACAATTTTTTCAAATGTGCAAATCTAAAACCAACACAATAACCTACTCACACTGATCCTCGGCACTACCCGTATAACTACTGTATACCAAATTTCACAAATCTATAACCTCAAAATATCCACAAATATTGTACTAACACCACTAGTATAACACTGTATACAAATTTCACAAATCTAAGACCACAACAATATCCTACACAATATTGTAAACACCACTAGTATAACTACTGTATACAAATTTACAAATCTAAGACCAAACAATATACTCAATATTGTACCAACAAGTATAACTACTATATATTAATTTCACAAATCTAACAAAAAAACCAATATCGCACATTTTTCCTATACAAAACTTAAAAATCTTTCTAGTTCTTATTGTTTACTAAATTTATAGTCTTTTTTTATTCCCTTTTCTCAACATTTTAATAAAAAAAAAATCAGTTTGTCCGAAAATAAATTAAAGAAAAACCACCTTAAAAATTTTAAAACATAGGGAACATCGGAACTCTTTACCCAAAAATTTAAAAGAATCAAAACACAGGAATTACTCAAAACCGGGGAATTTTGGGCCCCAAAAACAGGGCCCTTTTAAATTCCTTGATTTTCAGGCGGCAAAACTTGATCCGGGTCTTTCACATGGGATCCCAAAAACACCTTTTAGAGGAAAAAAAACGCGGGGGAAATATAGAAAAGAAAATGAAGTCCGCTCCCAAAAAATCAGGGGGGCCCAAAAATTTTCATCACATCACTTTTCCGCCCACACCTGGCCGTTTTTCATCTTTTCCATAAACCAGGTTGGGCATCTATTTAAAATGCCAAAAACACCCCGGGCCCCATTTAATATAATTTAAAACTTAATCGTCTATTAAAATCAAGAAAATTTTTCAAACCCCTTTTTTAATTGATTTAATAGACAAAAATAATATTCTTTAGGCCAAAACCGGGGGGACGTCTTATCCTGAGGTAAAAGTTTTTTGGGGGCCCAGTATTTATTGTTATCTCCCAAGTCTTTTTAATTTAGGTTCTTTTTGTGGCTCTTTTTTTGTCCCAAAATTATTTCCCCCCGGGTACCACCCCCCCGTTTCATTCATCAAAAGAAAATTGGTCCTTTATTGGAGGTAAAGAAAACCCCTCTCCCCGCCACCCCGGGGGGCCCCCCCTCCGGGGAAAACGAACAATTCCCCCCCCTCTAACCCAAAGGGCGATAACTCCCCAATCAATTACACACCCGGGGCTTCAAGCCCCATCAAAGATCGTTCATTAAAACAAAATTGAAACGCACAATTTTAAGATAATTTAAAAAATTTTTGGGCCCCGAAAATTCAAGCTTTTAAAGGAAAAAAAAATTTAAATAGAAGATTTTTCACAAAAGGGTTTTTTTGGGGTCATTCTTTTTTTTTTTTTTTTTAAAAATTTTTTCAAAAAATTTTTTAAAATTTTTTTTTTTAAAATTTTCTTTTTAAAAAAATTTTAAAAACCATTTATACTTTTCAAAAAACCCCCGCTATCATCCTTAAAAAATCCAATTCCCTTCAAAATTTTTTTTTCCCGGGAAAAAAAGCATTTGAATATTCCTTTCCGGTTTTGGGGCCCTTGGGAATAAACCGGTGATGGGGAAAAAAAAAAATTTTACCCAATCCAAATTTAAGGGGAAAAAAAAGGAAAATTTTTGGAAATCCAAAAAGGAAAAGGGTCAAACATTTGCATAAATTCTAAAAAAACCCGATAATATCAAAAAATTTTGTTTTAATTAAAAAGAGTTAAAGAAACCATAACTTAAAAAAAGGAATCCCGAAGAAAAATTTCCTTTAAACCTTAGTTAAAACCCCCAAAATTTTTCCTCTTAAAAGCGTAGAAAAAATCTCAAATCCAGCTGCTGGGACGGTTTTTGGCCAATCTTCGTACCAAACCCCCTTTACCAATTTAAAAAAAAAATTTTATAAAAAAAAGAATAAATTTTTCTTTATTTTTGTTTTCAGGGAAAAAATTTTTTTAATTATTTTTAAAAAAAATGATATTTTAAATTTTTCTTGATTCAGAATGTTTAAATTTTAATAGACAGTCATGAAAATAAAAAAATTTTTTCCCAAGTTTTTCCCCCCCCAAGATGGAAAACCCCAAAAAAAAAACCGGGGGTTAAAAAAACTAATAAACTAAAACCCAAAAAGATGTAATAAAAAAAAAATAATAAAAATTAAAAATTGATGTTCATATTTTTTTTAAAAATTTTTAACAATTTAAAATAAAGGTTTTAAAAAAAAATTTATTTACCCTTTTAAAGTGCAACGGGACACAATAGTACTTGATAAAACTGATGCAAGGAACATTCGAAGATAAATATCGAAAAATTTTATAACATGCCACCAGGAATTTCCCTTTATAATTTTATTCAAACTTTTTTTATTATTTATTGATAATTCTTGGAGAGTGGAAACAAACCTCTCGATTTTTATTACTTTTCTGATTTTCCCAATTATTTTTAAATATTTATTAAAGTTTGAAAACCTTTTGATCCAGTTCTTTAAAAAAGCAAAAAAAAAAATTAATTTTTGGGGAGGAGGAAGAAAAACGATGGGGAGGGAAATTTCAAATGTGTAAAGTAGTTTTCCTTTATTCATGGCTTTGCAATGTTAATTACCAAAAAACAGACTTTTATTTCAGACGTTTAAAATGTGAAGGTAGCTGATTTTTTTTCGGTGTTGGCATTTATAACAATTTGCTTAAGGCCCGAGTATCAGCCATTCTTGCCCCCTTTTTCCGGCCCCTTTTTTTCAAACGCCCCCGATCCAGTTTTGGGGGGTAGAAACAAAGAGAGTCTGAAAGCAATTTTATAGGGTCATATTACACCCAATAGCTTTGTATGATGGTAAAAGTTCACTTACAATCTTATAGTAGTTTGGTGCTTAATGATTTCCTAAAATAGATTTGTAAAACACTTTTTAAAGACTTCCATGCTGATTATTCAAATTGGTTTAACGAATCTTCAAATTCTTTATCATCAACTAAAGATTTTATTTGGGGACCCACAAAAACTCCTTCTATTATTTTAGAATCACCTACATAAGGATATATTTCCTTCAAATAATGAAACACAGCATCATTTTTATCCATCACCTTAACAAAATTTTTAAAAAGCCGTAATTTTAATGAAGTGGAGGTAAGAAAATCACATCAAAGTGTTGTTTAATGAAAGATGTAAAACATTTTTCTTGTTTCTGCTATCTTATTCACACACATACACAAATTTAGAAAACACAAGCTGTGGACCCATTAACAACATATTGTGGACAATCGCAACATATTGTAGGAATGGATGTGACGTTTTTCTCTCCCCCATATCCTTCCATATTCCCCAATGACGAAGGCCAAGAGAGCGCCACCAAGCTGAAAAGGGGCCTGAGAATAAAGAGACGACGACGAATAGGACGATTGCGGGAAAAAGAGGAGAGAGAGATGACGCAAAACGGACGAACAAAAGGGGACGAAGGCGCAGTGACGAGACGCCTGGTGGAATCCAACTACCCGATAACTTTTATAAATTTTAGCCCTCCTGTAGATAATTCCCCTAAATAAATGCATACTTAATTCAATCTGGTCGTTGTCACTTTTATAGGGGGGCTCGGCCTTCCCTTAATTTAAAAAAACCCCCTAGAAAACCGAAGCAAAAAAAAAGAAAAAAAAAAAAAAAGAGGACGATGACGTTTTTCCCAATTTAATGTGCTTTCCAACTTGGTGTGACGTTTTCCTTCATTCAGTGTTGTGTGAAATTTAAAGAGGAAAATTCGGGATTGTGAAGTTCGATAATTTCCCCGAATCACTTTTTCCCCAAAAAATATTATACAATTAATGAAAGTAATATTAAACAAAAAGTCGTTGTGTGAAAAGGGTTTACCGTGAGTTTTATTTCCATTATTTTTTTTTCAAACTCTCAGGGGATTTGGGAAAAAATATTTTGAAACGCTAAACTGTGATACGATATTTTTTAAACTTGTACAACTGCTACAGTGACATTTTATCCTAGACTGTTATCCTTTCACAGAGTATTAATTTGTTTTTCTATGTTGAATTATTCTACTTATATTTAACGATCACCCTTCAGTAGGAATTTTGAGAACAATTGTGAAATTTTACGGGTTTCGCACCAGATTTTATATTGAGGACTACTTATTATTTTTTAAAAAAAATTCATGATTTAATCAGTTTAGCTAATTTTTTCAACTAGAAACAAATGGGAACTGCCAAGAACTTTTTAAAATATTTTGCTTTCATAGCTATTTTATCCACTTTTCATACTAAACTAAATACACGAGGTGTAGAAGAATGCCCCCCCGGGTTGCAGAAAATTCCTTTGTTTTTCCCCTTTTTCACAAAAAGGGGGAAATCGGCGGGACGCCTCTATTTCAAAAAAACGATCTATCGTGGCCTTTTGTTAAAGATTTACTTCAAATTTTTTCGTTCTTTTCAGTGCAGATGACTCATACACAATTGAAATTTTTTTTTTTCTGATGTGGAAGAAAATTTAACGTTTTGCCCAATAACCGAACAAAAAAAAAATTATTTTTGTAAAACGGTTTTGACAGGAACGAAAAATTATTTATTCAATCTCAGCGCAGTATAAACTTTTACAGTTTTATAAAAACACTACTTATTCAAAATTTTGGAAAAAATAAATCAAGCTCAATTGCATGGGGAATTACAAAATAGAAAAATGCGGCCAAATGAAAGGGTTTATTCCAATTTTAGCTTTTGGGGGAATTAGCGAATCTCGAGGTCAGGATTTTCGACAAACTTAAATTAGGGAGTATTGTATTAATGGAATCCCGGATTCTCCTTCAAATGCTAATATTATATGGATGTCAAAATTCAGGAATTTAAAGAAAGTTAAAATTTTTATGAAAAGATATTTCAAAAAAAAAAGTAAAAATCTTTTTCTTAGATATCGCGAACCCAAATTTTTAGAGCCACCGCCGGATGTTGAAAGTATATTTCATAACCATCGATATGATAGATATCCAAAAAAATGCAACAAAGCCTAATTCAAAATTTGAGAATAAAAAAATTTGGAAAAGGAATCACGTAACTTGTTTTTTAAATTGTTGGGATCCGGTCACATTTTAAATTTTTCCCGATAAATATCCCAAAGTGTATAATATGCGAAATTTTCCATAAATCTGATGCTTGTCCTCAAAAAAAATCCCTTCTAATAATGTTGATGAAATTACCCCCCTTAAATACTATGTTTAAAAAGTTAAAATTTTTTCTAAAAAATATTATCTTTGGTTTAAGGAAGTCAATAACCTTAAGGGGCCCGACTAGTGCAAAATCATCAATTTTGATGGGAATGTCAAAAAAAATTTTTTTTGATATTTTTTAAAATTTGAATTTTTTTTTTCTAAAAATATCTTACTTTTCTTTTCCCCAAATTTTTTACGAAGTTATAGCAGTTTTTTTGTCAAGTGAGAACAAAAAACGAACCGGGAAATGCTTTGAATTTGAAAGTTTTTTTCTCTTTTTGAGTTTTATTGAATTTATTAATAAAATATTAATTTTGGGAATATTAAAACTGAATATGGTGATATTTTTATAAAATTATTTAATAGTTTTTGTTAAAATTTTTCAAACAACTTTGGGGGTTTTTTTGTCTTTTTTGATTTGCTTATGTTCTGCCTATTCTTCGCCCTCATTTCAATTTTTTGATATATTTTATAAAAAAAGTCTTTTTTTAAAACAAAAATTGAAATTATGGCTAAATCAAGATCTGGGAGGTTCAAAAAGGGCCGATTTACTGGGAAAACGTTATACCATTTTGGGGGCTATTAATGAGAAATTTGAAACACTGGACCCCCCCAATT
>BMAV01019769.1:7500-12855 GCA_019973955.1 Trichonephila inaurata madagascariensis | reverse complement strand
CGTGATTTAGGAGGTGGATGGATGTAGTTTCACAAGTCCCCTGTAGGCGGGTAGTCAAGTAAAGTAATTACACTGTTGTCCTGAAGGACTGAACATTAAATAATTCAAGAGCTATTACGATTAAATTATTGGAGGAGTTATTACATATATGTGCATATATATTGTATAAACATATTTATCAATTATCTATTGTACAGACATATTTATCAACTATTGCCAATTTATTTAAAGTTGCGCATTTCTCTCGGATTTGAGCAACTTTCCACAGAAATCATTTTATATTCCACGTTAAATCGCTTTTATTCATTTTTGGTGTAACTATATTTTATTCTGAAATCATATTTAAATGTAACTAAATTATAATTTTTAAATGAAAACAATCTAAAATATAAGCAATCAACATGGGGGGAGGGCTTAAGGGGCGCTATAGATATATACTTCCGTTTTTAAACTATTAGACATACAGACATGAAATTTTGTATATAGATTCCTTTCATGGAGTAAAAGTCTGCTACAAAAAGAGTTTTGCATAAATAGGCCACAAGGAGTGGCGAGGGAGATTAAAAAAGGGACGTTATAGATAAATACTTCGTTTTTAAACTATTTCACGTAGTTATTTGAATTTTGGCAGACACGTTTCTTTCTTTGAGTGGAGGTCCGCTACAAAATGGGTTTGGCAAAAATCGAACAGCAAGGGGCATAGCGGGGACTTAAGGGGCATTATAGATAAATATTTCCGTTTTTGAACTATTATACATACAGATTTAAAAATTGGTAGACATGTTTCTTTCATGGAGTAGAGTTCCTCTAAGAACGAGTTTTGCGAAAATCGGATCCCAAAGGGGGTTGCAAGGGGTTAAGGGGAGTTATAGAAAAAAGAATTCCTGTTTTTGAATTGCTAGACCCACGTACTTGAAATTTGTTATGAAATTCTTTAGTTAAATAGAGGTCCTCTAGGAACTGATTTTATGGAAATTAACTTTTCTCAAGGGGGAGTAAATAGGGCGCATTGAAAAAAAAAAGTCAGTTTTCGAAGTACTAGAACTACTGTAATAAAATTCGGTATTTTTTTTTATTTGAAATTTGCTAAGAACGGATCTTTCGGAAAATTAGTGGGTTACGGAGAATCAAATGGATACCCGGGCTTATTCATTGAAAGAAATGTTCCGTTTTTGAACTATGAGATTTAGACTTGAAATTTGATATAATCATGTTTATTTTGTTGAGTGGAGATCCATTGAAAATGGTTTTTGAGGAAATACATTTTAGGGGAGGAGGTTACGGAGTTCACTTAAAGATAATTTTACTTCAATTTTAGAAATTATTACTTGAATTCTTGTTCTTTTGAAATCATGAGGTGAGAGTTGTAAGAATAAATTTCTATAAAATCTAATGCTTAATGTAATGGCTTATATATCGATAAATGTATGCTGTATAAGACATATAAAGTTTTTAACATATTTTTCTTGGGAATATTAAAATAGCTTAAAATATATTTCATACTTTATACATTTTAAACATAAATCTGTTTTTAAAATTCATGTCAATTTAACTAATATTTTCTAGAAATTGAAAGGAGAGATGTTTCTGTAAGCTTTAATATGAAAACGTTGCATGTACACATTTTTTTTTTTCTATATTTAAACTTTGAGATTTGATTGTGAAGTTCATAAAACACTCTAAAATATTTTCACATACATATATATAGATTCGTCAACGTAATATAAAACAAAGCAAAAATATAATCTGTAAATGCTAAAATCTGTTTCAATTAAATCATCGCGAATATGAATCTTTACCAATAAGGATAAATTCATTTAATCAAGTAAGCTAATGCAGATTTTAATTAAAATTTATTAATATTTTTGCAGAGAAAATATTGTTTGCAAAAGGGTATAGCAAAAATATCTAGCAAAAATATTTAGTTACGCCATAAGTAATTAAATTACAAACTGGTGTTTAAAACTACAATTTTGATTCTGTTTTTCATTCGAAATGGAAATGGTTTCTTTATTTCCGCTTAATTTCTAAATGTGAGTAACACTTTGTCAATCTCAATTAAAGTTTTCATTTAAGGTGAGAAAAAACAAATCATATAAAAAGTATTTTTACTAAATTGAAAATAATTTACTTAAAAATACATTTTCACTTTAAATATAGGCAGCAGGGGAAAAGTTATTTCATGAAAAATATGTACAGTACTTCACAATCTAGATTTATAATTATTTCTGAAGTTTCATATTAATTTGAATTGAAGTGAAATTCTTTATTAGACTCTAAAAATATTTTTCATTACTTTTTTATACAGTTATATATCATTATATTAAAATATTAACGATATGAATTAGTTCAACTACGATACTTATATTAATGATTTTAACTACTGTAAGCAACGACTCCACACAACTTATGTCTGACCTGCTATGAAAATTTTTGAAAGCAATTAAGTGGATAAGTATGCAAGTTTTTCCCTTTAGACAATTTAGAATTCTTGTTTAATTAAAATAATTCTAACTGAAACTAATCGATTTTAAAACACTTTTGTTTATTTACATAAATTCAACAAAAATGTAGATCACATTTATTTATTGTTTCTTTTTATTAATTTAAAGATGAAGAGACAGCGGTCTTGTCTGCTCTCGTTCTCTTTGCCATTCTTTTAATTAATTTAACTAAAACAACTTTTTCAGGGGATGTTGCTGTAAGGCATTCTTCCTTGATTAAATGCAACGGTTCTATTTCTTTTCTGTATCATACTCTTAGTTTTACTTTCTTGAATTGGCATGTGTCTTCTGTAAGTAAACGAGGCAATTTTTTAAAAAAATCTTTAACTTGTGTTTTCCTTACTGTTTATTCATAAGTAATCTGCCTTTGTTATGTACTAACTTTTCCTGTTGTATTCACAAAAATTTGCTTAATATTCATTACAACAACAAGTCCTGTATTTGTACGTATGTAAATCTTGTTGAAATTTCGTGATTGTATTTCCTATGTGAAAAAGATCTGTTTATCGTAAGAAGTGTAAATGAATTATTTTCTACTTTATTTTTTTTTTTTATTTAAAATAAAACAGATTGTCCCAAAATTTTAAAAAAAAAAACTTTTAAGTTTTGGGGGCATTTTAAACCCTGTTTTTACAATTTAAAAAAATCAGCATGTACATGTAAAAGTTCTTTAAGAATATTATTTTAAAAAAAAACTATTTAGATGCATTTTTTTTGAATATATATATATATATCAGGTTTGAAAAGTTTAGTTTTAAAATTTTTTAAATAATAAATGAAAATGAGGAATCTTTTCCATCGCGTAAGGTTTTTTGGGTAAAAAACCTACTAAAAATGGGCGAGCCTGACAAGGGAGAACGCATTCTCGAAAAGGCTAAGCTCCTCGTCGAAGTGTTGTTTATTGTTCTACTCGGTTGCCTGCCAAGAAGCCGCCATGTTGGATTTCATGTGATTGAAAAGAAAGTATTTTAAAGATGATGCCCTCCTCATTTTACCAGCGGCGGGGGCCACAAAAATATAAACAAAACCCAAAACAAAAAAAACCCCCAACACAAAATTTATAAATTTAATTAAAAAATTTCTTTTTTGGGAAAAGTGATAATAAAATCTTTTTCCTATATATAGAAGTTCAACAGATTTAAAAGTAAACGACAGTTGTTATTTAATTAAACTCTGAAACTAAGGAATATTTTAAAATTTGCCCCTTTTAAGAAATTTACTTTTCTTATCAGATCTTAGACAACCTTCCGAAACCATACCACCGTTTGTTATTTATTTCCACAACTCCTGGTAGATTCTACGAAGAATATTAATTTCAGGACGCGCGCCCTTCCAGTCGCAATTTACTTTCTCTTAATCCTAGAATTCACGGTTAACGATCAACGATTAACCATTAACCCCACATACCCAACGACAGGGTTTAAATAGTAGTTACATTTGCATAAAATCAAGTAATCTCTACGGAAAGTGGTTTTTAAATTAAAATCCTAGTTTCAGAATATTTTTCCCAAGAAGATTAGTAGAAGAATCCAAATAGTTATCGCATTACATACGTAATCAGTGTTAAGTGAGAAAAGCACACATATAACATTAACAAAATTTTATTTGAAACTGAAACATATTGCAAGATAACAAGTACGAATCAAAAATGCTAACAGAAAGGATGAACACGGGAAATAGTTACCCTTAATCGGGTGAATGTTGTGCATGCTAATTCCGTGTATATGTATGAAAATAAAAACTAAAGATAGGAACGCAATGAGATGGATGAATTTCACAATAACTTAATGTGTATTTAGAATTAGGTATGTTAAACCAGTTAATAGCAGATTGTTTTCTCTGGAGCATGAAGATCAGAGTTAATATTTGTTCGTAGAGGCAATAGATGTTCTTTTCTAGATATTTGTGGAACATTATCAAACAATTGAGGTATTTCAGTGATGCCCACTTATTATGCAAACCCTAAAAATGCTTTATTTGAGAAAATTCTTGTGGTCTAGCTAGAGTTCAGTAAAACGCTTGACAGACATAGCAAAAATCTGTAGAAATGATTGATTTGTGGTACACTAGCTTGCCAAGAAAATGCCACGAATGAATGAAAAAAAAATCGGTGAATGAATATATTGTTCAGGAAGCGCAGTATTATAACATAGTCATAAACGACAAAAAAAGTAGGCTATCAAAAGGAACAGTATTTCAAAAAATGACTTTTGGTATTCCTGTTGTGTTGATTGCAATCTACCAGTATATAACTTGCATACCAGGTATCTCCAAATGCCTAAACCTTTCCGTGATCGATCAAAATGATTTTATGTTACTGCAGATACAATTTAGTACATCTTAATTTTTCCAAAGAATATTTGTTCTTGTGTTTATAAAACAATAGAAATAACTATTTTAATGTGTCATTTTGTTACATACTATCAATGGATACCAGGTTGAGTTTTGAAGGAAAGTCAAAGTGTTATGTTGAATTAATTCAGTGTGAATATTAATATATATATTTGTTTATTTTTACATTAAAAATAAAACTTTTTTTTCATTTCTTTATACTCGATTAAAATTTAAAAGTAATTACAGTTTACAATAATTATGAAAATGAAATATATTTCGTCTTATTTTATGTACATTGGTTTTATTCAGACACATACACATTCAGATATAACTTGAAAATATTCGTGTTGTTGTTCAACAGGATTCTTTTAACTCCTGTTGATCAACCTCTAATTTTTATGTATTGATTGGAAGTTGATTATTCAAAAATTAATCTAGTGAAATTGCGAAAAATTGTTGCACTGTCTAATAATGTAAATCTTTTACGAGAATCCAGAACTGTTGTAGCATGACGTGA
>BMAV01019769.1:0-2500 GCA_019973955.1 Trichonephila inaurata madagascariensis | reverse complement strand
AAGTCTAAAATATTAAGATAAAAGCACATGATAAATCAATGGATATAATCTGAAACTTTGCGACGTATTATTTAAATTCAAGTGCATAATAAATTTGACTGAAGCTTTGGAATTTTTTAAAAATGGATTATTAGCTGGGGTGTAGGTTTTCTTCAATAAAAGGAAAAAAAAATGTTTTGTCCATCACTAATAATTAATAATTCTTCAGTAAATCTGGAGTGACAATTAGTCAATTCATTTGAATATTAGTAATACGGGGTTATTCATAATTCCATCCAAGTTTTCGAAAATCATAGTAAACAATTAAGATAGAAAAAAAAATTAAGTCAATTCCTACTTAGATCAACCAAGAAAAATTTTATTTTAGCTACTTTTTATTAAATAGTTACTATTAATATAAATATGTATATACATATGACAGAATCTCAACATTAAGTGGTAATTAATTGTTATTAATTATCATTGAAGTATCGTATTGTCATCCAAAACAATCGTGTATATGAAATTTCAGTTCAACTGAATACTTTAAAACGTGAGAAAAAAAAAACCTTTTCAAGTTTTGACACAAGCCGGGCCGCGGTAGCCGAGTGGTATAGGTATCGGATCGTCGCTTGCCTTGTCACGAGTTTGAGCCCAGTACCACTAAAGACCCGCCGTGTAGGGCAGCGATGCACGTTAAATCTGTCGAGAGCTGAAACGTCCTCCCGTTGGTGTAGTGTGGTAGTTAGGAGAGGGGGGTGCCAGCTCAGGTGTCGTCCACGTCACTTGACCATGGTTCAAAATAACGTGGTCCGTCGCCAAAAGCCCTCGTGTAGCTAAACAGTGCGACGTTAATATTCAATCAATCAATCAACCATTTGACACAAGCCGCCAAAATGGTCGCTAATTCGGCAATTTGGCTGTATTTGGAATTCTTTAAATAATTAGTTTTAATCAATTAATTTTTATTAATTATAATTAAATCATTGTGTTGTCATCCAAAATAATTATGTATATTAAATTTTTCAGCTCAATTGAGTGCTTTAAAATGTATTTTATTAACGATTGAAAATTCAACCAAAATAAATAAATAAACAAACAAACAAATAAATAAATAAATAGAGTGTGTGAGTTAATATTAGGAATTGAAAAAAAAACTATAAAATGAATGCAGAAAGAAAACATATGACAGAATGTGGAAAAAAATTTGTTTATTTACATATTTTAGAGGTGTTTTATATGTTAACCCTTGATCACACAACATATAGCAATGTGGCAGTCTAGCTGTTGCCGCTATCTACTCAACATGGCACTATCAACGTTTTGATTCACTTTTTTTTTTTCCAGCCCATGTTTTTCTAAAACCGCTTGTTTCCCTAAGTTTTCGAACACTCTTTGTACTGGCGTAGCTAGTTCTGAGTGGACCCTATATCAAATATCTCTTTAGGACTCTTTCTCGGCCATCTTAATAATTTACGATTTTTTTCTTACCCATGTTGGGGCTTCTGAACGGGGGCCCCGTATCATTGCGGCGGTAAAGCCTCGCCCCCCTTTGGGGGGAAAGCAGTCTAAAAGTGCGTCGATAACTTGATAGAGATTTTGACTGGAGGAGACAGAATCGTTTCATTTTGGAGCGTTGGTCAAAGGGTTTTAAAATATAAACCCTGTAAAAATGTCATAAAAAATTTTTCAGTTTCATATGTTCTTTTTTGCTGTATTCGTCTTAGTTTTTACTACAAAGGCGAATCTTTTGGGGGTTTTAAAAAAAACCCTTTTATTAGGGGTTTTTTTGGGGGAAGTCCCCCGTTCAGTTCTTGAATTTATGAACTCTTAGAGTAAGTTCAATGGCTTCAATTGACGGTATAGTGCTTTAAAATTGTGCATTTACGCATATTACAAAACAAAATTAAACAAAATAAACAATGTTACAAATAAAAATTTTTTTAAAAAAAAGGAAGAAAGAAATATTTTTCATAGTTTTTAGTTACAAAAAGAAATATCTTTTTAGTTACAAAGTAAGTATCCAATAACTATTCTATTACTCTGTCCCTATCTCAGCTATAGTTTATTGAAAACAAAGGCTAATTTAAGCAATTTGATACTATTTTTTTAAAGAAAAAATATAGATAAAAAAAACGATTAAAGGAGATGCATGAATTTATTAAAATAATTTAATGAATAAGATATAAATATGAAGAAACTTTCTGAGAGATTGAATGTATGATATTTCATATTGTAATTTGATTCCATCTAAGTACACTTATAATAAAACAATTTTCCTTAAACATCCAACAAGGTATGTTAGATGTTTACAACATCATGGAAGACTAAATTTACAAAAAAATACAGAAATAAAGTGAGGATTTTCAAAATATGTACATTTTGTATATTAAAATAATGAAAGTGAGTAAAAAATGTTAAAATTTACATATATTGAACAAATATTTATAAATTCGTTACTTGAAATTAATTTTTGAGAGGTCTTTCAATATAATTCATCCCCAATAAAGTTTTTCTCTTT
>BMAV01019768.1:0-76361 GCA_019973955.1 Trichonephila inaurata madagascariensis | reverse complement strand
CTTTGAGCCTCGACATATTTAACGTGCATCGGCCCCTTATACATGGTGGATTTTCAACGGTACTAAGCTGGAATTCATGACACCTGGCACGAGCCCATGTCCTTGACCACTAGGGAAGGAGGGGAGACAGAGTGAGTAAATAAAAACGTCGCACTGTTCAGCTACACGAGGGCATTTTGAGCCATGGTCAAGTGACGAGGGCGACACCTGAGCTGGCACACCCCTCTCCTAACTACCACACCAACGGGAGAACCTTTCAGCTCTCGACAGATTTAACGTGCTTCGCGTCCCTACACGGCGGGTCTTTAGTGGTACTGGGCTCTAACTCGTGACATGCCAGCCACGATCCGATCCTTGACCACTAGGCTACCGCGGCCGGGGAGAGGGGGAGATAGAAGTGATTATTGAACGTTTCAAAATTAGGTGGAGGGTTTTTTCGCACGATTCTTTTGGAAATATGAATAAATTGCGACATATAATTGTGGAATACAATAATAATATTGCTTGAAGTATAGTACTGCTAATTATGAGAAACTTAAGACGAACGACATATCGAAGGAAACCTTTAATAAGCCTTAAGTATGAAGATCAACAGGTTCATTAAATGGAAGGAAGCTTTTAAATTAAAAAGTTCCAATTTACTCGCCAGGAAGCCAACTTCACATTTCATAAGCCACCAACTATTCTGTGTACATGAATCCTGGCTTTTGTCCAACAAGGCAGTTAAAGAAGTCATTAACATTAATTCATTTTTATTCTTATGCCTTTCCGAGGGGTGATAAAACCTCGTTCTTCCTTTAATTCCTCTATGACCCATTAACATTTTTTTCCGCCTAAAAATAAAAATTTCGTCCGTCAGAAGTAGAGGAGGGGGGATGGAACAAGAACAAAACAAAACTCACGTGACAATCAAGGAGTCCCCAAGTGGTCCTGTGAAGCGTCGCTCCCACGTCTTCTGAAGGTGATGAAAAGGTGCTTCGTTCGTAACCATGACGACGATATCGGCCCACGAGAGTGCGAGGGAGTTTGGAGTCCTGGTGACGTCACCGGCCAGATCAATCGACCCGACGTTACTCCCCCTACTGTAAAAGTTCAAGGACTGGAGTCAAAGTTAAATTTTGCTAATAGAATAAAACGTACAAAATACCCGGATCGCTTATTAGGAATTTGTTAATACACAACGTATCTTATAAAGTTATACAAAACAAGCAATAAAAAAAAATTTTCTTAAGTCAATTCCTACTTAGATCAACAAAGAAAATTTTATTTTAGCTACTTTTTATTAAATAGTTACAATTAATATAAATATGTATATACATAGGATAGAATCACAACATTAAGTGGTCATTCATTTTTATTAATTATCATTAAAGTATCGTATTGTCATTCAAAACAATCGTGTCTATAAAATTTCAGTTCAACTGAATGCTTTAAAACGTGACAAAAAAAAACCCCTTTAAGTTTTGATACAAGTCGCCAAAAATGATACCAATGTGGCTGTATTTGTAATTCTTTAAATAATTAGTTTTAATCAATTAATTTTTATTAATTATAATTATTTGGGATGACAATGCACTAATTTAATCATGTATATAAAATTTCAGCTCAATTGAGCGCTTTAAAATGTATTTTATTAACGATTGAAAACTCCACCAAGATAAATATATAGAGAGTGTGAGTCAAAAGTAGGAATTTAATATTATAGAGGTCGTGTAAATTTCTTTTTAAAAAAATACTATTTTAATTCGTTACATTTAGAGGTGTCAAATTTACTGGATTTGAAGGTTGGTATTTGTTTATTCAAAAATAGCCAAAGCAGCAATATTAGTTTGTTTTATGCATTTGTCCTTTTTTTCATGCTTCTGCTGCCATCTGTAAGACAAACTGATGATTTATGAACATTAGTCACTTAAATACACGAAAGTCCACTATAAATTTGGATTTTTTTCCAAATTCGCTTAAAAGTAAATAACTCATTTTTATAAATAATTATTTTATTCTATTTTAGATATTTCTTTTGACTAATAGTCCAACATGATAAGTGTATTAACTTGAATATGATCAAATACAGTAAATTAGAAATTCTTCGTCGCATATAACTTCTACGGAATTTCATATATAAAAGCAATCATGTATTCGAAAAGTAATATATTTATAAACTAATCAACATTTCTTTTTTAAAAAAATCATTCTACTTTCTTAGCTAATTATATTTATAGGAAATCTACCCAACAGTGTTAGACATTTCCAGAAAAAAAAACCCAGTCATATATATATCAGATTCATTCTTCGATTATAGTTTCATTATTCCCAATATCTTACAACCATTTTCAGCTTTAGAATCAATTACAAATACAAGCACGTTTGCTTTCAAATCATGGAAATTACAATTTATCAAGCATAATCATATTACTCTTTATTATCAATTACATCTTTTCAAAATATTTCGCATAAAAAAATCAATACCATAGTTTAATTCAGTTCTTCTCAAACTTTTAATATTTGTGATCCCACTTTCAATCATAATTTTCTTCGCCCCCTTCATACAATAATAATGTATTGAATTCAATAATAATTCACTTTGACGCTAAAGCTACAATGCGACATTAATAATAAACCGTACAACTTATAAAGATAAGTATTAAGTTTTTTCTATAATTTTATGCGACAATTTTAGGTATGACATGGGGTTACTGATAATTATTAAACTTGCTCTTAACTTGGTATTGTTAAATTGATTATCAAATATATTGTGCAGTACTGATAAATTTATAAATATGTTAAATCAGTGTAAATGCGTATTTTAGTCTTTATTATGTCGGAATATATTTTGTTTTGCTTCCTTTCAGTAAATTAATAATATTTTTTAATAAAGTGTTATTTTCTACTTTTCGATATGTTCGCCCCCTCGTTGGGTTATTACGCCCCCTAGGAAGTCGCACCCCACAGTTTGACAGAAAAATTCTGGGTTAATTATAAAACTGAAATGTGAAATATAATCAGATGAGAAAACTTCGTCAAGCTCACTCTTTTAAAGTATCCCCTCAACACCAAGCTCTTAAATTTGATTGTGATTTAATTTAAATACTTATATATTATATAATACTGAAATCACAACAATATATTTTTTAAAAAAACGCTCTTATTTCAATATATACGAACGTTAATTTTAAATTATGTTAAATTTCTCCAGGTTGTATTCATTAGATTAAGAGAATTCGGAAAGTGATTAGAAAAAAAGAAGAACCTCATTCAATTCAATCGTTCTTTCAATGCTTTTAAAAGTGCATGAGGCATAATAGCCTGCATTAAACTTCTAATGCTACATCTTTTATTGTGAAAAAAAGCTTCCTTTACTGAACTTCTATTCAAATTCTTTTAGTTACTCTCATAGGCTCTCGTGTAAATGGAGTCTTTGTTAGAATTTGCTACGTACTTCTCTTCCCATCTTAAGATTTTCTATTGTAAATGTTGCTATTTTTTTTATAATATCTTAAGCAAAAACATCCTTCATTAAATTGTTAGTTGAAAGACAAATTATATTAAATATAGATTAAAAGGTACAGAAGATAATATTGTACTGATTAATTAAAAGTATGAACGGTAAAAGACGAAAAAATTCATAAAATATACGCCAAAGAAGTGTTTCTCAATCTGTGGAGCGCGCCCCACTAGGGGGGCGTATAAATTCTAAATTCTAAAGCGAGCATATTGAAAAGTCGAAAACAAAAGAATATTTAAAAAATTATTAAATTAGAAAGTAAACAAAATACATTCTCTGAAGTAATAAAAAAAATAAAATATATATTTATACTGATATAATACCCTTATAAATATATCAGTACTGTGCAATATATTTTAATTAACTTACCAATACTAAGTTAACACGTTTAATTATTACCAGTGACCCCATGGACTTGTCATATATAAAATTAGATGCGATTAACAATTATCTTGGTAATTTGTACGGTTTAAAATTAATCCCTTAAATGCCGATTACAAATTACGCGACTCGTTCCCAAATGCCACCGCTCAACTCGTAGGCGAGCGTATGTGGTGTATTAAGGTGGAGGGGGGAGGGGTAGAAAAGGAATAAATAAGCACCAAAAAAAAATAATCCTCTGAAATAAGAAAATCCATCGCAAAGACCGTCAAGGTCATTTTATTGCAATCCAAAACTTCCCAAGAAGCCCTTTCCAGCCATTACATTACAATGCATTACGCTTAGTTTGATACTTTGTAAGATGTAAGTTATCATTTGTTAAACCATGCAACATATTCAAAAGATAAATATGTTCAACCTTTTTCAGTGTTGTCATCTTGACCCAAGACCAAAGTCATCTTGTCCTAGTACTGGGGCAAGATGACAATTTTATACTTTAAAAATAAAATTATTTTTTGTAAATTAAAAATGGAGTATGTTTACTTTCAAAAAACCTACTGTAACATTTCAGGAAAAAATAGTTTTTTATATCCTTAAAAATAAAGCAATGAACAACAAAAACTTAACATAGTCAACTTGCTTCTGTTCCCCTATTATGTTTTCATATGTTCGAGAAATGGATCAAGTTTCACATGAATAAATTAATACTTATCTTAAAAGACTTTTATACAATAGAACCTTAGTTTTTTTTAAATATTACGTTAATCCTTAAAAATATATAAGGAAATTAAAGTCCAGTGCAAATCTATTTGAAACAATTCAACAGATATTTGTCCGACTTTGAATTAAAGAAGTATCGGAAAAAAATAACCAAGTTCGTCATATGGGCGACTAAATTATACAGCGGTACTAGGATAAAAATCTTTTAGAATGTGTATGTTTCAATTAATGTCACGATGAGAGCAACACGAAAGATTGGTTAAAGTGTAGAATATGGGGCCCCTTTGCGATGTTAATTTTTTGGCGATGACAAAATCAGGCGTCAAACAATTTTATAAATATTTATGCAATTTTTATGAATATTTTATTTCTCATTAATATTTCTTTATTTTCATTGCAAAATTCCACTTTGTAAAATTTCGGAACATTCTATTGCTAAGTTAAGTTGCTTGGCGACCGATTACGGTCGCCAAAGTATATAACTTCGAAAAAGATACCTGTTCTACACCTTTAACCTGAAAGCTTTTGTCCTGGTTTTTAGTCTTGGTCAAATGGCGAGAATGAACTGTCACCCTTAAGTCCATGTCATAAATTTCGAAAAAAATGTTGTACCAGGTGTATGCATATCAAATGAGACGATTGTTAACAAATGTCGCCACGCATATATGCAAACAATACGAAACCATGACACGTGATTTTTTTTATAGTTTGACCTTTGATACTCATGTTTAGTTTACATTTGGACGAGTTTCAGCATGCATTGTATTTTTTTACTGTTTTGAAAATGTCGAATTTTATGCCTTCCAACCACGATTTGCGGACAGCATTAATTTGTTACCATCTGAAGAAAAATTCTGCCGAATCGCATCAAATGCTTGTAGAAGCATACGGTGGCAATGCTCTGAGCCGTGCCAGTGCTAACAGGTAGTTTGAAAAGTTTCAAAATCGTGGTTTCGATGTAGAAATGAGGAGCGTGGCAGACCAGCAAAAATTTGAAGATGCTGAATTGCAAGATTACTGATGAAGATGAGGGCCCAAACGCAAGAACATCTTGCAGAACAATTGAATGTTGACCAGAGCATTTTTCCCTCGTCTCAAAGCAATGGGAAGAAAATAAAGGGTTTGGGAGATGGGTACCAAAAAGCAATGGCCCGTCAACAGGAAAACCAAAATTCTTTTGGAAATGTTGTTCCCCTTTACAAACCCCGCCATATCTCCATCGAATTGTGACTGGAAAGAAAAATGGTTTCTTTTGAGAACCCCGCGAATCGATCATATGTTGACCCCGACAGCCGTTCAAATTGCCCGAAAGGGTCGAATCCTTAGGGCGCAAGACAATGCTGCGTATTTTCGGGATCAGGGGGGCCCAAAGAATGAATTTCCCAAACCGGCAAAACCCGTTAATACGATCGCTACAAGAAAAATTACTTTAATTTGAACAAAAACCAAAAAAGTGAGAATAAAAAAACGGAGCACAAAGTGATTTTCCCCGATGACAACGCACCCAGCCACCGTGCAGGCCGACCAAGGACATCGTTTAAGGGGTCCCTGGGAGCCCTTAGCGCATGCGGATTCGCCGAATTGGCCCCCCAATTTCCACCATTTGCATCATTGGGACACGCATTGGGTGGCCAGCGCCATTTTTCGAAAACGTCAAATTTTGGCTTGATGACGGATGGTCTAAAAGACCCTATCATTTTTTTTTTTTGGCGGGTATTCAAAATTGCCCGAAAGAGGGAAAAATGTACCTAGGATGGATATTATTTCGAATAAAAAATATTAAAGCCGAAATTTATTGTGTTTTTTTTTTAAAAAAAGTCCATTTCATTTGCATACACCTATATACAGGTTACACACGAGTTTTTTAATATTAAAATTAAAGGAAATTATATTATAATAATGCATCGAATGAAGAGGGATAGAATTGTTTGATGGATGTCAAATTTTCCCAATTGAAAATTTCCCTTTTTAAAAAACCGTCCAATCCCAATTGAGATTGCGTGCCAAATGTAAAAGTTCCAGGTTATCAAAATATTTTACACTAAAGATAGTTGTAATTTTTAAAAAAAATTTCAAAATTTAAAAAATGAATAATTATTGTTAATTATTTGGAGTGTCCAGATAATTGATTTAAAATTATTGTTCTTAAAATTTTTCCCATATTATATAACTGTTTTTAAAGGGAAAAAAAAACCCCGATCACAAGTATCACAGGCGCTACAGATGTAAAACAAAAATAAGAACTAAAATAAAACAATAACACAAAATTTTTATGAAATAAAGAAATAAAATTTCCCAAATTGAAAAAAAATGAAAAATTATATTTTCAATTGAAAATTAAATATTCTTTGGGAAAGTTTTGCCTATATCAGTCCATAGGCAAGAATTTTCCCCAAAAAAATTTAGATATTTCGTAAAGAATACGGTAATAATCATAATATTTAAATTATTTAGAAATTTTAGTATTTATTACTAATTTTTAATAAACTACAAAACCAAATTTGAACATAAGAAGATTTTAAAAAATTTTTTCATAAAAATATTTTACCTTTTTAAAAATTTTTTTCCCGAATTTTTCAGGTTAAAAAAAAAAATTTTTACCCCCCCAAAAAGGTTTGGGAAAAAAAAAGTTTTTCGAAGGTTTTAAAAATAAAAATAAGATACTTGTGCCCCAAAAACACTAACAAATTTGAAAAAAAGGAAAATAAATGCACGAAGAAAAAAAATTTTGTTTACAGATTAGATCGGTATAAATTTAAATTTTCTAACAGATCCTTTTCAAAAGGCAACAAAGATTTGTCATCCCCCTTTTTTCAAAGGATTTTTAAATGTTGCCAAAGAGAACGGAGAGGGACATTTCATTGAAAAAGGCAAAGTTTAGGCATTACTTTATCAATCTAACGGAATGAGAATATATCCGTTTTAAAGAAAATGAATAAGTTTTAAAGTTGGGAAGAGCTGCGTAATTTTTGGGGGAAAAATTTATTAATTTTGCAAAATTCAATACATTTTTTTTATAAAATTAAAGAAAAATATTAATCATGTACTTGTCAATATTATGTATGCTATTTGGCTAAAAAAAATTTTATTTTTACTTATTCTCTATAATATCATTTAGGGGAAATTTTAAAAAAAGAATTTGGAAAATTTTTAAATTTTACTTAACAGTTTTAGTTATGGATTCCCAAAATTTTTAAATTTTTGTTACTTTTGTCAGAATGTAATTCCCCTTTAAGATATTTTTGTTCATTTCATGATTAAATTTAAAATTCATTGACGTATAAAAAGGAATGAATTCAATTATTATGGAAGTTACGCAAATGACTTCAACATGAAATACTATTAAAATTTTTTTTTTCAACTAATGCCATTCCAGAGCTTGCAATACTTTTTCTTGACTAATCACTTAGTGACGTCATATTTAAAAAATAGACCAGGGGAAGACTTCAAAATTTTGGGGGAGAGATATTAAACGATTAAAAAGCAATAAAAGGGGTAATGGGATAATTTTGAACCAGGGGTCAAATTCACAGGAAGACACACGAGCTGTGTCACGTCCATCTCCAAAACAACAAAAAAACAAACGGGGCATTGAGCCGACTTATTTAACAGAACAACCCCTTCTACATGGAGGACGCTGACCAGTTTTTTTAAATTTCCCCCTCAAGAGCACAAGGAAAAACCGATCCCCCTGAAAGGACTTCCGAAGTCGCTTCCTCATTGTCTTTTCACCAAAGATGCGAGGAGGGAACGAAGCATGACCAGAACTCTACATGATAAGTTAATTTTTTTTTATTCAATTGTTTTCAACAACAAAGTAAACTACAAAAAAAAGCCCTAGAGAGATATATAAAGAAAGCAAAAGCCTTATGAATAAGCGCACAATCGATTATTTTTGCGCTTTTTAAATCAATCCAACCCATTTAAATTCCTGATCCACAATTTTGTGTGAAGCCAAAACCGTCCTTTTGCGGCGCGCGGAGATGCGTAAATCCTAAATCTCACCTTTGTAAGCTGCATTCTGATGTCAGTTCTTTTTTGACCACAATTATAAAACTCTTTAAGTTTATATCATAATTTGACCCAGGGTTTTTTCTGGATCGTGAAATAAACCAATGTTTGCCCAAAGATTCCCCAAAGATTAGTTGGTGGGTCGCGTAAAGGCCCGTCAAACCCCACTCCTAAAAATTCCCCTCGACGTCACTTTTTGAGCATTGACTGACCGGAATTAACTCGTAGAAGTTGTTTAGGGCACAAAACCCCCGAACTCATGAGTCAAAGATGAAAGGCTGCCTCGAGTTCGGGCCGACCCTCGCCTATCAACCACAAAACCAATTGCAAACCTTAAGCAACAACAGCCTCCTTTATTCCTGATAACGAGTATTAAGAAAAAACAAGTAATTTAAAAAAAAAATTAAGTCAATTCCTACTTAGAACAGCAAAGAAAAAATTTATTTTAGTTACTTTTATCAAATAATTACAATTAATATATACTTTCACAGAATCAACATTAATGACAAAGTTTCCTTTTTAATTGAGGGACTATTTTTTTTCTCACCCCTTTTTCATTCATTAAATTTAATTATTCTAATAAAATATATAGTACAGTAAAAAAGAAATCACATTCTCAGAAATTAGGCCATCCTAGCCGGATTTGAACCCACAATCTTTGGATTAGAAGTCCAACGCGTTCTCCATTGCGCTACAGGGACACAACGAACAACTTTCCTTTCTATGTATGCTGTGTTGGACTATTATTCTGAAAAAACTGCGTTAACATCAACAGTCAGCCACTACAAGTTTACAAAAATGTATTTGAACTTGAGTGGATGAATAGAAAGTATTTTATTAACAATTGAAAATTTGAACGATAGAGATAGAGATAGAGATAGAACTAATAGTAGGAATTGTGAAAAAAAACTAACATTACTACACGCGAAATTTGCGACACTAAATTACCTGCACAAGCCTTGTCTGAAAGATAAAGATATTTTATAAATGGATTCGCAATATTTTATTGACCATTCATCAAAAGAGCTGTTCGAATAATTTAATAAAAGCTATCTTAAAAGGAAAACATCAGGTAATATTAAAAGAGAATTTTTCCTAGAGGAATTTCCTCGTCTCGCAAAAAAAAAAATTCTCTATTTATAATTATTTGTTTCCTTTTAAATATTAAATTCCTTATCAACTTCAGAAGGAAGAAGAGTATGGAGCACTTTGTTCTTCTAAACAGGGATAATTTAATTTCATCCCTTCCTCCCCTTTATCTTACATTTTCTTTAATATTTGATGAATAACCTTTTGCTTTTATTTTCAAACAGCTCTCTTTGTGCATCAAACTAAAACTGAATAGAGGGTCTTTTAATAAATAATGTTCAAGAGAAGCTAAATTTTAAGCTAGTGTAACAAGCAAAGTAAACGACAAATGATATTTTCTCCAAATTTCTTAGTAGTAGGGAGAAAGTAACTGAGTTTGCTATGCAGTTACACTCACTATCAGTTTCTGAAGGAAAGAGAATTCATAAATCTTGTAACGTCGTGAATCTTGTAAACACGCCCCCTGCAACAACAACCGGGACATACATACGAGATACATGTCTGTTTATGTATGTGCGTACTTAAGGATTTAATAAAAAAATTCCATGCATCATTTGCTACAAAAACCATTCCTAAAATAATACTCCAATTCTATATTAGGAAAATTATAAAAGCTGTTTTATATTAAAAAATTGTCTATTCTTAATGATATCTCTTTAATTTAAAAAGCAACAATACAATTAAAACAACATGTAATGTTTACAATGCAAATTATGTGACTGCTAGTAATTCAAGATCGAATGAAAACTAAAAAGACAAAGCCATTCCCAGAGTAATTCAAAGAATTTTTGTCAAATTTATTTTTGGAAGACTACGTTTGCACAAAGCTAGCGTGACATTGTGACATTTCCTTTCATAAAATAAACTATTGCAGTTAGACGACACTGAAAAGCCGCTTTAAGAATACAATTTCGAATAATATTTCTCTCTGGAGCATTGTTCCCTCTAGTTTTAGAAGAGGAGTTTTATTCTTAAACTGTTTTCTTATAGCTTAGATGCAAAATCGTAACGAAATTAGAGAGAGTGGTAAAGCATTTATAAGTGGAATTTCGCGTAACAGTGCAAAAATCTTTTAAATCCACCCACATTCTATTCTTATACTTTCCTTTCTTAACATTACAGAAGACTTATTATGAAACAATTCCTTAAGCTTCTATTCATTTGATTTTGTAAATTCTGACGACTAATTTTGTGTACGTCATTTTTAGGAATTCATATAGAATTCGATTCAGTCACTTTTGTATATTATCGCATATTTCTGAAATTTTTTCTTCTCCAATAGGGCTGTATTTTAATAATTTGGCCTTTGCAGACACGGCAAGTCCCCAAACCTGAAAGACATTTCAGTTGGGTAACATCTATAGTGGCGGTTTCTTTACCAACTTTGGACACTTGAATTTATTCAATTCCTACTACTAACTCACACTATTTATTTGTTTGTTTGTTTATTTATCTTGGGGGAATTTTCAATCATTAACCCTCGAAGCGGTCTGCACGTAAAATCCCGTCATTCCAGAGATGTTTTTTCTGCCTTCAAGCAAGATTTCCAAAAGCGGCCGAGCCACATTCTTAAAAATACGGCTCAACCGCTTTTGAGAACCCTACCTGACGGCAAAAAAATACGTGCGGTGCATTTTCGAAGCATCTCCAGAATGGCAAGACTAAGTGCAGACCACTTAGAGGGTTTATAAAATACATTTTAAAGTGCTCATTGGAGCTGAAATTTTATATACATGATTATTTTGGATGACAATACAGTCATTTAATTATAATTAATAAAAATTAATTGATTAAAACTAATTATTTAAAGAATTACAAATACCAGCCACTTAGGCATAATTTTTGGTGACTTGGCGACTTTTTTGGCGACTTGTGTCAAAACTTGAAAAAGTATTTTTCTCACGTTTTAAAGCATTCAGTTGAACTGAAATTTTATAAGCACGGTTCTTTTGGATGACAATACGATATTTTAATGATGATTAATAAAAATTAATTACCACTTAATGTTGTGATTCTGTCCTATATATATACATATTTATATTAATTGTAATTATTTAATAAGTAGCTAAAATAAAAATTTTCTTTGTTGATCTAAGTAGAAATTGACTTAATTTTTTTTTTATATATTACTTGTTTTTTTTTAAATTCAAGCTCTTATTGGATGATAAAAATTGTCGTGATTTGATTTTTCCGAGAGAACCACAGCCATGTTACCAGAGCCAGTTAATTATATGACCTGCATGACTACGATTTTCTCATCCAGAAAATCGTATCGACTCCGTCCGGGTTCAAATCCGCAACCTTCGGCTGACGAATCGAGCACGTCAACTGTAAGCCACCGTAGCCGACTTTTAAGCCGATCCATGAATAATCTAATCATAGGTCATAGAAAACTGTCGCTTAATCAGCAAACAAAGAATCAGAAACAGGAATAAAGTGTATCCCATTTAATGAAATACGTGTAAAATCACGCTACTGCAATGGACTGTTGTGCTTTCTGTTTATTAACTCTCTAAGCGGTCTGCACTTAAAGTCTTGCTATTCTGGAGATGCTTCAAAAATGCACCGCACATATTTTTTTTTGCTTTCAGGTGGGGTTCTTAAAAGTGGTTGAGCCGTATTTTTAAGAATGCGGCTCGGCCGTTTTTGGGAATCTTGCTTGAAGGCAGAAAAAGTATCCCTGGAATGGCGGAATTTTACGTGCAGACCGCTTGGAGGGTTAAAACGAACCTATGAAAAACGGCACCCAAGAACACTAAAAGAACTTTGGAAAATGGTTCAAGAGAATGGTGTAAACTTTTTCTTAGTACTGCCATGCCAATTTTACTTTCCATGGAAAATTCAAGCTAAAGCTATTAAGAAGAATCATTGCTATCAGATAGCAGCAAATAGTCACAAAAAATACGGCATTTATAGATAAGAATTAACCATTAAAATCATTTCCATAAAGTACGAATGACTTTGTGACTGATCTATCCGCGTCCTTTCATTAATGTAATCCTCTTGGGAAATCTTTGATCCATCAATTCGAGTTTGTTCACAACCAACCTTCTAAAAAAGAAACCTTGATTTAAATTAGATCGGATATTTAGAGTCTAGGTCTTCAAGCTAGAGAGAGAAAGTGAGAGATAGAATTGATTGCTTCTGATCAAGTATTATTCTATTTTATAGTATATTTCAGATATTGGAGAAGTGTAAGAATTAAAGTGACGATTGGTCACTACAGTTTAATTAGTGGTTGAATAATCTGGAAAGTAGATTTGATCTAGAATTAAGTTGGTCGGCATTTAAAGTCTTCGCACACTTGACGTATATCGTTATTAATCCAAGTATTGCTTGGATTGAGAGCATCTCTTATCTTTGAAATTAGTTGAATTGTGTTGCTAATTGTGTGATCAATAAATAGATTATTTTTGGATATACAGTCGGACTGTATCCCGTTCGCTAAATTCCAGAAAAAAGTCCGTTATAGGGAAAATTTGTTATATAGATTTTTATCTTTTAATATACTTTATAAACCACATAAAACAAATTTTAAATTCTTAAACACTATATTAAAAAGTAATCATTCACACTTTTTTTAAATTAATATATGTTTATTTTATATATCTTATCCATCAAAAAAAAGAAAAACTGCAAGGAAAACAAGAAAAAAAAAATGTCGAAGAATTCACTGCATTTTCACAATATTAAGAAAATAATTTTATAATAAATTAACCCTCTAAGCGGTCTGCACGTAAAGTCTTGCCATTCTGGAGATGCTTCGAAAATGCACAGCACGTATTCTTTTGCCATCAGGTAGGGTTCTCAAAAGCGGTTGAGACGTACGTTTAAGAATGCGGCTCGGCCGCTTTTGGGAATTTTGCTTGAAGGCAGAAAAAGCATCTCTGGAATGACGGGATTTTACGTGCAGACCGCTTGGAGGGTTAATGAATTTTCCGGACATTTTATAATTTAAAGCATACAAGTAATATTAAACATACATTATTTCATAAGAACACGGGACAACTCATCTGAGGGTGAAAGATGATATCGAAGATGTTTCCAGTGAACTGGGCAATGGGGGTTAAAGGCAGCACTTTTTGGATGAAACGTTCAGAACTCTATTGGATCTATCCATCTCTCTTAGGATCTATTAAAACCAGTTCAAGATTTGTGATCACCATAAAATGTGTTAGAGAGAATTTGAAATTTTTTTCAGAAATACTTTTAAAAAAGGGAGAACAAAAATTGAATCACAAAAGAAAAAGTTCGTTACAGAGAAAATGCACTTCGTTATAGAGAGGTTATTTTACGAAGAAAATCGTGAAATGTGAAAGGATCCAGGGAAACGCCATATAGAAAAATTCTCAATATAGAGGTTCGTTATATGGAGGCTCGACTTTATATGGCTGGTCTTTCTTCCCTTCCTTCCACATCTTTAGACTGGAATGAGGGAACATCTCATTCCTCACAACCTTCTGTATTTGCTCATCTCCAACAAAGCTTCCGATTCTAAACACGGAACTAATACGATCTTTTGCCCACAACGCGTGGATGCAAGACAGCTTTACAAATTACGTGTCGGATATTAAATGTGATAAAGGAATCGTGTTCCGGTATCCATTATGTCAAATAATAAACATAGATGACAAAAAGAAAATACGACTTCTGACCAAATCGACTTCCGATCCTTGTGATAGTAGGACAATTTCCGTCGACAATTGTTTATTTATGAAGGGTTTTTTCTCGCAGGATATTTTTTTGTTTTACAAGGTAATGGTTCAAAAAGAAATTATTTTCCTCAGACATTCACTTGCACTGAAGGAAAAGCAATTTCCTCTACATCAAAAAAGTACTCAGTGAAGCTAATGAAATTTCACTTCGGCAGAAATGACAAAATTATATTAGAGTGAAAATTAATGAAGTTAATTATATTTTCTTAATGGATTCAAAGCAACATTAATTGCATTAATGAGAAAAAATTTCTAAGTAAGAATGCACTTTAAGTTTTGAAAAATGTAATTGAAAATTAAATGCATAGAAAATTCGATTTACAAGAATGCTGAAATACAATTACAAAATAAAATTCATCATTTTTTTCCTTGTCCATTACAATACATGTGTAAATTACATTCATATAATTTTATCTCAGAATCAAACATCTCAGCTGAGTTACGCTACGTACCACAAGCGCGATTGACCTTTTACTTCATAGTACATATTGTCTTAACGTCACGATGCGGCTTAATAAAAGCTATATGATGGTAACTTTTAATTTTTATCCCCACTACTAACCAGAACAATTGCAAAGCCACGAATCAGGAGTAATACAAATATTAAATTCGCAACGAAAAAAAGAAAATAGTTGTTATATTGAATGAATCAACATTTAAGATCAGTAGAAAGACTTTGGGGAGGGGGAGAAACGGGAATTTAATCTCTGTACATAAGGAAAGTTATGCATTAGGTTTCTCATTCGGAATGAATTTGAATGTTAGTTAATGAGAATATCATAAGAAAAATTGGTATCAGAATTCGATAGAGGACAGATCGTGGCCTATCGAGAGTACGGTTCCACGATATTGCTACTGGAGTTCGTGGAAATCCATCGACTGCCATGTAAATATGGAATCGTCACGCGATCTTAAACGAGAAAAATGTCTTAATAGTTCGAGGGGAAGTACTATAATATATGCCCCCTCCCCCTTTAACAGCTGACCACAAATATTCTCGGAACTAGTGGTAGCATTCAAACGCAATTTAAAATAAAAGCTAATTAAAATTAAGTAATAAAAACTCTTAATTCTCAAAATAAAATTAGAATTAGAATTGTTAAGTCAATTGACACATTTACACCATTAAAAATCGTACCGATTTTGTCCAGATTCGATGGAAATAGAAATTGTGTTTATTAACTTCGCACTTAAAAACACGAGGGCTATTGGTGACGCACCTTGTAAATTTTTCCCAGAACACAAACTCACTTTTCAAACAGACTTTCAAACTCTGCAGATTTAATGTGCATCATCCCTTCTAACACAGTATCTAACTCACGTATCGGCCATTGAATCCAAGGTATAGTATGATAAAGATATTGATATTTTTGAAAATATAGTCGGACCTCGATTTAACGAATCCCTTTTAACCCTTTATCTGCCGCATTATGATTCACTGAAGTTTTTTTTTCAAGCAATATATTTGTTTGAATCACTACACTGAAAAAATTAAGGGATATATGTAAACAAAATACTCAATTTGGGGAAGTTTAATTGTAGAGCTTAATAAAGATATTCCACTGTAAAATTAATTATATACGCTGTTCACTTAAGAGGACATAGTACCTTTAAAACTTCAATTTATTGATTTTTCAAAAATGTTTTTAAAAAATAATTTGAACTGTTTGGAACATTTTAAAACAAACCGCATCAAAAATCCGATAATTGTACGTTCTGTACAAGAAAAATGTATCATCTAGAGACTTTGCTCTTTAAATGGAATGTAAACAAACCACGCCTCCGTAAGTTTCAGTTTCGACCGGGAATAAATTACTGCATTTTTTCTTAAATTTTCAATTATATTTATAATTGTCTTTGATAGAAGAACTCAACACATTTCGGAAAAACTTATTAGATGGCAAAGTATAAGTGGGAAAAGTTGCCTTACAAGTAAATTAATAGATAAATTCACGATATACTATGATGCTTATACGTGAGAACTGCAGCTCCATAGATGATATGCGTAAATCCATTTGGGCCATTTATTGCCATTACCGCTCAACAGATGAAAAGGAACCAATGAATTACTTCTGCCTGGTTGGTGCAGCCTCATGGTGTATGTAGTTATCAAAGGCAAATCCTCCAGAAAATATCAAACAAATATAACAGTATTGTGCCAACCTCTGTTTTATGGATGCGAGTAAAACCAATATTTGCAGAATTATCCTCACCTAAGTTATTAAAAATGTTTGAGGGGAGAAGAGGCTCACAGAGATTCAAATGAGTCTTTCAACTCGACATGATTTTGGAAATACTGCCTAACACCAGGATCTTCTAAAGAATAGTTGATGTTGCGATGAATAGAGGCAGTAGTAATGTATAGTGATAGAATGGCTGGTCGTTTTGGATATTATGAAACATCTGGGTTGTAGAATTAGAATTCATTTTTCTGTCACTTATGCTTTACTGATCCGATAATGCTCGAATAAAAGAAACCGAAATGAAGTCTAGGTCTTCAACATTAGATGCTCGTAGGGCTTTGAGAATGCGAAAAAAAGCCATGCATGAGCATATTGTTGAAATAGAAGGTGTATTTATGAGGGTACATTTTTTTGTATTTTGTTGTATAAAATTACAGTGCATTGTTTTAAACGTGATTTTCTCAGTTCTATTTTTCACACTTTTCCTGCAAGATTAAAAAAAGTTTTGATTGTAGAGTTCTAAGATTTTATATAGGGTATTATTACTTGTTTTTTTATTCACTTACCCGAGACACTCACATTTTGTTAATGGAATGAATAGATTTTTATTTTATAGCATGATAGATGGAAAAAAAAAAATCACTTATTATAAATTTATGACTTCTAAATTTTAAAATTTTTTTAAATGGGGTAGAAATTTAAAATTTAGAGGTTTAGAATAAAGGCATTATTTAGCTTTTAATAATTTGAGGTATATAAATGAAGATTCTACTGTACAGCTTTAAAAGTTATCTAGTGGGTAACAAGAAGGTAATTTTTAAATTTTGTGTCGCGTATTGTGTGTTAAAATTGTTTTATCAATTTAAAAGCAAAAATTGACTAAGTATTTTAAATTTTGAACTTTTTTGTACAAATTGTAAAAAAATCCCATTAGAATATGGAAAAATCATTGATTTATGTTGAATTGAAAAAGTATGTCGAAATGTACAATTTTTTGGTTTCGAAAGGTACTATGTCTCCTTAAAAAATAAATATTCAAATTGTTTTTAAAGATCTTCATTAACATCCAAAACAATAAGACACTTACCTTTTGACATTAACTATTTTTTCGGAACAAAAATTACAATCTTCGTAATCCACTAAAAACGCATTTTCTGCTATAAAACTATTCACTTTCCCCGATAAAATGCTCATCATAGAGCCCGTGCTGCCATATATCTTGGAAGAGGAGATTTAAAAGAATATTTCTGCTGCTAAGTATTGTCAGAGTATTCGTAAAAATGGTTACTCTATGTAATTTTAAAGTGAGTGGTACTTATAAGTACCGTCGGTAGATAAAGGGTTAAACGATTTTTTTGCCCCAATATAAAAATGGGGCAAAACACCCTATTTAATGAATAATCAACCTCGAATTAACGAATTATCTCAACAACCGAAAAAAAATTTGTAATAGTTTGGATTAGAAAAAATTGGACTTCTTTTCAATTGTCATCCTTTTTTGCCCGGGACACACACACAGTAAAAGATTATTCTTGCAAACAGCAAATTTCGACAGCGAAGGATGCAGCCCATTATTAGACTTTACAGATGTAGATGAGTTATGGGTGTAATCTACCGCTAGAGTTGTCAATAGCACAGGAAATTATCCCATCACAATGCACAACGCAAGGGATATTTTAAGTTTACCATTTGCTCTCTTTCTTGAGAGCAGTAGGGCTTATTATGCTAACGGTTTTGTAGAAAATTTTGTTTCTGAAAATTTGTTAAGCATAGCGATTTTTATGCAGAAATTGACAATGAAGCTCCTATTAAAACTGTTACACTTTCTAATCTTTACATTGTTTGAAAACTGAAAACATAACTCATACAGCAGGATGTAAAGGACACAGCGTTTTCTTCTCTGTATAAAGTTGAGAAAGAATTTTATCGAGTCAGGAATCAAACAGATTGTCAAATATCTTAATACAGTCGAACTTCTATATTACGAATTTTTCTATATAGTGAACATTTACCTGGAACCTAGAACATTTCACGATTTTCTTCGTAAAATAACTTCTCTAAAGCGAAGTGCCTTTTTATATAATGAACTTTTTCTTTTGCGATTCAATTTTTGTTCTCCATTTTTTTAAAGTATTTCTGAAAAAATATTAAGTTATACTCACTTTAATACATTTTATGGTGAATACATAAATCTTGAACTGGTTTTATTAGATTCTAACTCGCCGAGAGCAATAGAGTTCTGGACGTTTCATCCAAGAGCAACCTTTAAAAACCATTGCCCACAGTTCACTTGAAACATCTTTGATATCCTCTTTCACCCACAGTGTAGTTGCCCCGTGTTCTAATTATAAAATAATGTATGTTTAATATTAATTGTATGCTTTAAATTATATAAAATGTCTTTAAAAGTCAATAATTTTAGTATAAAATTATTTTCTTAATATTGAAAATACAGTGAATTCTTCGACATTCTTTTTTCTTATTTTCCTTGCAGTTTTTCTTTCTTTTTTTAATGGGTAAGATATATAAAACAAACATTAATTTAAAAAAAGGTGTGCATAACTACTTTTTTAAATATATAATGTTTATGAATTTGAAATTTGTTTTATGTGGCTTATAAAGTATATTAAAAGATGAACCTCTATATAACGAATTTTCTATAAAACGAATTTTTTTCCGGGACTTAGCGACTTTGTTATTTAGAGGTCCGACTGCATTTAAAAATTTTCAATTAACTTTTACGTATAATTTGCTAATAGTACTTTTAGCTACCGAATAAAAAGCGTTATTTCTAACTATTGATTATTTTTTGTATAGTTGCTTATTATTGACTTTCCAAAAGTGCGAAAAAATTTTATTTTTGTAGACTTATATTACGAATAACCCCGATTCAACGAATAAAATGTTTTATCTCGATGAATTCGTTTAATCGGAATCTACCTATATGTGAAATTCTAAAGCATTTAACCCTCGAATACTTTTTCGAATAATTTAAAACAAAAATAGGATCACGTAAATCAGATTTAAAATATTTTTTTACGGGAAATACATTAGTTTTCTGCATTGAACATTGCAATGGAGTGCACAAGCACAAAACGCAGCTGCTGTTCACGAAAAGAAGTTTTTCCTTTAATAGGAGATGCTTTTAAACTTTAACTCGCCGAATAATATCGGATCGATATGCATATAAAAAATAAATGGAACGAGAAAAAGCGCAGAAGGGTTAAAGTGCCGCGTGCGTGACAAAAATGCATGTCCAGGATTTAGTAGCACATCCATAATAAAATGGAATCAACATCATTTCTTCTTCGATGAAAAATATGAGATACCGACATCATACATCACTTCTCGAATCGTAATGGCAAGATTCTACTCGAAGAAAACCATTTTTTTTTAAATAAAATAACTTCAACTTCTTTAAAAATCGAAAAAAGAACAGTTTATTGACAGGGCTGCGTAGAAAATTTAACGCCTAAATGTTTGGAAGCAAAATTCATTGAAGTGGGTGCAAACGAATTTTACGAACATTTACCAGCCACATTTGAAAATATTTGAAAATTCGCATACGAAATTATTATCATGTTTGGAAGTACTTAACGCAAGGCTTCTCAAACTTTTAATATTTGCGACCCAATATTCAATCAAAATTTTCATCGCGTCCCCCTCTATACATTAACATATTTAATTTTATAATACACTTTGACGCCAAAGCTACAATTGGATTTTAATAACTTAAATACCATCGGCGTATATAAGCGTCTCGCTAATCCAAAGCAAAAAGCGCCTCGCACGCATATATAATAGTTTTTCCCAAAGAGATCTTTTTTTGCTATCATCTTATTAAAGGTTTGAAAAGCAAAGAAATACCATGGCAGCGTGTTTGCAAAGGGTTTACTTATTTCAGAGGATTGTCTTATTCTTTCCTTTTCTCCCCCACCCTCTCCCCAATACATTACATATGCGTGTCTAAATGGGAAACGATGGCATTGGAGAGCGAATCGCATAACTTGTAAGCGGCAGTGAAGGGATTAATTATAAATCGTTCAAATTATCAAAATAAGTTAATTTTCGCATATAATTTTTTTATGACAAGCCTATAGAGTCACTTGTAACTATTAAACTTGTATTTAACTTAGTATTGTGTTAAATTTAATGTTAAATTAAATACAGTAAATGATAAATCAAAAAAAAAATTTTATTAGTGTAAATGTTTTTTTTTTTACTTTTTTTTTTGTCGTGTTATTTCCTTATTTTTTTTGAATTAATAATTTTAAAAAATCTTTTTTTTTTTCGACTTTTCAATATGTTCGCGCCCCCCTTTTTGGGGGATCACGCCCCCCTAAGAAAGGGGCCGCCCCCGTTTAGGGTTGACTTAACGGTATGAGCAGTTATTTTCAGTCATGAAAGGAAATAAGTCTCCTGCTAGAAATAGTATTAAGGATGCTCACACCTTGGGTCAATTTTGGAAAATCACTGCGAACAAAATTTCACCCGAAATAGGAAAGATAGTAGCATAGAAGAGATGTCAAGTGTTAGGACGCAAGCATTAAATTTTTCTTGTTCTTTTATATTATAATTTATTATTTAAAATAAACTACGTTTCGAGAAAAAAAAAATTTGCGGCCTACCAAAAGTTAAACCTTGTTTGACCCAAGTTAGCCTTTGAAGTTTGACACCCTTGTTTTAGAGCATCTTTTCCACGTAGGTAGGTTGCGATCAATAATTTTTTTTTCTCCATATAATTGCTATCCTTTCAAATATCCCTTAATGAAAATCACACGTGCCAAAGAATCAATACTACAAGTTTTTTTTTTTTTTCCTTTAAAGGGGAACATAGAAAATACACGATCTTCAATACTTCCTCAATGGTAAACATCTTTTCACGTAACGCATATTGGATTTTACATTTTTCAAGAGAAACCAACTTCATAAATATTTGTTCGAAATCTACAAACTTCAAGCTATTTCGGAACCAAAACCAAACATCTCTCCCATTATGTTTTCTTTCGGCTACAGACTGTCGAAGAAATTTAATTTCGCCTCCAAATACTTCCAAGGTCGAAAGAGTTTCCAAGAAAAGCGAGCTGAAAATTTTAATGCGGCAAGACCAAAGGGAGAGTAAATGTACCAACCCTGTTTTCCGAGGATATTTCCCCCTGCTTCTGTTTGCCTTTCTCTCGAAATGAGATGAATATTGGAAGACTGAAGGGGGAAAAATAGAGAACTATCCGAACGAAAGCTATTTTTAACCAAGTTAAAATCAATAGTCAGAATTTAAACTGGATCGCGTACAGTCAATATAAATGGAAGCATATTGAAGTTAATAATAGACCCATTTCTGGTTAAATCAGGGATTCTTAATCCCCGTGCCAGAGGGCGCCAATGTGCCTACAAAGCTATTTTTTTGTGCCTGCGACTGTGTCCGCTATATTCATTATTCAGGAAGAAGCATCTTCAATTGAAGATAAGATTTTAAATATTCAGACTGTGATATTGTATTAAAATCGGGCGATCTTAATGAAAATATTTAGAATCTAGCCGAAGTTAAAAAATTACCCCCGTTGAAAAAAGGCGCTTACAAATTAAAATCCTGTTTCGGTTCCACATATTTACATGAATCGTTGTTTTCAACAATGAACACAATTGAATCAACAATCAGATCTCTACTTAACGATAATTGTTATAAAGAATATGATATAAAAGAAAAGATGTTATAAAATTGGGAATATCTTCTTACACGGCTGACTGAAAAATTAGTGGGCAATTCATTTAATGCGATTTCTGGCATTGCGTAACTATTTTGAATTTTTTTGTTACCTTTTTAGTGTAGGATATTGTTCATGATGCTTATGATTGCAATAAAATAAAGAAATATGAAGTATCGTTATATATATATATTTTTAAACTGCGTTAACTAGCAATTTCCTGTTTGTCAAAAGTGCCAAATGTAAATATCCTAGAGTTAAATGGTATACTTTGTTAAGAAATGTGTTTTAAGTTTTACTTTTTGTATATGATACTGCTTTCAGTAAAATAGTATTAGATTTTTGCACTAATTGTCCATTTATTAATTTGTATTTCTTATATTATTAAAGCACAACAGACTTTGCCTATAACACAATGCTCCTAATTTTAAACTACGGTTTAATATTGAGGTATCTTTCATCCTACAAAACCGTATCAACTCATTGGTTAATAATTGTTTATAAACGTCTAACAAGCAGCATAAGAGCTATTGGCAACAGACCTCGTAATCGAGAACAAAAGTTAACACTTGAACACGCATCCCACTTTCCAAGCATCCATATGGAATTTGTGCCCTGGTAAATTTAGAGAGTATCAGTTCCGTTAAATGACAGTCTTGGGAAAGGAATATTTATAAAGAATTACAAGTAGGATAATCTTAAAGTAAAATGGTTCAACCTTTAAAAAGGCCACTTGAAAAGCTTTTTATTTCAAGAATATTAAACTTTCCCTTTCTTTGGATGCCATCCAAAGAGGGAGGATTTTAAGCCATTTGAAACAAAAAAAATTCAAAAACCCCTTAAACTACTCACCCGTGGGTTTAGAAGTGTTTTAATTTTCAACTCCGGAACCCTTAAAATTTTAAAAATTTTTTTGGGGAACCCCCTAGAACAAGAAAGTTTTCCTAGAACCCCATTCCATACACAATTCAAGAATATATCTCAAAAATAATTTTTAAAATAAAAACATTTATGGGAAATTTTATGTAAAGAAAATTTAAAAAAGTATAGAATTTATTAAAAAATTTTCAAATTTTTTGATATAATTTACTAATAAATTTATTAATTATAATATAATTAATTTGGGTTTCCCCATCAATGTATTAATTTAGTAAGGGGCGTGTGCTTGCTTTTTTCAAATTTTCGAGGTTGGGCCAATTAGAAAAAAAGCAAACATTCTATTCTGAGTTAATTTGTTTTTATACTTTTTTTTTGAGTACTCTTTGGGGAGAAAAAACATTTAAAAAAAAAGCCTGAAGGGTTTACCCGTGTTTTTTCCAATTTTTTTGCAACCAAAATTTTGGGAAACTGTTTTTGTTTTTTAAATTTAGATTTTAAGAATTTTTGATATGTTGATTTGTTTCCTCTCCTTCATTATAGATGTTGTTTTCCCCACAAATGTAAAAAGGTGCACTTTCCATTAGAAAAACTATTTACTTTTGAAAGACTTTGAGCTCATTATAACGAGTATAAAATTATCTCGTGGAACCCGAGACAGTTAAGAATAGAATATTCACAATCTAGTAGAAGGTATATTTTTAAAGATAAAATGTCTTAATTTTCTTTTATTGTAATATAATAAAAGCTTGAAAAGTGTTTCAAAATAAAATTTTTATGTAAATACCTCAGTTTTGGGAAAAGGGGGCGGATTGAGAATATTAACGCCAAAATGTTCGCTACACAGGGCTTTTCAGGACCACGAAATTTTAAACCCAGGTAAAGGACGGGGACGACCCCTGAGCTGCCCCCCCTCCCAACTACCACACCACACCAAGGGGAGACGTTTCAGCCCCGAAAATTTTTAACGTGCACGCTGCCCCACAGGGTTTCTTTAGTGGTACTACCCGAACCGTGACAAGGACCACGACCCGGGAACCTATACCACTCGGTCCAGGGGACAGGAATAAGGGCGGGGATGAGTTTTAGATACTTGTAACAAAAAACAAACTTCATGGGGAACGTGGAACCATTTTGAATACATTTTTTTATCCTCGTTTTTTTGACTGGGGAAACCCCCCAAATCCCTTTTGGGAAACCCTGGGGTTCCGTGGAACACAGTTTGAAGATTTTTTTAGAGGTCCCGCTGACTCCCAAACAACCCCCCCCTTTTTAGTCTTTTATCAAACAAAAACCAGTTCAATTTTAACAAAACACAGTAAAATTACTAATACAAATTAAAATTGGAATTACCCCCATAACCCCAAACATGGTCGAATTTAAATATAGCATTAGAGCTGTTCCCCCAACTTTCCTTTTTCCATGCCAAAAGGAGAACTCTGAGCTTCAACAGATTTAAAGCTCAACTTCTTTTCTAGACGTTGGGTCTTCAATGGCATCCTTACTTAAACACATGATTTGACTGGAACAACGTCGACAACAAGTTTACAACTATTGCAACCACAATATACAAGTCTCAAGCAGTGTTGTCGATTAGATATAGGGTCTCTAGTTTTGTCCTGAATAATTTTTAATGAATGGAAAAACAATTATTACTCTTTCTATAGGAGATTTCAAATGTACAAATTACATTAAGTTGTTTGCTAATCCGTTTATCGGATTAATTCTTTTGTTTTATAATTCACCATTCATACATGTAAATTACTTCCGTAAATTTTAACAAAGCATTATAATCGCTGAAAACTAGGCTTTAAATATCATTACCGATTGAATTCTTTTTTTTTGTAAAATGTATACTTTTTTGAGTGATTATTGTATCATACAATGTATCAAATATAATTTTAAATTGTATTTATTACATTTAAAAGTTGGTTAATGTAAAGCTGGTTATGCATTACTAGCTACATTGAAGGGAGTTTTCAATTCAGTTTTTGATAGATGTGGATTATGTAACAATATGGTCATTCACAAAAGTACGGCGGGGAATTTTTAAGTAACATTTCCAATGACTGCAATGTTTTTTAAAAAAAAAGTTGATTTTTTAATACGATATAAATTTTTTCGGGAAAAAGATGATTTCAAGTATTAGATCCAGAAAAAACCCCCTTTTGATTAAAAAAAAAAAGAAATTTTTAACGAAAAAATAATAGATAGTACTTGATACCAAGCAATTAGCAGAGATGTATTTTAACCGCAAAACTCTATAAAACGGCATAAAAATGGTAGATTTTATATTCCTTATATCCCTTACAGAAATGTTTCTTTTCATATTTTTAATTTTTAAAAATTTTTAAGTTTTAAAAAATTTTTCACTTTTTAAGCCTCTTTTATAAATATAACGTGCAAAAGAATCTAATTATTTAATTTTAATTTCAAAGAATTGTATCTATTTGAAAATTGTTTATATTTTTAGCCTTCGAGACAAAATTAACACTCCTGAGAACCCTTAAAACAAAACTGCATGAAAGTTATAGTTCGAATACAATACATTCAGATTGAGTTAAGGTATCCTACTACCGCAAAATTGTGATTATTTCCAAAAATGTACTTCTTGTGATTTTATTTAATAGGTCATCTTATTAGCTGTATAAAAGTATCAAGTTTATTATTTTTCATTCACTAGAACAAAAACTACAAGTGTTTTAGTAAAAGCAAATGCCACTACTTTAAACAAAATGCCATAATTTAAAATGAGTTTTACTCGAAATGTGTGTTTGTTTGAAAATACTCAAACGGGGACAGTAATTTTTTAAAAAGTTTTGAAAAAATGAGACTGTATACTTTTTGTATGTTATGAAAATAGAACAAGTGTTTTAACCTTCAGATTTATCAATCACTGTTTTATTACAAAATTTATACTCCCTTATGTGAATATTAATCACTTTTTCTAAGAAATTTCATATAATAACTAAGATAAAGAGTGCTCTAGTTTTTGTAAAAATTAAAATACATCTCTTATCTTGAAGGTCATTTCAAAAATGAGTAGCAAAGCAACACATCAAAATTCAAAAAGTGAATATTTGTTCACAATTTTTTGTACAGAATGGGCCCCGTTTAAATAATTTTGTAGGTTTTTACCAATTTTTTTTTTCCATTTTAGTAAGTTTCTTTTTTCACAATTCCTACTATTAGTTCACAATCTCTATATATTTATTTATTTACATATTTATTTATCTTGGTGGAATTTTCAATCGTTAATAAACACATTTTAAAACACTCAATTGAGCTGAAAATTTAAATACATGATTATTTTGGATAACAATATAATAATTTAACTACAATTATTAAAAATTAATTGATTAAAACTAATTATTTAAAGAATTACAAATACAGTAATGTGGGCATCATTTTTGGCAACTTGTATCAAAACTTGAAAAGGTTTTCTTCTCACGTTTTTAAGCATTCAGTTGAACAGAAATTTTATATACACGATTGTTTTGGATGACAATACGATACTTTAATGATAATTAATTATCACTTAATGTTGTGATTCTGTCCTATGTATATACATATTTATATTAATTGTAACAATTTAATAAAAAGTACCCTGAAAAAAAAAATTTTCTTTGGATCTAAGTAGGAATTGATTTAAAAAAAATTTTTTTATATTACTTTTTTCAAAATGCACTAAATAAATCTAAAAAAAAAAAAAAATCCCTAATTCCTTTTAAAAAAAGGGTTCGCAAGTAGTCATACCAAGGTTTTTATACACTTTTTCGCACAACAGTTACCACGTGAAAAGGCGTGTTTCGAAAAGTATAATCATAGTTAAATCTCATTTCCAAAAATTATTAAAATAGGGAAATTTTAAGTTAGGGAACACTTTATTTTTCTTTAAAAAAAAATATTCACTTTTTTTTACTTTCAAGTTATTTAAAGAAACTAAAAAAAGGTAAGAAACCCCAAAAAGGAAAGACGTGCTTCTTACTATGCGCTTGCGCAACAAAGGCGTGTCAATTTTTCTACCCTGTTTCGTAATACGTTCCTTAACCGCTTCAAACCGGTAAAAATTGAAGTCACACATGCAAAAATAAATTCCAGCACACACATACAAGGCCAAATTTTTCTCTACTACATAAATTTAGAGAGTTACATAAATACAAAAAATGTGCTGGAAGAAAACCGAATTCGTCTCAAAAATGTCTGGTTTGCATTTTACATGTTATATACTTAGTAAATATTTATTTCCATAAAAGTGTATGGAAGTTTAAAATAACATTAAACAAGTATAAAATAAAAAAAAATAAGTTCATTCCTACTTAGCTCAATAAAGAAAAATTTTATTTTAGTTACTTCTTATTAAATAATTACAATGAATATAAATATGTATATTCATGGGACAAAACCGCCCCTTATTGGCAAAAAACAAAAAAGTGTTTTTCCCTTTTTGCAATTTTCCATTTTCCTTTCTATGTAGGTTGTTGGAGTATTTTTTTTTTGTTAAAAATTTTTCTTCCATAAATTTAATTTTTCCCCTAAAAAAATATAAAATAGAAAAAAAGAAATCACTTTTTCAGAAATTAAGCCACCCCCAGGGGATTCGAATCCAAAACCCTTTTTGGATTAGAAGTCCAACGTGCTATCCATTACGCTACGGGGACAAAACGAGAGATTTTCATTTTATGGGTTAAATTGGGGCTTTTGTTTGTTACTATTTATTTTTAATTTAAAAATTTTAATTTAAAACAAAATTTAAAATTTTTAAACAACTGTATGAAACCCGGTCATCCATTAAAATTTTTAAAAAAATGTATTTAAAACATGAAGGGATGAATAGAAGGTATTTTTTAACGACAAAAATTTGAACAAGATATATTTTATATGGGGAGAGTGTGAACTAACATTTGGGCAAAAAAAATTAAAACCAAAATTTCAAAAATTTATAATTTTAAAAACCTTTTAAATTTTTCAATTAAAACAACGCTTTTTGTAATTGAGGGGTTTCTTAAAAAAATTTTAAAAATTCAATTCTACGAAGAGCAGTGAATTTATATCATTTGTTAAACAATGTTCTTGGAATATTTTTAAGCGTACACCCAGAAACTTATTCCTTTCTTGGATTAATCAATCTAAATTACATAAGCTGTTGTAAATTTTCCATTACAAAAGCTTACCAGACTAATTAAAAATTTTTCCGCTTTTATTATTAAAATTAACACCCAAATCAATAGCTGAATTTTGTTAGAAGTTAAGATTTGCTACAATGACCTGTGCTTTCATTTCACAATGCAGTAATAACTATTATATATTTATACATGTTTTATAGCTTTAAAAAGTGAATGACTTCTACGTAATTTCTTCTCCCAAATTTTCAAATGAGTAGAACAGTGATAAACTTTTTTCAAAAGTCCGATTGGGGCAAGCTATGCTAAAAACTCGTTAATTTACTAGAAGCCAACCGTACCATGGAAATAATTTTTAATACTTGTTGGATCTAGAATAGTGATTCCCAAAGTATTCCCTATGGATCCCCAGGGGTCCCCGGTATAATTCAGGGGGTCCATGGAAATTTAAATTTGATTTGGGGGTCCCTGAACAATGTCAAAGGGGCAAGGTTAAATATATGAATAAAATATTTTAAAAATCTTGATCCATTTTTATTTTTATGGAAATTTAAATAATAATTCATTTGGATGTTCTCGTCTGGGTGCTGAATCCTTTCGCATGTGACCCAACTAGATATAGATGAATCCATAGTAATACAGGAACATCTAATAGAAATGTCTACAAATGAAGGGGCTTTAAACTAACGTTTTTTTCAAGGATACCAAAAAATTTGGTTTAAAAAAAAGATCCCAATTTAAAAACCCATTATATTTTTGTACAGAAGTTGTTGACTCCTTTCCCGTATTCTAATTTAGTAGAACGTGGATTCAGTATCAAAAAAATCCTCGTCACACAAAAAAGAAACCTATTAAAAACTAGTGTTCGTGAGGATTCGAGGTTGATACTAGCAAACAGTGAGACGGGCATAAATACACACTCACAACATCTCATCAAGTTCATCCAAGTCATTTTTTTTTTCATTTTATTTCAAGCAAAAGTTATAATTTCAATAAATAATTCTTCAACAATTTTTTTAAATTTATAATTTTATATTATGCATTTATGTAGCTTATTCACTTCGGGGATCCGTGAGCAAGTTTCGACACCAAAGGGGGTCCATGGGTTAAATAAGTTTTGGAACCACTGATCTCTAGAAGAAAGAAAAACGAAAGATAAATATTGGTTGACAAGCTAAAAAGACCGTAAATAGAGAGATATGGGCTAGTGCATTCCAGGATCGGGGGTCGTCCGTATACATCAATTTCAGCAAATTTCAAACAAAGGAAGAAATATTACTACTTCACCTCGAAGTCGTAAATCGTACACTAATCGAAAGATAAGTTTTTGAGGAAGTAAATGATGGAATACGGTGATCGATAACAACGGCCGTTACTTGACAAGGACAAAGCAAATGTATATTTCTCTCACCGTCTTAACTTATCATTACGAGAGTTTTGACACCCCAATTATTTATAATCCTTATTACTTCCCTATAATTGGATTTGCCGAAAAGGAGACGCTCTCTCACTGACAACTGTTATTTTTTTAAATATGACTACCACGAACCCTGTTGGTGGAGGATTCGAACTAATTAATAATACTCTTGAAGATGAACTTAGCATAAATGACAAAATTTTTTAAATCAATTCAACTGCTGAACTCAGTAAAGCCCCTGAGGTCTACGGGCCCATCTCAGTTTACTGACCCAGAATAGGTGATCAGATGTTTCGGTCAAGTGGTCAGTCTGACGCGAAACTCCCAGTGTTCAATTCCCAAGTAAGCTTGGTACTCATTTATTGACCTACTGAAGGGATGAAAGGCTGAGACGAGGTTGTTTCTAGTTGTTTTGCAATTCTTCTTTCAAAAATAATTTTCAATGCAAATTAATGTGTCATCACTGCAATACTAACTCAAATAATGAAAAGTAATATATATATATTTCATAAAATTGAAATTAATAATCTTACATTTTTGCTTGAAAAAGTTTACACAATGTTTTTATGAAGCAACAATTTTTCCCCGGCTGGTATTATTTTTTATAACACATTTAAATATAATTACTTCTACAATATATTTGAATTTTTTTTTAACCACTTTTATGTTTTCAAATGGGGTTTTGTAATTATTTTTAAACAATTCCCGATGAGCTGAGACATGAAATTTACAAGCTCAGAAGTGGACGAAATGTTTAAAAAAAGCGAAAAGAAGTTACCCGGGCCTTAAAAGGGCCTGGATTTCGACGGAACTTACAAAATTTTTAAGAGAAAAGACCACCTGTCGATAGCAGGGTCGAGTTGCGCTTTTTCCCTTTTCGTAGCTCTGGGGTCAAAAGAGGGGCCCCAGATTACCATGTTTTTATTAACCCCTTTTTTTGTCTCGCCCGGGGTGGAATTTTGTAATTTGATTTTAAACAACGCCGATGAGCGAGATTAAAAATTTGAACCATACCTCAGAACGGATGGAAAAATTGAAAAAGTGAAAAAAAAAAAAAAAGGAGGGAGAAAGATGAAGAAAACGAAAAAAACCAAAACAAAAAATATCCAGTCCGTTTAAAAAACATAGCACATTAAAAAAAGTTTTAGATAATATACTTGATCCCTTTCTGTTAAGTTAGCAGTATGAGCAATAAAATTTTATCACCGATTCTTTCCCTTTTTTTATCCCAAATTTTTCATCCGCAAAGTGATAAAACGCCTTTTCGACAGATTGTGACTGGGGTTGAACCCGGGGGACATGGGTGTTTTTAAATGTAAGTGCCTGGCGGCATGGAGGTACTCTAAAAACCGTCGAACCCCAAGTCCTCGTGAGATTTTGTGGGGGGGAAGAGAGGTGGGAGGTCCCCCGGCCACTCCGGGGGTTTTTAAAAATGGGGGGGGAGCCAAAAATCGTACTCACCTGTATGGTTCTCAAAGTACGGCTAACGACAGGCGTTACTTAGCCCCTTTTCCATATAATTTCATGGGGGTGATCTGACCTTTGCCGATCAGGTGGCTTAGTAAAAAACAACAAAACTTGAAATTTTCTTATGTTTTTATTTTTAAGTAGTCTATCATTTATTTAATAGAAAAAGGTAAGGTATTGGAAAATTTATCTATTATGTTTTTTAAACGGGCTTTTTTTGGGTTATTTCATGAAATGCCTTGGTATTCCATGAAGTAACTGAATTATATACTGTAACGGTAACATATATATAAAAGAGATGGAAGTTATTGCCTAAAGTGTATTCGTGAGGCAGAAAGAAAACGAAAGAAATTTCAGCACAGATACCACCCCTTCTTTGATTATTTTACGACCCCTTTCCCCTTTTTGAAACGGGGCGGGGGAAAAAAAAGAGTCCACTCACCTGAACAAAAGGGTGAATCCCACATCATTAAGTTCCTCTGGCTCTTCTGGAGGGGCTAACCTTTCCCGTTTCCCCGGGGAAAGGGTCCAGACCCCCTGCAAAAACAACCCAAAAGGGGAGTTAAAAAACCCCGATTAGTAAGGTAGATGCCCACATCTTGAGTTTTCCCACCCCTTTTCAATCCCCTGTCTATAATCGATTGCATTCTTTGCGGTTGGGATATGTCTACAAGGAGGAAGCCGAGTTCATATAGGAGAGACCTTATCTTATTTGTGATGTTCCTTTTCATATTCTGTTAATCATGCAAAATAGCAATAAAATCAGACTTTTAGAGAATTCTTTCTAGCCAAAGCGCTGATATAAAGATGGAGTCATTTGTATTAGTATAAATAAAACTGTTCTGAATAAATTTTATGGTTTGTCTAAAGCAAGGGTGGTCAACCTAAATGACCTCGCGGGCCACTTCGAAAAAACATAATCCTTCGGGTCGCATATAAATATATACATATCTTCATATTAGATTTGAACCTATTACAAACATTATAGTGAAAATTTAAAACAGATTGATGTTGTAACATTTCTCGCCACGCAGCTGTGAATCGGCGTCTTTGTGAATCACCACACGTGCATTTTCACCTGCACTTGAAAATTATTGCATGGTCCACCTTGAGCCTCCCCCGCAACCACTTGACCCACGAAAGGGAACCCCCTTCCCCCCTGAGGATGTAAAAATTTTAAAAAAAGGTGCCGGCCGCTGATCCCCGAAGAGAAAAGATGTTTCGAAACCTTGGTTTTACGGGGGAAAAAAGAACCCCCCTTTCCCCAAACCCACCCCATATGTCCTAAAACCTTTTTTAAAATTTTAACTTCCATGTTTTAATCTGTAAATAATATTTTGGGCGTAAAAAACCAAATGTTTAAAAATTTAAACAAAACACGCTAGCGTTATTTAAACTCAAAACGTACAAATTAAAACAAAAAATAGATTATATAATAATTATACAATGATCAAATGTTTAATTTATTTAATTCTGAAAATCTCAACTAATGGACAAAGAAGTTACACAAATCAATGCCCAAACTGCCCTCATGTTCAACTGTCTCCACAACATATCTTCGGTTGCCCTGCAATTTAAGGCACACTTTTTTTAATATCAGCCCAAAAAGACCTTTGAATATTTATCTTTTCCCCCTAAAGTTTCCAGCCGTCTTTGACAGCTTCGGAGCGATTTAAAGCTTCTTTTTTTATCAATCTGCACATCATAGACACGCCAAAAATAACACCAGAAATTTATTTAATTAGTGAGATATCTGTTCAACCCTTTCTTAATTTTTGAAAGTCGATCTCAATTCATGTATTTGCGTATCTAAATTGAGGTTGCAGATTTTTGTCCGTTAAGTCTGAGCACGATTCATGTTTGATAAATTTCATTTTAAAAAAAAAAAAAAAAAAGATTTGTAGTAACAAAAGCAACGCGATAAAATAGGAACAGTTATGGGATTTTTTTAAAAAAAACTAAAAAACAAAATGTTGTTGAAAATAGTCCTATTTTGTAAAGTTGGAATGAATATCGCGGGCCGCAAAATTATTCAAGATGGGCCACATTCTCCCCTAGGGCTGCGGTTTGACCAGCCCTAGTCTTTGTATCAGTTGATTGACAGACTTGCTGAACAAAATGCTTAGTTTGACTATTACGAAATTTAAAAAAGAGAAATAATAAATATAACTTTAAACTTTTTTAAAGTTGTACTTCTAATGTGATTTTTTTCTTGCATTCCCATTTCAACTTTCCTCGTTTTCACAGATCAAGGGAAAACTGCATCACATTCATAATTGTTGCACAATCACGTACTTTCTACAAATACCCATTGCATCTAGGAAAACTGCTGAGGAGTGGACCTTTTTCATTGTGATATATCTTGGAAAATCACTCGCATTTACTGTGGCAAAAAAAAACATTCATTATGAAGAAGGCTAATAGACCAAATTCATGCGACGTTTTAGTCACATGATGACAAACATGCGTTTCTAGCCAATTAATCCGTAAATTCATGCGACGTCATAATCCTGCGACAAATGCAATCATGTGTTTCCAGCTAATCAGTCCGTGCGCTTCGTTGTTGCCAACTTTTGCTCTCTCTGCAGAAACTTTAAAAGTACATATTTATCAATAATTACACATAAATATGTAAAACAAATTTAAAAGTACACAAATACAATAAGTTCTGAAATTTTACAATATTTTCATGGGGTTTTTTTTTCGTTATATTTGAGCATCGTCACCCAATTACGAAATTTGAACTGCTGCTTAAATTTTACCAATAGAGCAACTAGTAGAGGTTTTGAATTAAGTTTCAAACACGTGATTGCCTTTATCATGTGACTCATGATTTAAGTCCATTGCATCTTTTTACAAAATAAATGTAACTAATATCCAGAGGAAATGTAAAAAACCTCTCTGAATATAACATGACTTTATCACCCTGCAGTTAAATTAAAGCAACCAGAAGCTTCGAATCCTACATAGATCTCAATTTAGACTGATTTTCAAGATATATAAACACATAAGTAATTTATAAGACATTTTGCAAGATTCTGTCGATGGGAAGTAATCTTCCCCAAACCCACAAAAGGGTTAAACTTCCATACATCATAATGTAAAGATTCTGAGACCCAATTTATGTTAGTGCGCAGAAGCACCCAGCCCCACATACACACACATTCTACATGATTAAACTTATTGAATTGAATGATAACTTCATGACTCAACTACAGCGTCACCAGACAAAGCACGCAATCATGACAATTTCGACCACCTGGACCAATACATTAACATGTGAATTTACAAGTAGATACATAATGGGGAAGATTTCGAGTACACATTGTAATTTTATTTTTACTTTTTGTTCAAAACTTTACATAGCTGTTAACATACTTCCTTCGTTTAATTTTCAAGCACCCTCAGTTATAAAAACTACAACCACTAAATAAACTTTTTAGACTTGAAATCACACATAGTATTTATAAGTAGTTTAATAAATTAATTTCTACCCAGCTATTTTCTGTTCATTAATAAATATTTTTCGAATACTGTTCAAAACATTAAATGCCATGAAATATAATTAGAAAAAGAAAACTATTGTAACGAAAGATTTTTTGTGATTTTCGAAAGGAAGGTTCTGTGAACCATATTTGGCATTTGTTCTAATTGTTCTCGATAATAACAGAAAAAGTTGTGACGGGCTCACGCGTCTTTTCATTAACATGTCCATTTGGGTTCTTTGGGGCCAGAATTAATGGCAACTCTTTTCCAACCAAACCAAAAAGTAAAGCGTGAAGGAAAGATGCAAATTAGGAAGCTTTTAAATATCAGAAGTTAGAGTAAGCAGTGTGGCAATTTTGGGAATTTTATGATAGTCCGTGATTTAAGTGTGAAGATGACAGTAGAGTGTTAAGTGACAGCCAATAGAAGTTACCCGTGACAGAGAGCCCTTAGGTCAAGGTGCATACCATTGCACTCCAGTGAACCGCAACTTCAACTAGGATCAGATTGATCGCTACTCCATTCGACATTAAGGTAGGAGTGACTATTTAATATTCGAATCTGTGATAGCATTGGAATTGAGCTTAGGCGAGTTAGTTATTGATAGTGGTTCGGGTTACGCTATTTCGGTATTATATATATTATGCGTTTAACCACCGTAGATTCTCTCGTATATCACATTATTATCTAATCTGTTAGAGGTTTAAGTTTAAGGTCTTAATAAAGTCATATTAAGATCATGGTAGCTTCTAGTTCATTTATTCCTACACCTCTAGCTAATGCTGATAATCAAGGAGAAGAGCACCCGAGGGGGGTGCCCTTACAAAGTTATAACTTTGAAGTATGCAAGATTTTTTTAAAATAGTAATGATATTAAGTCTATATAACTAAGAATGAGACCAGAGCGGACAGCATTGAAAATTTTTAATGCAACTCCCTCTAATAAAAGACCAAAGAGAAGGCCCAAAAGGAGATGGAAAGACAATGTGGATGAGAACTTTGCCATTCTAAAAGGGAAGAAGTAGGGGAGACCAATTACTGGGAGAAGGGCAGAATGGGAAAACCAGGGCAGGTCCACAATTGCTGTCATGCCAATGCTGATGATGAACGAAATATTTATGGTATAGTTCTATAGAAAAAAAACTATAGAAAATGCACATTTTTTATATAAGCTGCAGTCGCATGGGACCGTGTAAAATAAAAATACTGTGAACATAAATGTGTTAATTGAAAGAAATGCTTTTAAAAAGAGTAATTTATATCAGTGCATTTTAAAACATGCGCAATTATTCAGTATTAAAATAGCAAAAAAAAAAAAATTATTTCATCATCTATGCCCTAGCGAATGAAAGAATTCTTATCCTAAAGACAAAAAAAAGTTTTAAATTCATTCAGGGAAGGGGGAATTAATAGGTTTTATTTTTAATTTCAACTGCCTCTTTAAAATGCTTTTTTTTACGGGAGTATTATTCAGTTTAGACTGAAAGGGAGAAAAAGGAGATTATTCAATATCAAAAAAACATGTTTCATCTTCAGCTATTTACGCAGACAGAATTTCAATTACATTGTTAATATTTTAAAATGGTAGACAGCAAAAACAAATAAAATTCTTATGAGTAGAAGCGACATCTGTACCGCATTTATAGCATATTGTTACGTCACCCGAGTTTTCATGTGTCAGGTGAAAAATGTTGTCTGGCGTCAAGAGTAGGTGCAATCTGAAAACGAGATTTTAAGCACTCGTGATAGCCTTTTTTTTAAAGGAAAATTTGCAGACTATATTTTTTCGAGATCATTTGCATTTTTGATTTTATCATAGTAACGAAACTTTTAACAACGCATTGAAAAAGGAGTTAAATTAAATTAACATTTATGACAGTGATTCCCAAATGGGTCTACGACGCCTTGCAAGGGGTCCACGCCAACAGAATAATTTGGGGGTCTATGAGATGTAAAAGGGGGGTTTACGAGACTAGTTCTGATTAAACCAGATCGTGACTTTAAATTTAAAAGAGAATTTAATCAAGTGGAAATCAGATTTACTTATTTAACAGAGCTATTTACTAAATGTATTGAGGTTAATTTGCAGTTACAAGGTGACGGCATACATTTTATAAAAACAAGTACTCGTCATGACAAAATCCAGCAAATTCTCCATGACGAGTATACTCGTCAGTCACAGTTAAGGTCAAAATGAACAAAAAGTTCTGTAATAATAATAAAGAGAAAGCCTTCGGAACTGGATGTTAAAGTAGCCAAAGACATAAACTCAAACTATCAGATTTGAACATATATAACTTAAGAATTCGTACCTTTCTTGAGGGTGTATCCCTTGAACACAAATAAGGAATAACTCCTTAAAATCAATCAACAACAACAATAGACCTAAAACTTTGAACAAATAGCAAAACTGTCTTAAAAAACACTTAAACTTTAAGAACATACTCTGTCCTTAATTTGTTTTTAAAAACATCAAAATGTTTGCAAAATTTTAACTGATACACCTGTCCGTTTGAGTTGATAAAACTGACAGTTAAGTTTGTTGTCCACCTCTAAGATATCTATTGCATTGTACAAGGAATTCAACTACTATTGGCTTAAAGCTAGCCGGCCTTAATGCCACTCTTAAGTCATAAAAGAATTATTGTCGTTATGACTAACTTATTCTGAGACGACCCTATTAAGTACCGAGAGCGAAAACTCTGATTCAGTTGTCATTTTCTCAACGTTCACTCCACTTGAATTTGCTTCCATCCGAATCTATATCTTCCCTCTTAAACAAGTGCCCGTAGAAGAAATCAAACTCTGAATTCACTTAAATACTAAACCATTTGCCTATTAATACAAATTTATAGATAGGATGAATCTTAAATCGTTGATAAAAACAAGGAAACAGAATTTCCGTAAATGCAGTTTTAATTAGATTCATCTCAGTTGGATTAAAATCACATTGTGGATGAGGAATATGCTACTGAAAGAAGGCATTTGTAAAATTTTCAATTTAATCAAATATTCTTTAAAATACAGGGTGATTCTAAAATTATGGGACTAACTTTGAGGACTGGTAGAGCACACCGAAATAATTTTTTTGTATCGGAATATAGTTTTGTGGAGAGTAGTTTTACATTCTTTGAGTGGGACCTACAGAAGAAAACGCCAAAAAGCTTAAAATACGATAAAAGTTAAATGTTTCTTTTATAGAGATTAATATAAAACCAATTAAATAGAACTACGAAACGAAAACAATGCAATATCAAAAATAAAAATTGTTATTTTTGTAATCATTTTATGTATATAGAGACGGTTCAGCCTATAATAATTTAACAAATTAAATTTTTTTACTAATTATAACTCGACTCGAAAGTTGCGTCAATTTTTCCAATTAAAACGAAACTTTTCAATGTTGGGACTTAAAGAAACACCATAGTTCTGGTTTAAATTAAAAATTTATAAAAAATGAAACCACAAACAAAACTTTTCTTATCACTGTTGTCAAGAATTCTCTAATTTTTTTGTAATATTTTTTAATTGTATTTTTTTTTCTACCTCTGATCTCTAATAAAATAAAAACTAAGTAGTTCCACTTTTAAAAATTTTAATGCATACATGAAATAAAACAGTAACGAATTAAAAAGAACTTTTGATAACTTTGAAACTCCTTCGAGCCCTTTTGCGAGTATGAAAAAAAATCAAATTTGAATAAAAATTAAAATATTTTCAAAAAGTTTTAATTAAAAGAAATGTTCAATTCCATGTATTGTTCCCCCAAAAAAACTTCCTACTTGTAAAAATCCTTCGAGTGCAACCGTAATTTTAATTACGTTCGTCGTCAGAAAAAGTAAAATTTTCTACACAGGTGGTCATTATTAAAGTCGTTAATTAACTTGTCAAAAATAAGAACTTGAAACTAGAAATCATGTTATAAAAAAATGGTGGGGAAACTAAATCGTTTTTGCTAACGAAACAATATTTTGACCCCTTTATTTGAATTTAATATTTAGCCGGAGAAATGATACTCTTGCATCGTCATAAAAAACCCTAGTTTTTCTTATACTTTTAACAAAAAGACTGAAAAGTCTATTTCGATTAAGTTAAAAATTGTTTCATGACAACCTGAACGCATTTACGTTTAATAAAATAGAAACATTTGAAAAAAAAAATAGCGTTACTGCCAGCTTTTAAGATCTGTCAATATCCATTCATTATACATTGATGTTCAAAAGGTAGAAAACTTTTAGATTTTGTCGATTACCTCAACTTACTGGACAGATTTTAATAAAACTAGGTACGTATACATGGCTGATATAATGCAAAACAAGTAATATAAAAAAAATTTTAAGTCAATTCCTACTTAAGATGGATGAATAGAAAGTATTTTATTAACGATTGAAAATTTGAACGATATATATATATATAAATAAGTAAATATATATATTTATAGAAATAATAATATAGGAATTAAAATATATGATATTTATATGCATTATTGTAACAATGAAACTAAAGTAGAGGCTTCAAAAAAGGGCTCGATAAGTCATATTGAAAATCGAACACAAAAGATTTTTAAAAATTATTAATTTATTGAAAGTAGACAAACAAAACACATTCTGACATAATAGAAAATTAACATTTGCACTGATATAATACACTTATAAATGTATCAGTACTGTACAATGTTTTTTATAGTTAATTTAATAATACTAAGTTAAGAACAAGTTTAATTATTACCAGTGACCCCATGGGCTTGTCGTATATAAAATTATATACAACAATTAACACATCTTGATAATTTGTATGGTTCATACAGTGCCGGTTTATTCATTGGACGCTTAAGACTGGCGGCAGGGGCCCGGATAAGCTTTACTTAACCAGATTTTATAAGGCTTTAAATTTTGATCCTCCAGTGCAAAGGGGTCCTGTAGATTTTCTGCACCCAGAGCCTGAAAGGAGCTTAAAAGCTGTTCTGGATTTATAATTAATCCCTTTACTGCCGCTTAAAAGTTAAGCTCCTCAATGCCACCGTTTTCTACGTAGACGAGTCTATCTGATGTTTTGGGGGGAGGGGGAAGAAAAGCAATAAATAAGCAAATCCTCTAAAACAAGTAAATTCTTCACGATCACTGTCAAGGTCCATTTATTGCATTCCAAGGCCTACGGAATAATTTTCTGCATAGCAGTGCACAGAAAAAAGTCGTACATCGGAAAGACGTATATATACGTCCGAGGAAACAAACGCTTTAGCTGCGCGAGACGTTTATTTACGCCGATCACACTTTAAAAAAGTCGTATTGTAGCTTTAGTGCCAAAGTATAGTATTATTGAATTCAATGCATTGTTATTGGTATGGAGGAGGATGGGGGGGAAATTATTGTTGAATATTAGGTCGCAAATATTGAGAATTTGAGAAGCCCTGCTTTTATCTAAAATTTGTCTGCACAAGAAAGGAAGGGAAAAGGAGAAGGAAATGATAAGATGTATCGAAAATAGGGAAAGTTCTCTAGAGAATTGTGATTGAACTCTTTACCCGTATTTACCTGCAAACCTCATGGGACAAAGGAAAGATTGCTTCGCCATCTTCGGGTCAAATCATGTACTTGCCTAAAGGAAAGTAGATCAATCGGGAATAATAATAATAACGACCAGAGTCTTGGTTTAATGAAGTACATATGTTTGCTCATTAAAATTTTATTTGGAACAATTTGATTTTAATCCCCGTCACTTCATATGCTATTTAAGGTTATTTCAGACAGCATTATTTGAGCCTTGCTTAAGTGAAGAGGATTTTATCTACAGTATATTTATCTAACACAGTGTTTCTTAAAGTGTGGGGCACGTCCTCTATAAAGTAGGAATGATAACCCTTCGAGGGGGATGCAAGCATATCGAAAAGTCTAAAACAAAAGATTTTAAAAAATTATTAATTTACTGAAAGCACAGAAGCAAAATACATTCTTACATAATAAAAACTAAAATACACATTTACTCTGAAATAATATACTTAACTCTGGATAACGTAATGAACATGGTCATATGGCCGATTTTGACCGCCTTTGTCAAGTAGCGTTCAAATTCTGCCACTGAGAACCCACGGTGTTCCTGATGTTCATTAAATCTGTCGTAGATGAAAGTCCTCGAGTTCATGTGATGCGAGTACTAGCTCAGTAGTCATCGTCACCTGACCATGGTTTGAGATTAAGAGGGCGGTCGCCAATATTTTGACGAAAATGTAAGTGGGTGAATGAATATTAACGCCGCACTATTTAGCTACTCGAGGGCTTTTGGCGATGGACCACTTAATTTTGAACCATGGTCAAGTGACGAGGATGACACCCGAGCTGGCAGCCCCTCTCTCCTATCTTTCACATCACACTAACGGGAGAACATTAGAGCTTCGACATATTTTACACACATCGCCTTCCCCTCATGGCGGGTCTTCAGTAGTACTTGCCTCGAACTCACTACAAGCCGGCCACAGAGTGAGTGAATATTAACGTAGCACTGCTCAGCTACACGAGGGCTTTTGGTGACGGACCACGTAATTTTGAACCATGGTCAAATGACGTGGACGGCATCCCCCCTCTCCTAACTACCACACCACACCAACGGGAGGACGTTTCAGCTCCCGACAGATTTAGCGTGTATCCCTGCCCTGCACGGCGGGTTTTTAGTGCTACTGAGCTCGAACTCGTGACAGAGCCCGCCACGATCCGATACTATACCACTCGCTACCACGGTCACTACAAGCCGGCCACGGTGACTCACTTAGGTTGGTTCACCTTGACCACTAGGTAACCACGGCCACAAGGAATGCAAGAGAGCAAAGGAACAAAAATGTTTTTCTTTTATATTTTTGGAAAAAAAGAGCAATAGAGACAGTTCCCTTGTAGCAACAGAAGTGTTGATCCTCAGAGAAAAGAAATAGTCCCCACCCCCTTTCGTTCCCCATTTCTTCCCTAACCGCCAGGATCTCGTTGCATTCTCGACATATTTAACGTTCATCAGCCATCTCTACACAGCGGGTCTTCATTGGCACTAAGCTCAGACTACCACGCCACGCCAATGCGAAAACTGAGACAGAGCAGATTTAACATGCATCATCCCCTCTACATTATTGTAAACTACGAATTCTGTCTAACCGACATGTATTCATAGTTTTATTGTCCAAAGTAACAATTCAAATAATTTAATTTTGTTTAAGATGTACTTTAATATAATTTAAGAATATTTATAAGAAGCTAAGTGAATTTAAATATAATTTGACTACACCAACAACTGCAGAACAGAAAATCAAATTTTAATATAAATATCGCGTCTCTAAAAAATGTAATTGCAAGTAATGACGAACCAGCAAAGATTTGTTGAAAGAATTATAAAATTATATTTTGATTCGGTTCAATTTATTTTCTCGAAAGAAATTTCATCTACGTCTTATAAATATGAATTCAAATGAAATGAATATTTTATTCAAAACTCTACAGGAAGAAATAAAAACCAATATCTAGACCAGCTGTATATGTATTTACTTCAGAAAGGTTTCTGACAAAACAATAACAGATGAGACTTCCATTCAAACTTAGACACGATAGCAGACATGTAATAAACCGGTACAAAAGTAGCAATAAAGATGAAAAAACTGTGACGTAACTGCAACCGAGTAGTTCAACGGCTTCGAAATGCTTTGAAAAATTGCCAGATTTTCTTTAAATGAGACATTTTCAAAATGTTCCAAAATGGTATTCGTCGAGAAAATGTGAGATAGAATGAACGTATGAATTCTTTCTTACGACTTCAATCAAATGTTTGGTATTTTCTCGAGAAACTTTGTTTTGATAAAATTTGAATTTTCTTAAATACTTTTTAAATTCTTTCATTCATTGTAAATTTAACGAAAGGCGTAGATTTATGAAACCTTCCTAAAGTTATGAAATCTATATAACAGCTGTTATTAACTATCCTCAAAGACTGATTTGATGTTGAATATAAGATAAAAATTAATTTAAGAAAATTGCTTTTTCATATTTGGTTGAAATAAATTATAGTTTTTAAAAAAACTCAAAAACACGCTTTTATGGTTAATCGAACTAAAATGTAAAAATTATTCGTAATATAAGAATAAAATGATTAACGAGAAAATTGTCATTGCGGTAAATACGCGAGGCGCTCGATAACAATTGTTATAGTTTCTTACTAGTTCCATTCCAAAATGCAGAGTTAGTGTCAAAAAGTAGTACAAAGCACTCCATATGCTTTTACTACAATGGCATTAATTTATTACGTCATTCTGTGTTCATATGTTAAGAATTATTTATTTACATTTTAATTCAATTAACCATAAAAGCGAGTTTTTTAGTTTTTCAAACTATCATTTATGAATTAATCCAGTGCTTCTCAAAGTTTCTATATTCCCGACCCAATATTAATCTTTTTTATCCCCCCCTTTAACAATAAAAAATTTATTGAATTAAATAATACTATATTTTGACGCTAAAACTACGATATATTTTAACCCTTGTCCCCCGGGTACATAAACGTCTCGTTCAGAAAAGCGTTAATTTAACGGGGTATATATAAGTCTTTTCGAAGTAGATCTTTTCTGTACACGCTATCCAAAAAAAATTTTTCCCCGAAGTCTTTGGAATGCAAAAAAAGGATTTTAACAATTTTTACAAAGGGATTTCATATTTAGATTATTTGTTTTTTATTCCCTCCCCAATAATCCTACCGCGGCTGCGTGGAAAATGGGGTGAACCCGTAATTTTTAAATCCGTTAAAGGATTTTATAAACCTACAAATTATGAAGAAAATGTTGGGTATAAGTTTTATATACAATCCCTTTGGGTCACTGGGGATTCTTAAACTTTTTTTTAACTTAGTACTGTTAAATTTTAAAAAAATACAATGTTACCACCAACATTTATAAATGTAAAATATCGTGTAAATGTGTATTTTTTATTCCCCCGAAGATTTTGTTTTTTACTTTTTTGTAAATAAATGATTTTTTTAATCTTGTTTTAAATTTTCGATATGTCGCCCCCCCCCGTAGATTGTACGCTTTAAGGGGAACCCCCGGTTGAGGAACGCGGAATTAATCTTTAAAAATATCTTTTAGAATTGGAATACCCATTGGCATCCCATCAGTTTCGCGATACGCGGGCCCGTTTTAAAATGTAGAATCAACCAAAGAGAAATTGGATTGATTGATTGAATATTAACGTCGCTTTTTTGGGGACGGACCACTTTGAACCAGGCGGACGTGAACACCCTGAGCTGGCACTCCCCTTTCTAACTACCCAAACGGGGGGATGTTTCAACTCTCGACAGATTTAAAGTATCCCGCCCCACGGCGGGTCTTTAGGGGACGGGCTTGAACTCGTGACAAGGCAGGCCACGATCTGATACCTATACCACTCGGCTACCGCGTGGCCTCGAAGGGTCTGGAAAGGTAAGTTTGAAATATTTCATGAGGAAAAAGGTGTCAAGTATAAGATATTTTTCACTAAAAAGAGCTCAATATTCTCTCTGAAACACTTGCATCATTATTAGACATAAAAGTACACGTTTTGAATCGAAGGCATTTCTGAGAAATTATTTTTAATCCGGTGACCTCTGAATCAATTCTTGGCTGTTTTGGTAAAATGAAGCAATGAATAATTAGAATTTAACAATTTTTGAACAGAATTTAGAGAAACCGTCTTTATACTTTTTTTTATTTCCAGAAAAACTGACAACTGTTCGTATTATAGTAAGAAATTACTAAAGCAATCTCCCCCTTTTCAGTAAAGAACCTTTTTAGGGTCGTAACTTTATTTTTGGTCGCTAAATCTGGAAATCATTTTTCTGGATGATCTTGATCAGGACATTGAAACAAAATTAATAAATTATTGTATTGTCACCGATCCTTGACAAGTGTGCAGAATTTCGAATTAATCCGACTTTTTAAAACGGGTAAAAATTAAGTTCAAAGATTCCATTACATCCAGGTGCAACTCATAAAAGCGTGTTAAAAAATGTTATTCAGATTGTTCCCAAGAGTAATTTAAATTAAAAACACTAATGAGATTTTATACATAGTTTTCGATCAAAACACCTATCACTAGTCCCCAATTCTTGTGCTAATAAGAGGCAATCACTAAGTTTTTAGTTTTAGTATACATCAGTATGGAAAAACCCAATAGAAAAGCAATGTGTGTTTCTAAATTAGATTATCATTTTTTAATTTACCAAAAGCAAGATAGAAATATTCGGACAGATTTATTGATTAATTATTAAACTCGTACTCTGAAACAACAGGATTGCTATTAGCGCGATCATCCTTATAATTTTGAATTGCATTAAAGGGACGAAGACGACACCCGGATGGCAACACTTTCTCCATATTTCCATTCCTTTCGTTTTTCTCTGGAAGGACAATTTCGATAGATCCGACCACATTATTGGCGACGGACCTCGCGATTCTTAACCATGGCCAAGTGATGAGGATGACACTTAAGATTAAACCCCCCTCTCCGAACTTTTACAAAACTAACGAGAGGACTTTGAGCAACGTACACAGATTTAACGTACATCAACTTCTCTGCAAGACGGATCTTCAATGGTACCAAGATTAAAACTCGTGACAGACCACTAGGCTACTATGACCTTGCTATTGCTAACGGATCCCTCAAATCCAAACAGTCAAATATAATGAGTTCGATATTAGCGACTTCACTTTAATTTTCCTACCAAGTCAACTGAGGTTCAGCTCCACACGGCGGATCTTTAGTGGTACCAATGATCGAGTGCTTATTAACGTCACACTATAAATCAACACAAGGGCTATTGGCGACGGACCACGTTATTGTAAACCACGAAGACGGCACCTAACCTGGAGCCCTTGTCTAAATTATCACACCACGCTAATGGGAGGACTTTGTGCCACGACAGATTTAACATGCATCAGCCCCTCCACATGGTGGATCTTCAGTGGCACTAGGGTTCAAACTCGTGACACACCGGTCACAAGTTCGTGACCACTTAGCTACCATGGCGTTTTTTTTTTCTTACGAACCTTGTAATTTTTTAATATGGTCAAAGACGATGAGACCCCCCCCCTGAATCTCCACATCACGCCAAAGGGTCTTTAGTCTCAACAGATTTAGCGTGCCTCAACCCCTCCACACAGTGGATCTTAAGTAACCCCGAAATTGAATAAAAACTAAGAAATATGTTTAAACCCGTGGCGAAAAATACACCCCCCCTCGCGGGGCCCAGGGTTCGGGGCCCAAAGCCCATTACGCAAAATATGGTTTTTAAATTTTTGTAAGATCCGACTTGGGGCCCCCTGACTTTTCAGGGGCCTTATGTTCTCCGCGCCCCTGGTGCCGACTAGGGTTCCGGGCAATATCTATAAATTAAAACACATAAAATGCTTATCGGGGATATTGCTGACAGCAAGAGAAAAAATTTCAACCAGAAAATAATACTTCTATTAAATCAATATATAAGTGTAAGTGAATTCTCTTGTGAGGTAATAATACAATACGGTATAAAGGCACTATTCAGTACACGATGCTTTCAAAAGCAGGATTCATCTCAATACCTTTCATTATTAGAGATATTCTAATAGCCTTACTACACAAAATTCATTACATATTCATTATCATATTACCAGTACATACACTTCAGAAAAACATTCACGTGACTAAAAGGCTGACAGCTAATAATTTTGCAGACGCTTCATGAAACAGCTTTATCGATCGCAATTAATATATCTGTTTCTGCTTTATGTTCTTATGACATCAGCCAGCCTTCAAAGACAAGACAAAGAAGGGTTCTATAAGACCAAAGAAAACACTACATCGCACCTGCCTCGACCAGTGATGTTCTTTGTTTTATTTAGTGCAATGGCGGCCGTGAGAGACGACATGTGGTAAACTCTCCAGCTCGATTGATGTATCAACTTTTATTTCCTGCACCACTCTTTGGCGCGAATCAATGAGGTGAGGGAGAGTGTTCTTTGGGTTTGCTTTTATTGGCAGATGATTTTATTCTGTCTGCAAGGGAGTGTTTACCATCGTTTCAACATTCACGCCAAATTTTTCAAGTTTCGATTGGGTTAGAACCACTGATCTTGAGTTTATATTTAGTGAATTTTTACTAATAAGCAAACATTTTAAGAGGATTTTTTAAAACATTAATGATTTGAAGTTTAGTTTTATAGTGAAAAATAAGAATTATTTATTTCTGGTTAACCATATTAATATGAACCAGTATTATTTCTTGTTTCAGTTAAAAAAAAATTTCTTCCAATCTATTCTTCTACGCGCGCGTATATCTTATTTTTTTAAATTCTACCAGTTTTCATTTTTGATTAAAAAAAAGTGAAACACAGCACTTATATAAGTTCTAAATTATATTGTGGTGTAGACTTATTTTCGAAGCTTTGGTAAGGAAGTATTCAGTCATCGGAAATATATGTAGTTGTAAAAAAGTACATTTAGGCTAGTAGGGAGTATTTGGATTTATAACATTCTCCAAAAACGTTTTTTCATCTTCATGATTTTATAATAATCGTTGATATATTAGTTTAAACAATGGGAAAAAATAAAATGTATACAAACTCAAAAAGTTCATAATTTAAGCGGACGTGGTAACATTTAAATATCTTCAATTAAATGCTTTTCACAAATTTTTTGTTACCCCCTTACATATTATTTGTATTACGTAACAATTAAGGAACTCTAAATATTAATTATATACAGGGTGTCCAGGCTAAAAGTATCCAAAAGTATCCACCCGTCAGAATGTAATAAACTGTTCATCCATGGATTGGAAGACTCTCCGAGATTTTTTCGGTCCGATCGGCCACACGTGCGTGCATTATTCGGCAATCGGAGGCAAACTTTTTATACTGACTTCATTAGTAAAGATGTGGACACGACAGTAAAAGATGCAGTGTGTACTTTGGCTAACGGAATTTAAATCAGTCACGCGTGTACAGCGACTTGTTTGAACAGAATGGAATGTCGACCCTTCCGACATCAAAATCTATACACGAATGAGAAAGAGCTTTAAAGGAGACGGGAACTTTGGTATCTCAATCTGGCAAGTATCCTTAAGTTTTCGTGATAGAAGACACTGTTGATCGTGTGCGTGATTCATTTGTAGGAGTCCTGAGAAGTCTATTAGAATTAAATGAATGTCGTTACTGGCTTGCCTGTTCGAACACGTCGCTGTACAAGCGGGACTGATTTAAATTCCATTAACAAAAGAACGCACTACACCTTTTACTGTCACGTCCACACTTTACTGATGAAAAAGTGTAACAAGTGTATCGTCTGCGATGGCCGAATAATGCCGGCTATAATAATCGAGACTAGACAAAAGTCCGAGAGTTTTTCCAATCCATGGAAACATATTATTACATTTTTGATGGAAGCAATTCCAATAATAATAATCCAGTACTTTGGAATACTTTTAGCCTGGACACCCTGTACACTTCATTTTTTTAGAATTTTTTTTTAATTCATTAAATGATTGATTGATTTTAAATTGCTGCTCCTACAATTGAAGTACACTCATGAATCCGAGTATGTTCCGCAGTTGTTTATGGATTAAATATTTTTAAAATGTCATAGTGTATATTAAATACCGATAGTAATTATAATTTATGAATCTAAAAGTATTGATTTTAATTTGTAAAATCTCCATTCTATTTGTAAAATATTTTTTTTTATGAATGCCTATTGAAAATTCCTTGAAAAATGCAAATTCGAAATTCAGTTATTTTCTTTAAATAGACATTGGTTTAATTCAAAATTGCACTCAAAATTTAATTATATATACTAATAGCAATAAGGAAAAATACTAAAGTATTTAACAAAAAAAAAACCAAAAAAAAAGCCGTAAAATTTTGAAATGAAAACTAAAGATTTTTCTTTCGTATATGAACCAGTTTTAAGTTTTTATTTGCTATTGAGATGTGAATAAAAATGAACTTAAGTTATCATACCTCGTTTTTGTTTCTTATCTTAGGTCTTTCAAATTTTGTGTGTGTGAAATTATAGAAAAATTTATACAAAAGAATAATTTAGTCTAAAAAAATTTAATGTGATTTTTTGTAATCAATTTTTTTGTCAACTGAATCACATTGTGCCCTTTTGTCGAAAAGTGGAGATTTTGCAAATTCAAAACGAGACTTTCAGATACATAAATTATAATTTCTATGAATATTTACTTGCAGTACATATAATGCCCTTTTTAAAATATTCATTTTATAAACTACTACCGAGCTGGCACATTTGGCAAAAACATAAAACAAAGATAAGGCTGCATATTTTGCCTTAAGAGTACATAAATGTTTCTGCAATTATCTCACAACTAAAAATGTGTCATGTGGAGTTTAAAATTAAATTTTTAAATAAATTTACAACACAGCCGCTTATACTTTTTTTCATAAAATGTAATAAATATTAAAGAAAAACTTAAGCCGAAAAATAAGAGAAAGTTAAATAACGTATCTAAGTAAAATTTTTTCAGATGCTCAAAATATATATAGAAAATAAAACCGAGCCTTATTTACAGACAATAAAAATTATTTATAACCTTAATCTGAACAAATTCCAACATACTCTATATTGGTCCTATACGTCAAACTTGACGCTTTTCACAAACAATTCTCGCAATGGATTGGCGAAGATTTAGAAAAATCCAGTAATGAATTTAAACAAAACACTCTTGAAATAAATGAAAGGTCTAATAGCTACATAATCCAGGCGGCCGAAACACCACAACTGCATTCAAGACTGACAAATGAGTCTTCATTATGTAAACGACCAGTGGTGCAACACAGGGATAGAATTTGGAGGTTCAACACACGTTCCCCACCACACACACACACAAAACCACCCTTTTTAATTTTTACCATAGAGATTACACCTCAGCGCGCCAATTTCGTTGATGTAACATCTCCGTCACATAAATTCGTATGAGTATGAATCTAAATAGTGTCGTGCAATTCCAAAATGATTGTTTTGCCCGTGTACTCATAATCTTCCGGGTACTTAAGTATTAGACCGTATTTTTAGAAATGCTACACTGCTCTCTTCCGAAAATAGGGCGCCAAATTCTAATCATTTTTTCACAAAATTAAAGAGTATTGCAAATTATAAACAACGATATTTCTGAGCCCTTGGTGATTGATAATTATGTGTTTGGGCATACATGGAAAACGATACAAAATAAAAAGTTGCAATCGAGCCTGCGCGAATAAGATTATATTTTAACATGAGCGAAAATAATTTTCCAACTATTGGCTTCATACCACCGCATTTGGCAATGCTTTTTGATTTGAGGATTTTGATTAATGCTTTTTGATCGACGGTATAACACGAAAGTACCAAAAATGTTTATGGAATTATGAAAATAAGAGTTTTAAATATATATATATATATATATATATAATTAAAAATTAGATTAAAAATTAAATTCCTTATCTTTGTAATTCACTTTTATATTACACTCCTCACCTCTTCAAGTATCCAGAGCTGGCGACCCATTTTATTTCTTCCGAACATATGGCCTAGCCAATAAACATGTCTAATTCCAGATCGTTATATTTAATAGCCCTATATGTCAGCATTAACTTTCAAGAGCACTCATGGACGCCGCGATCGGTGTTTTAAGTGTTTAACCCACTTAAGATATTCGGTGGAGTTCTTTTTTTTTTCTCTCTGCCTCTTGCGTCAGATGTCTAACTTTGATCAAATAAAGACCTTTTTTAAAACTAAGTCTGTTTCTGACTCTAAAATCATGTCATTAATATATATATATATATATATAGTTTCCTACACTTCTTACCAAACTTAACTGTAACTGATCGGACAATACTTCTGCAACTTTACACCCTTTCACCAAACATTCCAAATGTAAACAAAAACGCATTTGACAGACGCAAGGTCCGACTTTATAAATGACCGCCACAGTTTAGACTAAGCTCTAAATATTCGCGGCAGCTTTAAAGGCGTGGTTTTTATCTATATCCGCGTTTTACTATTCAAAAGTAAGCATAAATTAACTGTAAATATTTCTGTAATTAAAAATCTGTATTATCTATCTCTGCCTGTTACTAAAACTAAAGCGTCAATTAGACTTTAAAAATTTCACATTGCATGATTCCCAGCTGCCTCAGGATAAGCTTTCCCTCATAAGAACGCAAGTACATAAAGAAACTTACCAACGCTATCTCCGAATTCACAGATCAGTGTCCACTGCGTATCATTGCCATCAAATTGCCAAGGTCCAACCAGTTTCACGTCGACAGTCCACGAACAAGGAATTTCGGATACTGACATGAGAGTTCCATTCTTTGAGTGGAACGACATCAAATATTCATCGCTGACAGCTAGAATATAACTTCCTTTTGAAGTGTTCTTCGCCGAAGCTACAATGTGAATTGTTTCATCAGACGGGTTGGTTATATTTCGTTCCCATAACGTATGACCTGAAAGAGAAAGATTTTAAGACGTGGCTTTCTTCACTTGTATTAGAAGCAGTATTAAAAATGTTTCTACTGATTACATGTTTATATCAAACACAAAAGAACATAATGACAAACATTTAAGGTATCCGACTACGTTCGGAACCGTGATTTTAAAAAAGCTCATAAATGGATAATATTCATGATATTTAGTGTCACTTAGATTAGAAAATGTATATAAAATTGTATTAAGGATATTTTGACAAAAAAAAATTATTAAAGTACAATATATTTCGGCTAAACAATAACTTAGAATAACCTTTTTTCAAAATGTTCTCCTTTTGTGAAAAATGCTTCTATCATAATATTTTGTCTGCACATATCTCAGACCTCTGTATAGAGGCTCAATTAAAACTTTTGAAATATATAACTTAGAAGTGGGTTTATCCATATTTTTCGACATTAGAGGGGAGAAATTTTAAGAAAAAAAACGCCTATAATTATTTCAAATGGTTGTAACTCTGAAAATAATGTAAATTTATCAAAAGTCATAGTTGAGCCTCTGTACAAAGGTCTGAGCTATATACAGGTAAAATATTATTGTAATAAAAGCATTTTTCACGAAAGGAGAACATTTTGAAAAAAGGGTATTCTAAGTTAATTTTTAGCCGAAATATTGCATTTAATTTTTGTTGTCAAAATTTCCCTTAAAATAATTTTATAGATGTATTCTAAAATTATCCATTTATGTGCCTTTTTAAAATCACGGTTCCGAACGTAGTCGGATACCTTAAGGTAAATGACATGAAACAGCGACGTATGTTTGCGACAAGTGATACTTATTTTCCTGTTCTGAATGGATTTTTAGTTCCTTATGTTGACTAATACTCTACGATGGTTATTTTCAAATCTTTCGTTCATATTTCTACTATTGGAGAATACTCTAACAAGGAGAGTGCAAGGTCTTGGGGTGACTGCTTTAGTTTTAATTTTAAAGGATGGGTAAAAAAATTAGGTTTCCCTGTTAATGAAGATATATGGTTATAGGGGCCACTACTCAATAATTTTTTTAGGTATTTGCAATAGAAGATGCAATTCACTCGTTAAATCTAGTGCAACAATACTGCACTAATTCGATGTTCGAGATGCTTTTCGAAATTATGTTTCATTTGCTTTTATGAGAAGTTTCACCATTGTACGGACATTGAGGGGTAAGAAGCTAGTCATTTTTACACCAATTTTGTTAATCTGATAAATGTTTTATTTACTGTTTTCTTTCACGATTTATTGCTTCCAGGTACAATTAACTAGCAGTTAAAAGACTATTCTCTTGTTTTTCTTTAAAAAAAGATTTGTTTTGTAAAAAATATTCTGTACTTATTCGAATGAAAATGACAAAATTCTGATAAGGTTTCTAGTCATTAAAGACATTTTATTTCCAATTTACTTAAACTACATATGTGTCTTTATATGTAAAAATAAAGAAATTTTTTAAAAAGTTATTCCCTCCATGAAGAACAAGGCCCCTAACGACGAGAAACACCAATCCGTTGCTGCTGCGGTAAATCCATTATGTGTAATCGTTTGTAAAAAACTGAATTTAATGAGTGAATTGCATCTTCAATTAGAAATATCTAAAATATTATTGAGTAGTGGCCCTATAACTATATATCTTCATCAACAGGGAAACTAAATCTACCTGCCTACAAAATTTGAATTAAATCCGTGACCCTAGCACTCTACTTGTAAAATCTATTTTGAAGTAATTGATTTCATGTAAAGTTATTCTAAAACTACACAGAATGTTAGAGGTGTGACGATTTGTGGCGTGTGAACCATGAGCTGTGACGCAACTGTGAATTTCCCGCCACACAACTGTGAATCGGCATCTTTGTGGATCACCACACGTGCATTTTTTACCTGCTTCTTTAAAATTATTGCATGGTCCCGTCTTGGGTCAACCCGGCAACATTTGACACCACGAGGGACCCTTTTCCCGACTAGCCGGATTTAACTGGAAATAAAAAACGCCGGCTGCTAATCCCCGAAGGAAGCGCAGAGAGAAGAGTTCAAAGCGGATCCCAAAAAGAAACTACTCCCTCACAAACCACATCATTTGAACTCTAATAATCTTTTAATAAGTTTAATAACTTCAGTGTATAGTCTGTAAGCAATAGCTGTGACGTAAATAAACTAAATATTTAAAGTATTCAATATCCCGCTACCGTTATTTATCTCAAACGTCACGGTGGCAGATGGCATTGAAAAATATTACGTCTTAATCACCAAACTTTTAGTTTTATTAATGATAACCAATATTATTTTCTAATAAGAGCAAAAAATAGCAAAAACATTGTACCTCCATGCGCAAAGTATTGTGAACCCATTTAAAAAGTCGCGTGATGTAATTTCCAATGTTTTTCACCAAGATATTTGATGGTTGAGTGTTTATTAATCTTGTACTATAAAGAGCAACACGAAGGCTATTGGCGACAGACCTTGTAATTTTGAACCCCAGTGAAGTCATCTCCTTCTCCAAACTTCCACACCCTTCGGATGGACTGTGAGCCCCAACAGATTTAATGTGCATCAGCTCCTCTACACGACGAATCTTCAGTGGCACTATGGCTTCAACTCTTGATACACCTTGATGAGGACTACACCTGAACTAGTGCCCTACTCTCCAAACTTTCACATAACGCCAACGGAAGCGCTTTGAGCCAACAGATTTAACCGGCATCAGACTCTACACGGTGGGTCTTTAGTGTCGACTTGACAATGCCGGCTATGAGTTGACGACCAGGACAACTCGGCAATCACATTTAACATTTCAGAGAAGAATGGACTATTCGAGGCTGACCTCTCAATTTTGAACTGATAAATGAGGACGACATCCGATCTGGCACCCCCTCTCCAAATTACCACACTACATCAACAGAAGGTCTTTGAGCCTCAAACAGCATCTCTATAAGGGGGCGGGAGGAATGTTTTTTTTAAATCGATACTTTATTTGGCCAATACCTGCTACATATTTGGAATTTGTCTTATTATTTTGATCTTTTAAAACATCTTTAGTTGTAAACATTTATATACTGAAATTTGAAGCACTTTCCGTTTAATAAAATTTTTCCTTTATTCTCGTAGAAAAGAAAAATTTAATGCTCCTACATTAATATAATAAAATGGGATGTTTTTATAGGTATTAAAAAGATCCAAGTAAAAATATTTACTGAACTCTGCAAGCCCTTAAAGCACTTGTTCCAAATTCCAGATCATTATAGAGCGAATATTACATCTATTTTAAAGGCAATAAAAGGTTATAAAGAACTTCAGCACATCGGCATTAATATTTTTATTGCCGTCTTCTAAACCAATGTGTAAAGCCTGCTTTTTCTGATCGTAAATAAGATTTCAAGCGGCACAAAAACTCCCTCGTTATGCTTATCCTGTAAAACTGGCATCATGAATTATGCATTAAAAATAAGTACAATCAGGAAGAATAAATAGATAGAACTTTCGCGCTGGTGAATACCGAAATGCTAAGTGCAAGCCTTCTGAAAAATGAATTTTTAATATCCGAAAAAGGCAGATTTGGGTAATGATGATACTTGTTGAGCATAACAAAATCCCATGGCAGAATCTCAATCTTTTTACTCCAGAAACTCAATTTTCGAACTTTTAAAATATTGAAAATAGTCGAGATAAAAATTGCACGGTGAGTAATGGTATTATGCAACGTTCAACCAGCAAATGTTCTCGAGTGTTTTGATGAAAGTTAAGTGCACCTTTAATGATCCCATATTTTTAAATGCAGCGTATTGAACAGACAGCTTCTAACGTACACATTAAAGGATTTTGATATAGTTATATTTTATTTTATTAGAATTTTTTTAAGTTACAAGTTTTGTGATGATTTTCTCGGCTAATGATATAAATAGATGATATTGTTAATATAAAGTGTGGCTATGTGAAACAGAATGACATGAGAACCCTCACTTCACCAACCAGCAACTTTTTAAATTTTTCATAAAGAATTGCTAACCTTAATTCGCTGGCCTAATTCAGAGACAGCATTAGAAATCATAATAGGTCTCCAGTTTAGTCCAAAGACATTTGTTGTGTCTGGTGAATTCCAATTTCTTCCTACTTTAGCACTGCAGGTTCTAGTACTTCTTCACTTTTACTTTATATTACTACATTATATATCTTGTTCAACAATATTTAATAAAATATTTTCTACTCATCCATTGAAGTTCAAATACATTTTTTAAAAGTTTTAGTGGATGTCACTTGATATTAATAGTTTTTTTTCAAACAAATGAATTCATTAATTAAACTTAATTAATGAATAAATATTAAAAAACAAAAAGTGTCAACATATATAGAAAGGAAAATCGTTCGATGCGTCCCTGTAGCTCAATGGATAGCGTGTTGGACTTCTAGTCAAAAAGTCGTGGGTTCGAATCCCACCTGGGATGACCTAATTTCTGAGAATGTGATTTTTTTGCTATACTATTTTATAAGAATTCAATTGAATTAATGAATAAATAAATAGTAACAAAAAACTAGTCCAACATCATATATAGAAAGGAAAATGGAAAATTGCAAGGAAAATCGCTTTCTGTTTTGTCCCTTAATAATTGTGATTCTGTCCTATGTACATGCATATTCATATTAATTGTAACTTAAATAAAAACTAACTAAAATAAAATGTTTCTTTGCTGACCTAAGTAGGAATTAGCTTAAATTTTTTTATATTATTTTGTTAATTTAAGATAGGACAAATCTTAATAATTATACAGTGTCCTGGGATAAACTTTATAACTTTGTATCAAAGGAAAACAGGGTTATTTTTTTGTCCGTAAGAAAACTTATCTCACTTTGAGAATAAAATTTCTCGAGCAACGGTTTCATTAATTTATACCAGAAAACTACTCAGTAGATCCACACACAATTCTTCAGCTTAGAAAAATTCTTCGAAATTAATGAAAAAACTCTTCTCATTTTATTTATTTTATATTTTTACTTATCAAAATTGTCTTTTTACCCAAATGAGTTTCTTTTGGTTTTTATTTATAATATTTTTTTTTCTTCCCCCCCCCATTAGTTTATTATTTAAAATCTTTTTCCTATAATAATTTTTATCCCTTTCTATTTTATTGAAATTAGACGGTTTTTTCCCTCTTTCTCTTCATTTTAGTTAGTATATACTAGTATATATATATTGTTGGTAAATTATCTCTAGTTAGGGAACATTCTTACTGTAATTTATTGTAAAAACCGTTTATTGTGAATTAAATTACCTATTCAAACACCAGCAGCTGTTTGTATTTAAAATTTAATGCTTAATTAACGTAAACTTATCTGTTTGAGTAAATTTTTTTGTCACTTTGTGTAGCGGGCTCTTGTTCGGGTCTTTTACTAATACACTCGGGGAAAATATTCTTTAACAGTTATGTTAGTTTAAAAACCTCTTACCGTAGAGGTGACTTGATTTTATGCAAATGTAACTTCTATTTAAGTGCCTGTGGTTGAGTATGTGAGTTAATGATTAAACGTTGATCGATAAGCTTAATTCGAAGTGTTAGTAAAGAGCAACTGGTGGTAGCGCATCTTAAGATTAATATTCAACGGAGAATCCATCAGATAGTGGTCAAGTAATCAAACTTGGAGCTGATCATACTATCGGTCTTCAAGAAGGATCATACAAGGAGTTGCTACTCCAGATAAGTAACTTCCATGATTTAGTTTTTTGATTACTGCTCCTAGAGTTAAATTATAGAAGTGTATTTCATTAAGTGCTAAATCCTTGCTATTATAAACGTGAAAGTTTGTGTGGATGTTTGGTACTCTTTCCCGCAAAAATAACTGAATGGATTTTAATGAAACTTTGCAATAATATAGCTTACACATCAGAACAACACATAGGCTATAATTTATAGAGATTGTGTGAAGTGTCCAAAATATAACGATAGTCAAGTAAGTGGGAAAAAAAATTTGCCATCTGTAAAAGCCACGACAGCATATTTCTATCCTTATGTTGGAAGCAAACCCTTGCATTTTGTTTTGTCCCCAGGTGCCATGAACTGCAAGCTTGGACAGGGGAGGTAATTACAATTTTAACATAAAATAAATACAACAAAAAAGTAATATTAACGTATTATACTTCCAGATATATAAATTATTTATACTACTTTAAACGTTCATCACACAAAATTTCTAACAATGTGTTACTTTTGCTGAGCAGAGATCAGCTTAGGAAGATGTTTTCAAAAATAGACCCACAAGAGACAGTTACGGGGCGTTATAGATAAAAAAAAATCCTTTTTATCAGCTATTAGATCTACAGACTTAAAATTTAACAAACAGGGTTGTTTTTTTTTTTTCAGCTGAGATATGCAAAAAGCTATTTTTTTTTGTTGTTTAATTCGCAATTCACGTAAAATTAACTCATTAAAAATTTCTTTATCCTTCAATCTGTATTGTTTAATTTTTCAATTCACCCGTGCGAAGAACGGGTATAACAGCTAGTATTAAATAAAATTAGCTATTTGATGAACATGTCTGCTTCCTCCAACCCTCTGAGACCCACGACCTTCGGGCTGTGACAAATGTTACTAGAAATTTTATTTTGATTTCATACATATTTACTTATTATCTTTTATATACACCTCTCCTCTATATCCCTACAACGCTTCATACGAATCTTCCATTGCTCGAACCAGTGCTGAAAGTCTTCTTGCATTTGCTCCTATAGGACGCTTGCTGCTTTCTCTTTACTGCTTCAACGAACTAATCTCGTTCACTTAAATGCAGATTTCACCTTAAGAAACAGATTTGTCGCATGTTGCTAGATCCGGTGAATAAAACATAGTTTAACGCTAATATGCTGTATTTGGCTAGAAACCTCTTCACAATGTGGAATAAGCCGGCATACTGTCTTGACTCCTTTGTCGATGACTTGTCTTTCCCTCAATTCGTGTTGTTTCTTCTATATTCTTTCACGGAGCCACGGCAAGAAAATGAAGGTAGTAATATGTCGATTAATAGTTTATCCTTCAAGAATACAGTGAAAATACACAATAACATGAATATCGAAAAAAATTATCATTGCTTTGAATTTTGATTTGCTCAATGGAGCCTTTATGGCTTTCGATGGATAGGCACTTTCAAAAGGCAAATATTTGCGCTTCGCTTCACTATCATAAGAAAAACAACCACGATTTGTTACACTTTATTATCCTTTTGAATACTTTTGGGTCAATTTCATTGGTATAAGAGCAAACTTTTTGCGAAATTCTTGCTCAAACTGAGAATTTTAGGCACCATTTTGGCATTTAGACACTCTGCACGCCGAAATTGTTACAAAAAATTTGGAGTACGCGTTCTTTGTCAATTCCCACAATCTCAGCAATTGCACGAGCGTATAAACGATGGTCAAATAGATCCAGATCACTGATTTTTTGGGTATTGTCATCCGTTTCTGATGTCGAGTAAGTGAGTGAATATTAACGTCACACTGTTCGGCTACACGAGGGCTTTTGGCGACGGACCACGTAATTTTGAACCATTGTCAAGTGAAGTGAACGACACCCGAGCTGGCACCTCCCCTCTCCTAACTACCACATCAATCAACGGGAGGACGTTTGAACTCTCAACAGATTTAAAGTGCATAGCTCCCCTACATGACGGGTCTTTAGTGGTACTGGGCTCAAACTCGTGACAAGGCCAGCCACGATCCAATACCTTGACCACTCGGCTACCGCGGTCACGTTTCTGATGTTGAAGGACGATCCTTATGTGAATCATCTGCAACAACTTCTTCACCATTTTGAAAACGTTTACCTGCACGCGATAAATCTCCATTGCTTTTAATAAGATAAGTTTCAGTAGCGGTTTCATGTGAACTTTCCCAACAATTAGTTGCTCTAATTTTACATCTATCATTTTTCCGGCGAAACAATATTTCTAACGTGAATGAGAACTACGACTATACGGATTTGTTTACAGAAACGAGAGGCGCTGCATACGAAAGAGAATACTTCAAACTAAATTGATATCTGTCGCTGTCGTTTGAGACATGCTTACTTCTATAGAGGCGCGTATCCGGAGAATAGAACCCTCGACCAATGGATCCGTAGCCAAGAAACATGACCACTAGACAAAAGTGCTCACCACTAACAGGAGGCTGTTACTGGCTTATGTAGATATCCGCTGCAGCATTCGACCACGAGTGAGTCGGTGGATAAGCGAATGAACTATATATTTATGACAAGCGAGTGAGTTGTTGCTGCTACGTCAAGTGAGTCTGACGACTTCGGGTGGCTCTTTTTGGGGGTAAATGGCGCCAAGAAAGATAAGAAGGTTATGCTTTTTTTCTTTTCATTCAAGGTCACCAATGTAGAGGATAGAGCCCGCGACCTTTGGATCCGTAGCCAAGTAACATGACCTCTAGACAAAGGGATCACCACTGTCCGGAGGCTGTTACTGGGGCTTATGTAGATACCCACTACACTTCTGCAAAAACGTCAGTCTCGTTATTTAACAGCCACATCTTGTATATTAATAAAATATTTACTTTAAGTTCTCAATAGGTTTGAAATAAATTTCATTGAAATTTTATCTACTGTCTGAATGCATTATTGTAACTTATACGTAATTCAGAATTTGAGAATATGAATGAAAACAACGTCAAATTTTGTAGAGCTTTAAGGCAATAGTATAATAGAATCAAATTCGAACCAAAACAGCTACATATAAGTTTGAAAAAGTCTGGTATATTGTTAGAATATTTGGTTCTCGTTTTAATTCTTGAAATAATTTTTTCATTCTGCTCAAAATCTTTGCAGGTAAAATTACTGTAGAAAACAAGACATGTTTTGTATAAGACTTATAAACAAAGCTCGAAAACATTTCGTTGCTAAAAAAATTTTATAACGTTAAATCTTTATTTCACTATACTAGAAGTAAGAAATTTCTTCTAATTTATTTCTATACCGTATTTATCCACTTAATGAGTTAAAGCTTATCAATATATAATCAAAACAATTTTTTAAATTTCTTTATTTTAATTACAGAACAAAGGTTTACTTAAACATTACATTCATGGCCCACGCTGGCTATTTTAGCCAATGAAATACAAATGACATAATTAACATTTTATATCAACTCGTTTAAAACCGCTTCCCTAACATCATATTAAGATTACTGCCAGGGGATGTTGGGATAGACCTTATAATTTTAAGTATGCTAAAATGAGGGGAAAACCTGATGTCCCACTCTCCAATCTTCCACAGTTAACGCCCTCCTGTTTATGACGTAGTTAGACAAAGAACCTCATTGGCTGGAATTTCGAGAACCTGAATTTTGTGCAATTCTTTCAGCTCACTAAGCAAAAGATGTGGAACCCGTTGTTATGGCAACTGGGTAGAAATTGTTCAAAAGGGTTGCTTCAAAAGAAAATTGCTTCAAATACGTATTCGTGTGATAAGGCCTTTAGTCGTTTTCTCCCTCCAATGCGAAAATAAATTCCAAATATGGGTGGTGCTCCTTGACATTATTGTATGTAAAGCTGTTTTCGCCTAATGACTTTTTTGTCGGTTACATTTCCTTAAATATCATCAGAAGTTATTTGAATATATATTTCCCAAATGTTTATTCAAAAATACATAGAAAACGCTAACTCGACGTTACTCAACTATATTAAATATCAATACATCACTAAAATGGGTTTTGCTTTTTTATTCTTTCTATAGATGAAAATAACTCGAATTATATGACCATTTAAAACTTTGTGGACCTAAAGTTATGAAGAGCAGGACACAATATACCAGATGTTTCTAAATGAATATCGTAGTTTTAAAACCTTGTAGTATTTATTACATATAACTTACAAGTACAATTCATACATTGAATGAAAGAGCAACTGAAACAGTTTTACCGACAAGCTTACAAATGTTCAATGTGAGCCCCATTCGTCACACGGCACAAATCAAGTTGACAGGCAAGTTCATCCCAAACTTTGTTCAATGTGCCTGAGGTAATCCTTAAAACAGCTGCTTCCATCCAGTGTCTTAAGTCTGGAAGGTCAGCTGGTAGCGGAGGAGCGTACACACAATCCTTTATGAACCCCCTTAGATAAAAATCATATGGCGTCAGATCGGGTGAATGTGGAGGTCATGCGAAACGAATTTTATCGTGAGGCCCTTTGCGAAAAATCCATTGGTCGAGTACAGTGATGCTCAACCAATCGCGTACAGAGAGATACCAGTGAGGCGGTGCACCATTTTGCTGCCAAATGAAGTTATCTGTGTGTGTGGTTCACTTTCTTTCATTTAAGGAAATAGCCATCGTTGTAAAGCATCAAGATAGGCAAAACGCTTTCTGTTCGCTAGTCACCATTTTTCTACTAGCGCGCTGATCGGCGGGGAAGGGAAAAAATTAACATGTTTCACGCGCATGCGCACACATGCCAACAAACAAAATTGTTTCAGTTTGTCTTCCATTCGATGTACGAGTTATACTAATAAGATAAATGTAATAAATACTTTAAAGCTTTAAAACTCCGATATTCATTTATAAACACCCTGTATTTTAATGAATTTTTCAACCTTGAAATAAACTTTCCTACTCACCGGTGGACGCATTGAAGGCACCAATATAGTTATACGCCGTAACTATACAATCAGGAACATCATCATTTCCGGCACCGAAAGTATTCAGATCACAAAACACATTCCTTAGGATATTTTCTGTAGTCCTGTTCCACTGCATCGCGCCATTCATTACAGACAGCGAGGTTAATTTTCCGCCGCTTTCATCCGAGAAGCCAAAAAACACTGAAGACGACAGTTTCGTAGATTTTGTTTCCATGTTCGTTGTCAACGCTAGAGAAAGAGAAAAAGAAATTAAGCAAAAAAAGGAGGTGAAGCAGAAGATAAAACAATGTTAATTACTCACTGAAAATGAAACTAACGGTGCAAGATAATGGCTTTTCTCTTTGAAGAAAAGAATGTCAAGAATTAATGTTTATTCACGGGTAATTGTTCTGCGGTGGTCAGGCCATAGATGTTGAGGCTGTAATAAGTCTTCGAGGGTGAAATAACAATATCTTGTGGAATTTAAGTTGTGAATTGTCTTGGACCAGAAAACAGCGCAGGGTTGCCGGTATCCGGTGGTGCACAAAAGATAATGTTCTACTGGAGAATGTGGGGTGAAGAGACTTTTGATGATATGGCAGAGACTGAAAGATACGTGAGAGAGATATCGTAAACTTTTGTAGACTTCTTGCAGACAATGGGTACAAGGCCGGGGTAAATATTCCGGGCCGTTCAAGGTACTTTAAAAGCATACTAAAGCCTTTAAAATACTTTTACCCAGGACTCCATTAAGTAACCGACACCAAATGTTCCGAAATAAAATTCATCTGTTTTTAAAGTTTACAAATTCAGCCGAGGGAAATTTGAAATCTTTCCGAAATTACCCCAAAAGTAAGAAAAGTATGTCCATGTGTAAAGTATTACTAAAATAAACTACGTACATTTATCTATGAAAGTACAAATTGGTTTATTAAAATATAAACCTTTTAGAGCTAATCGTATATATAAATATAAAAGAAATGTGCCAGAAGAGCAATGAACAAAGTCTTTCGTGTTAAGCGATTTTCGTTTCGTGTGAAAAGAAAAAAACGCATGAAAATATTGCGTTTGTTGGGATTGTTGCATTACTTTGTGTTAACCAATATTTCCTCTTAGGCGTTTTCGCGTTAAACGTATTTCACTGCATTAAGGTATCTATTTATCTATAATCATACTGAAGTTCCAGAAATTTAAATTGAACCACACGACAGAACAACCACGGGAATATTAATGACGGAAAATAAAACACTTTTCGTAAGAAGATGAAGCGTTGTTTTATTTCAAATGAAATTTGAACCATTTGTCAAAATCAAGTTGACATTTAGCTACCATCTTCTCCAGGCTTATATAGAGCTTCCACATGAGAGAACGTTTATGTTTTTAACACATTCTATTCCTGCCAAATTGGGTAATGTGGAATCTAGATTCAAACTCGAGTTTCGTGGCGTAGAATATCCCCATCGTTGCCAGCGGTTTTAATCATAACTGCTCTGCTTCTAGGGTTTATTATGGCCCGTTTGTACCGTTTGGAGAATTGATGTTAATATAATAAATTTTCTATTGAATTTTGCTATTAATATTTTTGTCGTAAGTCTGTTTTCAGTTATTTAAAAAAAATTTAAATATTTGGTACAGCTGGAAAATAAATGTTCCTTTACGAAACTTGTTTGTTGCTGAACTTCCCGGACTGAAACTGGTTTCCGAAGTGATTTAAGATCCCGCCGGGGCAACAGTTCTTAAACTGTGGTCCACTTGATTTTACGGGGGTTCACGGCCTACTGGGAGGTGCTGGTTTTGCATGTTAGGATTTCCCTCTTTTGGGGACTCCGGGAGAAGCTCTATTGGTGTAAAGTGTACCTTTCCGGACTGAGTCCCCTACATATCGTCCTCAATGGAAAAAATTTTACTAGAACATGTTTCGATCAATTTCTGATGCCTTTCGAAGCTTTATGTGAAGAACATTTTCAGCTCTTATTTACCTTAAAGTTATAGAAACCGTCTTGAAAGCGTAAAATTAGAATCGGACTGCAGTTTAAAATTTTCCCCCCGTATATCAGCATTTGGGAAAAAATGCCCTCATTTTTTAAAAAAATTTTTTAAGGTCCCCCGCTCGTTCGGAACCTGTTTTTAAAATCATAAATGGATACTTGATATTTTTTCCCTTTTAAAAATCATGTAAAAAAATTTTTTGGACGACACAAAAAATATTTAAATACAATATTTTGGAAAAAATTAAACTACAAAAATTTTTTAAAAATTTCTTTTTGTGAAAAATGCTTCTTTAAAATTTTGCCGTAATAGCTCAGACCTTTATAGGCCAACTATATTTCCCAAAAAATTCACTTTTTTCAAAGTTCAACTCATTAAATAATTATCAAGCTTTTTTTTTTCCAAACCCCCCCCCTTTTGGGTTTAAAACTGGATTCCCTTCAAAGTTATTTTTTCAAACATTCTAGTTGACCTCTCGAGGTCGGCTATAACAGGCAAAATATTTTTAAATAGGGCTTTTTCAAAAAAGGAGAATATTTTGAAAATAGGTCATTCTATTTCCTTTTCAAAATAGTTTTTAAAAATTTTTTTATCGTAATACTATTCTTAAAACTTTTTATCACAATCTAAGCGACACTAAATATCAAATATTACCCAATTACACGCTTTTGCAAAATCACGTTTCCCAAACTAGTGGGATACCTTAATGATAAATTGCAAAAAAATTTTTTGGTGGGGGTCCCCCAAAAACCAAAAAAAAAAATTTATGGACAAACAGTCTGGGGAAACCCCTGCTCTTTCCCCAATACATGATGCCTAAGTCCCCATTTATTCTTTGCACGTTTCACAACGCGAAAGTGATTTCAAAAAATAAGTTATGTAAATAGGTTTTGGGTAAATACAAAATGATTATCCTTCTCTTTTATTTTTTCGGTGATAAAAAAATTTTTTCGGCGCTCTAAATTTTAATGCAAATTTCTAGGGAAGGACAGTTAAAATCAGAGGGGGGAAAGATTAAAGTATGCAGTTTCTACCATTGTACTGACATTTTAAAAACCTGCAAAACACCTAGTTACCATCAGAATCTCTCACTAATGTCAGTCCTGAAATGTGTGCGATAACGAAAAAGGTGATGGAAATTTTTACGTTCGTTATATAAGACGCGCTATTTTCAAGGCCAGTTTGTGTAGTAAAAAGGTAAATCCTACACACTGAAAAAAAAAATGATAAATTATTCAAATAGAATTCCAGTATGTTACTCTGACTACACGATCTTGCATACATAACATTTTTAAAATACAATTTATCTTTGTTAAATCGATCCAATATTTTTTTTACAATGAACCACTTCTGAATTTCGTATTCAGTACTTTAAATTCATTCGAAATTAAAATGCGATGTGCGATCCTAATTTTTTATTCTTTTTAGACAAATTCAAGAAACAGGTAAATAAACATTGTAATGTTATTACTAAATTACTTGAACTTAATACTTTCTTAGTGTCAGTCTAAAATCTGATTAATGTCCTTTTACGTTAAACGAAATAAACTGACTTCCTCGTGTACTAAAGTAGAATTCGGTTCTCAGAATTTAAAGTTTCTAATATTTAAAAAGATTATGCATTTTAAAAAGAGAAGTTCAAGAGATAAAATTATTAAAAGTTGTAACTTTAACATACCGAAAACAAATTGGCAAAATCGAAAATAATTGAAACATTGATAAAATTTAATTTATACATTTTTGATATCCTAATTTAAGCAGCTTACATTTAATGGAATAAATCTTCCATGTCCAGATATATTTCAAAAGGAATTAAGCTCAAGCATTAATAATGAATCATTTTTTATTAAATGTGAGGAAATTTTCTAAATTTTGTTTAATGGATATCTGGAAAATAATTTTGTTTTTAAAAAATTTGTGTAGGAATTTATCTTTACCTTCATGCATCATAAGGATTCATAAAGCTAAAAGGGAACGGCATATTTTTATAACGAATAATCAAAAACATTTATGAGGCTTATTCTAAGTTGTACAAACATTTTGGTTTAAAGAAGGATCAATTTTAAACGCCTATAAAACATCAAATGAAAAAAAAATCCAATTTTTTTCGTTTTTTTTAATATTAATAAGTATTTAGAAAACAAAAAATGTAATCCAAAAACTTTTAAAATGAAAACTATGGGGTGGGGGGGATTTTAAGCGATGCAATTTTTTCCCTTTTATCGATTTAAAAATATTGTTAGGTTGAAAAAAAGGAAATTTTAAAAGCTATCCCAAATTTTCAATTTTTTGAAAAGTTTAAACTTTTAGTTAAGTTTGCGATTTACAAAAAAAAACTAAAATTTTTTACCATTAGTTACACTCAGTTAATAAACAGTTCCAAAAATGAGTTTCTAATTAAAAACAATTTAACTTAAAATTCGAACAAATTTTAATGCAGTTTATTTTTATAAGTTTTAAACTTTTGCTCATTTGAAACATTAAATTTGTTTAAATTTTAATCAAGGCATTATATTTATTTTTTATTTGTTTATTTGATCTTTGTTCAATAAATTAAGGCAAAAATATTTTATTTGTTTAATTTGGATACTTTGTTCACAATAAATTAAGGCAAAAAATTCTTTAAGAATATTCTAAATTTGAGTTAATATTTTATGTTCTTTTTATATAAATTGCTCTCTCTTCTCGGAATATCAATTGGAAAGGTAAAAACTTATAACTTACACTCTAAAACTTTATACTTCAACAAAGATAATTCTTCATATCTTAACTGTATCGTTCATAAATACGAAAGAAAAGTTAATTTTGCAGCACGCAATTCATATTCGAAAAACACGTTCTATATACCTTCACAATGGCAAAAGTTAAATAGATTTTTATAAAAAAATTCAAAAGATTTATTATATAGTCAAGTGTGCCATCAATATATTTTGGCTGTATTTGTAGATAATGCGTGAGAAAGCCTTTAACTACTGAAGAAAGATTCATGTATTGCAATACTGTCGTTGTGATACCCCTCCCTACTTTTGCGATTTTCAGAAGTTTTTACAGGTAAGTTTTCAAACACATTTTAACCTACTAGTAGACATGTAACTTAAACATTGAAGTTAAGCATAATGTACATTAAAAGAATTATAGTTTGTAATACAGTGCTCACTTTAAAGTTAAATACAAAACATAGTCAGCTTAAAAGGTTCATTTTTCAAGAAGGCCTGTTAGACTATTATATAGAATACTTGGTATTCCATAACACTCGACGTAAATTTAAAATATTCCATATAACCTGACAAAATACACTGAATAAAGTTAAAAAATGACTTTTAAATATAATATGAATGGATAAGCAATAGTTATTAATTATATAAATAGTGATATAACTACATTTAAAACTGAAATACCTTTTTTACAGGTCGAATGCATTGGAATGGAAACAATTTTCTGTTATTTGAAATCTATTCTATAGTCTAGATCAGGATGTAGCAGTAAACAGGTTCAAAGCGAGTGGCATTTAATTTGTCAATAGAAATGTCTTTAGTGGTAAATATTTTGCCTCTACACTCATTGCTCCTAGGCCTCAGGTAACTAAATCACCAAATGATCCATATTCTTTATTCGTCTACAAGATCCGATTCATCTAGGTTTTATTCCTCCAAGAATCCTGATATGATTATCCCCGATATATCTATATCAACAAATTTTGTCCTCCCCGTAAAGATATCACCATTACCTCCAAAAACGGCAGAAGTCAAGTATATAGACAAGAAAGCTGGACCTTCTATAATAATGTATTCTCCATATTAAAATGTTTTAGAGGATGAACTAAAAGAAAAGGACAAAGAGATGGAACCAGAGACTCCAAAGCAACATACAAAGAGCGTTTGTTATAAGAATTCAAATTTAAACAAATTTTATAGACCTAAGCCTACTAGAGATGACTACAGTGTCAGCAGCAATGAATCGAATCAATTTTGACGAATCATTTTTAATAGACTTTATGCCATTAGCTAATGCACCAGAAGATGCTGAATGCATCTTCTGTAAGTTCATCTTCCACAATGGGATGAAATTTGGATTCAATGCTTCTGTCCACCTGATTGTAGACTCAATAAAGAACTCGCCTTGTGCAAGAGCAAAGAAAGGTTAAATAGACTTGAAACAGAAATTTCCTTCACGTATTCATAAAAATAACCAAGTTTTATGAAGTCTTAATTACTTTTCCAATGGTTTAAAATCACCTATTCCGTATTACCTATTTGATAATACACTTCATTTATCATTGTTCCTTAAGGGATCCGACTACGTTCGGAACCGTGATTTTGCAAAAGCGTATAAATGGATAATATTTATGATATTTAGTGTCACTTAGATTAGAAAATGTATATAAAATTGTTTTAAGAATAGTATTACAATAAAAAATTATTTAAGTACAATATTCTGACAAAAAATGAACATAGAATGACCCATTTTCAAAATATTCTCCTTTTGTGAAAAATGCTTCTATTATAATATTTTGCCTGTATATAGCTCAGACCTCTGTACAGAGGCTCAACTAGAATTTTTGAAATATATATCTTAGAAGTGGATTTATCCATATTTTACGACAACAGAGGGAAGAAATTTTAAGAAAAAAAACCGCCGATAATTATTTTAATGGATTCTAACTCTGAAAATATGTCAATTTTTCAAAAATCATAGTTGAGCCTCTATACAGAGGTCTGAGCTATATACAGGCAAAATATTATTATAATAGAGCATTTTCACGAAGAAACATTTTGAAAAAGGTTATTCTAAGTTAATTTTTTGCCAAAATATTGTATTTAAATATTTTTTTTTGTCAAAATGTCCTTAAAACAATTTTATATATGTATTCTAATCTAAGTGAGACTAAATATCGTGAAAATTGTCCATTTATGCGCTTTTTTAAAATCCAGTTCTGAACGTAGTCGGATACCTTAAAATCAATTTTTTTATAACGAAAAAAAAATCTTTTTTTAAAAAGTGATAATTTCTTACAATCGTTCATAGCAGCGATACTCAACCTTTTTTTCCCACTGGGACACATATGTGACAACTATTTCACTACGAGCCGCAACATGAGGATTAGTGGGGGGGGCGCTATATGATCAAGGACATTTAAAATGCGGAAAATGAAGCAAAATATTAAAACTCATAGTTTTGGATTTCATTTTAAAACTATATAAACTCTATTAAACTCAACATAAGAAATAGGATGCATACATTTTTTACCCAGTTATGGGATAATTTCAATTTCCATTCATCGATAATCCCAAACCTCTTGTTTGCAATTTATTGTCATAAAAACAAACTGCCGTAAACTTTGTAAATAGAAAAAAAAATCAAATTTTATCAAAATCTCACTTTTTTTATTTCAGATATTAATTTAACAAGTGCAGGATGGTAACAAAGGGTTTTTACAGAACTCCAGACTGGAATCAATTTATTTAAAATTATTTCAGAGTTGCTCGTGCATTTTGTTCCAAATTCATTCAAATAATTTTTGATTTTACTAAAGAAATATCTGAACAAGTAACTGAATGTATCAAAGTGCACATCGTTTGTTGATCCGTGTTTTACTCTACGAAATAGTCAAGTTCCCAATCATCTTTAAGCAATTTACATTCTTTAGAAATGTTTCGTTTGGATGACATGAGGGTTAATGTGAAAAATTAGTTTCAGCCATAAAAGAGTTGCTACTCCATTGTTAGTTTTATTATTATTATTATTACTACTACTACTAACCGTTACAATTGCAAAAAGAAAAAATATTTTCTCGCAATTCATATCAGCACGACATTCATAACAAAATTGGTATATTTGATTGCTTGATCGATAAAAATTCTAGATAAATTTTTAATGTATTTTTCTTCGATAACTGAATTTGTTAGTGCAACGGACCATGACTGGGCCACTAAAAAAAAAGGTCAAGGGGCCCGCATGCGCCTCAGGTTAAGTATCACTGGTTTTTGGAATACCCCGGGCGGTTTTGGTTGTTTGGGTTAAAATTTTAACGTCGCACTCTCTCTTTTCCCAGCTACACGGGGTTTTTTGGCGACGGACCACGTAATTGAACTATGGCCCAAGTGACGTGGAGGGCACCTGACCCTGGCCCCCCCTCTCCAAACTATTTTCCCCACCCAAACGGGAAAATTTTTGAGCTCTCGACAGATTTAACTGCTGCCCTCCCGGGGGTCTTTAGTGGCACTGGGCTCGGCTCGTGACAAGGCAACCCCGGCCCCGATCCTGCCCACCCGGCTGCACCCAGGCATGTGGGGGGTTTTTGGTGGAGATTTTTTATCACAAAAACCAGTAAAACTATTTTCAGAAATGTAAATGGTATTCCGTAATACCAAACTCATCTACATTTATATTTTATATGGGAAAAGGATTAATTCAGTTAGAAATGTGAATCTTAATAAATCATGCTGTTCCGAGTAGAATAATGAAAACAGAATGTGATATTAATGTTGCAAAAGTTTTTATTTTGAAAAATATTTCAAATTATGGACTTTTCATTTCCAAAATAAAACCCCCTTTGGTAAATCATTACTCCCCTTTTTCAAGACCCTGCAGACTCACCTTAAAATATTCGAATATAGTAAAATATTTTTTTAACCAGTTAACTGTGTTTGGGCAGATAAAAATTAAAAATGGAGGGGATGCAGGATTTTATATCATGACACACGAGTATACTCGTCATGACGAATATACTCGTCATGCGTAAAAAGTAGTGACCATTGTTTATTTAAATTGTAATTTTTTGAGATAAAAAAAGAAAACATATTCCCCAAATTTCAAGATTTTTAAAGGTATCCGACTCTTTCCCGGAAACCCTGTTTTTAAAAAAAGGCGCATAAATGGAAAAATTTTTTCATGATATTTAGTGTCTTTTTAGATTAGAATACACGCATAAAATTGTTTTGGGACATTTTGAAAATCCGGGTTTTGAACCGAGGCCCTCTCGATCTGCAGTCGAATGCTCTCCCTGGGCTACCCCCCCTTTCCCGGTGAATTTTTTGCTTTTCGTTCCGTAGGAAGGGAAATAAAAAATGCTATGCCCTAGAAATAAAACCCAGAACGGGAAAAGATCTTTCCCGCCTTCAACCCCTCCCATATTTTGCCCCTGTGGGGTTTTTTTAAATTTATTTAATTCGTGATTATCCCCAGGTTTGGCTGGGTCCGATTGACTAAAGGGGGTTAGTATCTTTTTAAACTCTTAAGGCCCCCTTTTTCGTCCTTAACCCAGCTTCCCCTGAAAAAAGTTTTTTAAAGAACGATTTTAATCTTTTTCCCCAAAAAGAAATATAACTTCTTACGGTACATAAGTACACACCCCCTTTTTATCCTAAATTGTTCTTTATATATTTTTCATAACCTACAAAATTTAAAAAAACCAATTTTAAAAAAACTAAAATTTGTTGAAAAACCCAAACACCCCCTTTTTTTATTATTTCCCCTTGGCAAATAAAACCCTTTTTACTTATCTCAAAAATTACAAAATAACAAAAGTTTGTCTTAATTTAAAATTCTAAGATTTTTTTTATATCGTCTTAAAGGGTTTTAAATTTTTTTATATCGTGCTTAATGCTTTGAATTTTTTTATATCGTGCTTAATGCTTTGAATTTTTTTTTACCTATTGATAATGGAACGTGTAACAAAAGTTGGTATGCATTTTTGAGAATCAAAGCAATACTTATTTTTTAAAAAATAATTGAACTAAAATTTTTAAAAGGGAATTTTTTCAATGATTCATAAAAATTATTTTACAAATAAATTCATGTTATCGCTAAATTCCCAACTTTTTTATACATGGTTTGATGACTTTTAAAATTTCATGCGTAATGTGAAAATTTTTTTAAAAAAAGGGTAGCTTTTTAAAATCCCTTAAATTTTTTTAAAGTTTTTTTTCCCAAAAAATAAAATGGTTTATTTTTTATAAAAATTTTGACCCAAAAGTCTTTTTACATAGTATACCCCAAAAAGGGGAGAAACCCAAAAAATTTTTGAAAATCCAAATTTAAAAATTTTTTCCCAAATGTCCCATGCCCCCTTAAACTTGACCCTGAGCTTTTTCTAAAACTGGGGCCCCCCCCTTGAAGGGCGTGATAATTACAAGGGGGGGATGGCTTTTAAAAAAGTCAAAAAAAAAAAAAGATTTTAAATTATTAATTTTACTAAAATAAAAAAAATACATTTGGCAAAAAATAAAATAAAACATTTTACACCGGAATATTGCACTCATAAAATACATCAGTGCTACACAAGTATTTTTATAATTAAATTTTCCCAAAACTAAATTAAGGGAGTTTAATAATTACCAAGGGGAACCTATTGGATTGTCATATATAAACTTATATACAAAATTAACACATTTCGAATAAATTTTTTACGGTTTTTTGATAAATCCCTTACTGCCTTGAAATTACGGGGAGGAAAGAAATAAATAAAAAACAATAAAAAAGTTAAAATTTAGTAAAATTCCCAATAAAGGGACTATCACAAGATCCTTTTTTTTCAATTCCAAAGCTTTCGGAATAATTTTATGGATAACATTTTACAGAAAAAAATCTCCCTTCCGAAAAGGCTATATATAAAGTCCGGGGCAATTGGGGCCCGGTGAGACGTTTATTTTAAAAGGGGGGGGACCAAAAATTAAAATCTATGGGGGTTTTAAACATCAAAAATGTGGGATTTTTGAATTCAAAACATTTTTATTGTATGAGGGGGGCGATAAAAATTATGATTGGGAAAATTGGGTCCCAATATTGAAACGAAGCACTGGCTTACTGTTTGATTTTCGGTAAAATCACTCCTCGACTTATCCTCGACTAACTCACTTATCACCCCCCGATTTATTTTTAAGCACGGGTTTCCCCTCTCAAACGGAGGCGCTACAGATAACTGGCAAACAGCTTAAATATATAAAACGTAGAAAAATGTGTACTTACTGTGATCACTTAGGTTCATTGTCCAGTTTTGTGGGGTTGAGCATAAGGGGTGTTTGCAAGGTATCCACCACAGCAAAGCAGCAACATACACCACCCCTCCATTCAGAGACAAGAAAAAACACAGCTTCCTCAGTAGAGTCATTTTAGGAAGAACATCGGCACCTTGTTGCTGTTCACACGAATCATCCCCTGTTCCCACGGGCTTCTGATTGCAAGATTTTGAATCGGACATTTCGTTCATACTAGACTCTTTGGCAATGCTTCCACTGTCTGGGACTTTAATGTCTTTGCTAATAATTGGAGTTCGTTCCTCGTTTGTTGTCGAACCCTTCCAGAGGAGCTCGGCGATGTGCTTCAGTTCGAATCTGTGCATGGCTGCAAACAAAAGAACGAATTAAATCTAAAGGGAAAATAACTTGATTCACTCGGCTAATTCTTCGACAAACAAGCAAAAATATTTTCCACAAAAGTATTCCTTCATTTAGAACAATACACGTTCTAAAATCTTCCCGAGCTGTTTATTCCAAAATCTTCTGAAATCAAAATAAAGTGCACCGTTTATTCCAAAATCTCTCGAAAGAACACTTCAACAGAGCCTCGGACTTGCCGGAAAATCAATCCGAAATGTTAACTGGTTGTGTAACACGGTGGATCAGCGACAGAACAAATTTTCTCCTATTTAAGACACTAAAATTCCTTTTCGCGCCGAAGCGGATCATAGCGGTATTAATAAATTGCAAGTCAGTTGCAGATTTCCTTGCTTGAAACATAGGGAGAAATAAAAATAGTGAAGGAACACAGCTGAAGAATATTAATAAGTTACAAGCGAGTTCCCGAAACCAGTTTTGTATGTTACGTCCTCAAGGTTACCATGCGCTTCATTCTGCGTTAGTTGGTGGCGTAAAAAAACGCAATAAATCATTCCTTTGTATAAAAATACAGATTTCCAATTGACAGTTGTTTTTTTATGCGAGAAAACACCAACCTACTCGTGAATGTACTTTTTATAGAAATCTAAACACTCAATATTCGTAACAGATTTTCAACGATGAAAAAAGTAATACTCAAACAGTAAAAGTTCTGTACCATTTCGTGAAATTATGGAATGAAAAGCTAAGTTCTTACTTTAAAACAGATAAAATATGCAAAAGCTTTGTTACATCGAAAACAATGATTTTCAAAAGAATTTAATTTTAACCCAAATTAACCATTTTCAATAACACAGTCACCTCGCGTGACCAGAGTTATAAAGCAATTAAAAACTGGAAATCGTTTTCTTGAATGTATAACTCGTTCAAAGCGTATATATGTTACCATATCCTGTACACAATTTTGTAGCACAAACAATGATTTAAAATTTTTAAAAATAGTTCAGTATTTTAAAATGTTTAATACATTTACAAACTTTAATATTTTTGAACAATTTTTTTCCCTAATATTTTTAGAAGTGTTCCTCGTAATTCTGTGCACAAGGGATTGGTATTACGAGTGATAGTTTTATTTTTACAAAACACTATAAAAAACATGTATATCTAACTTTGATGATTTTTTGTTCATATAAATCCTTTTACGCCACACATTGAATCAAACATTATACAAAACCAGAAAAAGTTTCAAAACTTGATATTGAATTTTAAAAAGCCATAAACGCTGCGTTTCTCAAACTGTGGGTCACGCCCCTTTAGAGGAAGAGGCATGATAACTCTAAGAAGGGGGGTGCAAAGCGCATTAAAAAAGTTGAAAACAAAAGATTTTAAAAAATTCTTAATTTACTGAAAATGAACAAAAACATTAAAAAATAAAATACACAGTTACACTGATATAATACACTTATAAAAGTACCAGTACTGCACAATGTATTTTATAATTAAACAATACTAAATTAAGAACAAATTTAAAAATAAAAGTGTAATTTGTACCGTTTATAATTAATCCCTTAATTGCTGATTAAAAGTTACGCAATTCGCTCCCCATTGCCACCGTTTTCCAAGTAGGCGCACGTATGTGATGTATTGGGGGGAGGGGCAGAAAAAGAATAAATTACCAAATCCACTGAAATAAGTACCCCCCGAAAACACTGTCAAGGTAATTTTATTGCATTTCAAAGCCTTCGGAATAGTTGTATGGATAGCAATGCACAGAAAAGATCGTACTTCGGAAAGACATATATACGTCCGGGGCAATTAACGTTTTGATTGAGTAAGACGTTTATATACGCCAGTGGCACTTAAGAGGTTGAAGTCGTATTGTAGTTTTAGCGTCAAAGTATATTATTATTGAATTCAATACATTGTTATTGTATGGAAGGAGAAGGTGATGAAAATTATGATTGAATATTGGGTCGCAAATATTGAAAATTTGAGAAGCCTTGCATGAACACTTTAAATGCAAGATATTATCGTGAAGAATAGAAACCAGAAAAAAACCATTTGAAGTTTTAAAGGTCAGTAAAACAAAAGAAAGAGCTAAATGCAGATATCACGGGCTCTAGTTTTGGTTTTCGATTACTCTTAATGTTTAAAAAAAGGGACTAAATAATGCAGCTAGAGTTACTAAATTTTGTACACTTCATTAAAATGAGAAAAACTTCGATATTTTGGTGATTTTTAGGGTAATGTATCCCCTTAAGGGATTTTAAAAAGAACAAAACTTTTTTATACAATCTTCTATATTCCCATATGGTTAATGGTAACTGATAAATTCTGGAATAAATTTAACTTTACCCGATTCAATTAGTTTATTTTATATGTGACGTTAATCCCGATCTCTAAAATCTATTATATAATTTCCTTTATTTAAAAAAAAAAAAAAACTATTTTTCAGTCATTTTTTTAAAAAAATATAGCTTATTACATGCAGAGCTGTAATCAATTGTTTATATAAAAACTAATGCATAAAAATAACAGCTTTCGCCGAATAGGTCAAGACCAAAAGTGCTGGATTTCCATATTTGTTCGGATGATTGTAAACTTGGTCTTCCTTTATCAGATCAAACTTAGAATTGTGCAACTGAAGGAATATTATAGGAACCCGTGAAACACATCGGTGGTTCGATTAAGGTTTGATTGCATGTCAGAAGCTCTATTGACAATTTAATAATTTCTGACAGTATTACAAATCTTCAAAGCGATTATATATATATATAATTTAAGTAATCCTATACCAAAGTGCCCTTAAATTGAGATATTGTATATCTTTAAATAAATTAATGATTCAAAACATACCACGATAGTTATACGTGAATGGTTGTCATAATATATATAAATGATAACAGACACTTCTTAGATAAACACTTCAGTTACCCATATTAACCCCTCAAGTGGTGGAGAGGTGTACCTGGGCGGTATGAGCGAAGTGCATCGGGAGAATTGACTCCTGGTAGGGTCACCCTAGGCGTGAAGGTTATATTGGGTTGTTCGGAAAGTAATTTCGTTTTTCCCGACAGAGGATTTAATTGTATTTTTACACCCAACTTCCATTTATGCCGTATAATTTTTTTTTTGCTTTTAGAGCTCATATAGCAAGGCTTGTGTGTGAAAAATTCCCAAATTTAAATTTTACGCAGTAGTGTTTGGTTGGGGCCCTTTTTTAAAAATGGAGGGGATAAGCAGCATTTTCGACCTTTTTTACTTTTTTA
>BMAV01019766.1:38504-51989 GCA_019973955.1 Trichonephila inaurata madagascariensis | reverse complement strand
AAACAAAAGGTAAAATGGTTAAGAAAACACAACTTGAAACATAAGGAAAAGGATCTTTCCTCAATGACATATACGTATATTCAATAGAAAAGAGAAATGCGGAAGCCACATGTTTTGACAATGTAGAATTTTATTTAAACAAAAAATATAAATGTCAATCAAAACTCATTTTTTATTTATTTTTTTATTCTTTTTTTGGGGAAAAAAAGATTTCAAAGGAGAAAAATGAAATTCCAAAGTTTTTTCAAACTTTTCTATTCATATACAAGTTCGTATCTAAGAACTGTCGTAGAATATCTTATTCATTATTGTTATCATATGGCATGATTGACGACAAATTTTTTTTTTCTTTAATTCAAAATATCGCGAATGAATTCTTCAACTTACGTCAGAAAAAACTATTCGCGTATGTAAATTATTCGAACTGAGCACAGATGATAAAACAGTCTTTTAAAAACATAAAAAGAAGAGATTAAAGTTCTTTTTCTATCGAGATACTTGTATTTAAATTATCCAAATCAAAATAATCAATAATTTAATTTATTGTCAGAGCATTATGTTATGACTGGTAATAATTGTATTTTAAAATTCTGAGCTAATATATATGTATTAAAATAAACTGAGAGTGTCTCTTAAAAATATTCTGGGAAAAAATTTTATATTTATATATTTTTTTAAATTTTAAGCTAAGCTAATGATGCAAAATATCGTTTGTAATATATTAAAATTAACATCATGGTTGACAAAAATAAAATCACATTTTCCAGAGAAGTTCTCAATTTTATATGATCTTTTCTCAAGAAAAGTCTTATAAATCAAACTCATTTATTTGATTACTAAATTTTAAATTTCTTAATTATTTCCCCTTACATGATTGAACGACAAACGATTTTATTTAATGACCTGAGATTTTATTGAAACATTTGATGGAATTGTTAGTTATCCTGAGTTTGACTAATACAAGGAGTATTAATTGATTTTTGCGACGAACGGATAGAAATATTGACTAAAAAAAGATCTTGTTAGGTGGGAGAATTTTTAATCGAAAATTATTTACAGTTAAGCACTATGAAATCTATATATATATAAATGGTGTTATATGTATAAATATGACCTCTCTTCACTCCAACACCGTTCAACCGATCACTATGAAAATCGGCATGTATATGTATTTTTTTGTGGAGAAGGTTTTTGTGCTATTCTCTTTGTTGCGGCTCCCCACCAAGTGGCGCTACAGCATATCAACTTCTGCACCGTTCAAGCAATCGCTAAGTTGTCAACATTGTCGCCAAAAATAATGCCAATTGGGCTCTATCGCCAACATTTCGCTATGTTTCCAATGAATTGCCATTATAATGCAAGGAATGGCGTTGCTTGCGAATATTACAGTTTTAACATACATACTACAGAAAGTAATATTAACGTACTGAACATCCAGTTAATAATTCTTTACACTATTTTAAGCGTTCATTTCACAAAATGTGTAACAATGTGTTACTTTTGCAGAGCAGAGATCAGCTTAGGAAGGTGTTTACAAAAATCGACCCACAAGAGAGTTACGAGGCGTTACAAATTTTTTCAGCTATTAGATCTACAGATTTAAAATTTAACAAATATGTCTTTTTTTTTTTTTTTGTTCAGCTGAGATATGCAAAAAAAAAACATTCTTTTTTTTGTTGTTGTTTAATTTGCAATTCACGTAAAATTAACTCATAAAAAACTTCTTTATCCTTCAATCTGTATTGTTTTCAATTCACCCGTGCGAAGAACGGATATACCAGCTAGTAACTAATAAAAATTGAAATTAATTATTAAAATATTTAAATTCAGCAGCAATTTGTATTGTGTACTCATTTTTAATATTTGTGTGAAACTTCGGACATGGACCGTACTTAAAAAATCTCTGTCCATATCCGACATGGAAGTAGGTACAAAAGACACAATAATCAACACAAAAACACCGTAAAAATAAATTTATTAATTAAATTCCTTAAATTTACTACAGGAAGATCAGCCTTCGTGATCGAATTACAAAGAATTAAATTAATAGTTCTTCAAAAGGTCAAATTGAAAGTAATGAAAATTAGCATGACTATATTGATTAACTATCAACGATTCGCTCCAATAAGAGAGATTCGTATATCTAATTCTATTTCAACTCACTTTAAACACTAACTCACATTTATATATATTTCCCTTTTCCACGGTAAGAAGGTAACTGTTAAAGCCAAAGTTAATTTTTAGATGTAACTCTCTCTCTCTCTCTCCGGAGGTAGTCCATTACACATTCGTTTATTTATATTGAACCCTTTATGAGTAACTTCATCGCTACAATAATTTTTTTCATTCAGATGAGCGATTCCTATTAATAATTACTACTTTTTTATGTATGGGTTACAAATTTGTCTGTACTGTAATTTCAATATTATTTCCTTTGAATATTTTGTTCAAAAAGTGAAATATTGTTCTCTTTTTTTAATATATAATTTGAACCCAAGTCTTGGCCTAAATATAAATGTTTATTGTGCTCAAACTATTATAATTAAGACATATGTTTTTTTATATAGATTATAGAGGTATTATTATTATTAATTTTTCAATTCCTATACTATTAGCTCACACTCTCTATATATTTATTTATTTATCTTGTTGGAATTTTCAATCGTTAATAAAATACATTTTAAAGTGCTCAATTGAGCTGAAATTTTATATACATGATTATTTTGGATGACAATACAGTAATTTATTTATAATTAATAAAAATTAATTGTTTAAAACTAATAATTTAAAGAATTACAGATACAGCCACGTTAGCATCATTTTTGGCGACTTGTGTCAAAACATGAAAAGGTTTTTTTCTCACATTTTAAAGCGCTCGTTTGAGCTGCAATTTTCTATACACTATTGTTTTGGGTAAAAATAACGATAATTTAATTATAATTAATTAAAATTAATTGACTGAAACTAATTATTTAAAGAATTACAGATACAGCCCCGTTGGTTTCATTTTTAGCGACTTGGGTCAAAACTTTAAAACATTTTTTTTTCTCACGTTTTTAAATCATTCAGTTGAAATGAAATTTTATATACACGATTGTTTTGAATGACAATACGATACTTTAATGGTAATGAATAAAAATTAATGACCACTTAATGTTGTGATTCTGTCCTATGTATATACGTATTTATATTAATTGTAACTATTTAATAAAAAGTAGCTAAAATAAAATTTTTCTTTGTTGACCTAAGTAGGAGTTTACTTGAACTTTTTTTTTAATATTACTTGTTAAAAGGGGTCTCAGGGGTGTTAAATTTTTCTAGAGGTCTGAAAATATAAACGATTTTCAAACAGGTATAATTCCTTTAAATTTAAATTAAATGATTCGAATCTTTTACACATTATTTATAAAAGAATGGCGCTTCAGAAAAGTATAAAACGTTTAAAATATAATAATAATTTTAAAAATCATAAGCATATGAAAATTCTATGATAAATATTAAGTATTTTTTGCGTTGCGCACGCTATTTTCTAAAATAGTAGCCTCTGATGTATAAGACTTTACAGAATTATAAAATGCATCATACTCTTTAAGCCCTACCTAATTTTAGTATTATATATCTTTTGTTTTTCAAAATATTTGTAAAACATTGCAATTTTTAAAATATTTTTAAAAAATGTATTTTTTTTATTTATTAAAATATGGAAGTTATTATTCTATTTATATAAAAATAGCTACAGTGTAATGAGAATACATTTAACTTTATTAATCTACTTATAGCTAGCAATTAAAGCTGCTATTTTAGAAAATAGTATGCGCGACGTAAAACTTAATAAATATGTCTTATAGAAAAGTTTCTTATTTTCATACGCTTATAATTTTTAAAATTATGATTGTATTTTAAACATTTTATACTTTTCTAAAGCCCCATTCCTTTATAAATAATGTGTAAACGATTCGAATTATTTCATTGAAATTTAAAAGAATTATACCTGTTTGAAAATTGTTTATATTTTCAGACCTCTAGAGAAATTTAACACCCCTGAGACCCCATAAGACCATTTAGCTCAGTAAACTTCAACGAGTGCCCCTCGATAGCTCGGAGAATGTCTAAGCGGTATTCCAATTCCCGTCAAGTAAGTATTTTCAACAATCGCTTCACTCACACTCGGCCTGTCTTTTCTAGGAAAATTCTTAACGCTGCCTATTTCTTTAAACATTTCATTCTGTTACTTTACTAATTTTGCACCAGGAGTTTTGCTTCCATAACAACGTCGAAACTTACACTGAGAATTAATGGGCGATTTCGTTTCGTGAAACTAAAACAGCCGAACTCTATATGTTGTGGATACTTTTTATTAAAAGAAACACGTTATTGTGTACTTACAAGAACTGTACCTATATTCAATAGGCTAAAGTCGTGAAAGTCAGGATCATATGCTTTCAATCGCTTGTTTCTAATCAATCGATTTCTCTGTGTCATAGCAGCCAATTTTGTCTTTTTTACAGAAGCTATTTTTTTAATACACATTTGATAATAATATGTATACACCAGTGGCGCACACAAGGGGGGTGTTTTAGGGGTCCAGGCCCCCCCCCCAAAGCCCTTGATATTTTTCCGATTAATTAATTATAATTCTAAGTATATAGTCTGAAAAATTTAATTAAATATTTGTTATTAATGATTAATTTTACTAATTAATGCTAATTATTTATTCAATAATTAGTTTTTTACTTCCCCCCCTCCGAAAATAGACAAAATTAAAAGGAGCATAATACAAGAATAGTGGACTTTAGACCCTGGACCCCCTCTCCCCTTTAAAAATTCCTGTGTGCGTTACTGGTATACACACATACGTAAAAATTACTCTTTATACACTACACTGGATTAAAAACGTATCTACATTATATTAAAAATAAACAAAAAGGTTTTTTCTGTTCTGAAAAAATTTGGAAGGATCTCTGACTACGAAAACATAATTACGTTTATGTTTATAAAGATCGTTTATGGAATTTACATAAACAAATACGAGATTAAGGATTATTTTAAAATTAGTGGGAAACACGAGACTGTGTCTCTCATATGACGTCACGGATCAAATATATTGAATGCGCGAAGAAATTAAATTTTACACATGCTTCAGAGTTAAATTAAAATTATATCTATGCATACATACGGTAATTTTGATTCAGTAACTCATAAATGTTTATAAATTGTTCGATGTTTTATTCACATTTTAATTATATTTCTTAAACTACAGTAAAAGCAGCATGTGATATTAATAACCTCTAACGTTATCTTAAAATGAACTACAGTGAAAATCATTCAAGGGGGTTCCCACATGTGATGGTTGGCTTATCTGAAACAAAAATAATTAAAGGTGTTTTAATCTACAAGTTTAAATGCACAGAATGGACAATACTAAATTGAAAGAATCAAAAATTGGATTTTTGGTAGACCTGTGATACCGCCCCCCTTTGGTGACCGTATCTTTGATTGTCGGGGTGAGCTAGAGGTGTAGGGTTTGCAAAAGGAATAGACATTTTTAATTCTTAATAGGACTTTATTAAGAATGGAATTTAAATGTCTAACAATTTAGATAATATTATTCAAGCGAGAATCTATAATGAACAAACACACAGTAATAGTTAAACCGAATCGCGTAACTTAGACCACTGTAATTATATAATCCGCCTACTCTCACTTCTAATAATATTACAAGTCCCAATATCAGATAATCAGTCCTACCTTAATCCAAACATAGATTCGATCTTTATGAGGAAACGTCTGGGCGTGCAATAGTATGCACCTTAAGGTTATGGTGCATACTTAAGGCTTACTTTCCAGGTAACTTCACGAGTGGCTGTGTCAATTCCCTCTAGTATCTTTCACACATAACATTTCCCAAATTGCCATTCCACTTACTGAAACTTCTGTTCTTTTAAAAGCTATCTTATTTGCATTTCTTGTTCACATTTCGCTTCTTGGGTTTCGGTTGGAAAAGAGTTGCCATTAATCTTGGCCACCAAAGAATCGAGAGGTTATGTTAAAGAAAAGACGAGTGAGCCCGTCACAGACCTCTAAAGAAAAAGTTTCGAATTTCATGGGGGGAGGGGATGTTATTTTTTTTTTTTTTTTTTTTTTGTTAAAAAAAAGAAATATATTTTGAATTTTGGAATGATCGTGGTCCATTTGGTGCGTATATATATGCTGAGTGTACTCTATAAATTTGAAGTCATTCGATCAAACCATTCTTGAGATATGATGGAGGAAAGTTTGAAAAACACAGTTTTGAGAAAACTGCGTTTAAAGTTTGAAGTCCGATTAGAACAATGAAAATCTAAATAGCGCTACGAACAGCTGCTCTTCTAACACCTGCTTCTTTATAACGACTTCGAATTTTAAAAAAAAACATTTAACCTCCGTATTCTAGACATGTTAAGAAAGCAATTTATGAAAAAAAAATAATTTTTTTTAAAATTTTTTGAACTTATCACATGGGTGAACCCCCTTAACACAAAACTGGGGAGGGGGGGGGCTGAAATATTTTTTCGTGTTAAAGGATATTGGGGAAAAACATATATTCTACAAATTTAAGTTAGTTAGAGTACATTTTATTTACATAGATATTTTTATATTCTTGTGTTTAATAAAAATCAATGAAACAAAAACATTCACAGGAATTTAAGGAAATTTAATACAAATTTTCCCCAAGTTTTTTGAAAAACAAAACCTTTATTGAGTTTCTGGAGAATAATCTGATATGTTTCTTTGAATTGTCTTTTTTAAAATCAAATTGACAACAAATTGTTCGATGTCGTTCATTTTGTTATTCATTTCACTTGTGAAATGTGCCTTTAAATAATTGCGCATGCTTTTCTTGATGTCCCTTATTTCGATAACGTGGGAACAGGAGCTGCCTTTTTCATTTCATTTTCACCTACCGAACGTGCATCAATGATATAGTTTGAGTTTTGATCAAACATCAAAACGTCTTGGTCTGCCATGTGTGTGTGTGTGTGTGATTGGAGGCTATATACACATTACTATCATCTACTGGACCGAATTCTTCCGATGATACAGTAGGACAATCTAATACTACAGAAACTTTCACAAAAATTTCATTACGTATCGGCTCAGTTTCAATATCCACCTTCTCCTGAAGGGAAATCTTTTTGTGTTAATTAATTTATGCTTTATGTTAAGAGGGGGAAAAAACATAGTAGTTTGTCGGGACAATTATATTATTTCGTGTTAACCGATATTTCGTCTTAAGCGTTTTCGCGTTAAACGTATCTCACTTTTTTTTCTATTTCCTGCCAGTCTTATATTTTCCTATACTTCCAGATCGTTTCTCATTTTTGTTTTTTAGATATTCAGTTGTATCAATTGCTACAACGATGGCATTAATTAACATTGATTTCATTCTTCATTGATGAGTCTTTTTAACATTAAAAAGTAAATAAAAGTCATTCGAGCGTATGTGTGTGTGTGTAATAAACGTTGCAATTGGTTTGTTAGCACTTTCGCTTACATTAACTGGATGGCTTATATTTTTTCATACATAAAAAAACAAGGTAGAATGGGATTTTGAAAAAAAAGAAACCATGAACCTTTTTTTGTGAAAAAATAAAGTCAATTGCTTGGGTGATTTAGCTTAATTCAAGAATTAACCGCTTGAATTCTCTTAAGCCAATGTCATTTCTTTCAAATTCCACTTAAGTAGCAAGGAAAATCTTTTTTCAGATCATTCTGTAAAATTTAAAAAGAAGTATTTTATTTCTTAGTGTTTAAAATAACACGCATTTTAATCGACTCAGTTTGCCATGATGAAATAAGTTTTTCATATTTAAATTTATAGGGCACTTGCAAGCATTTTAAAATTATTATGTTTATTTATATTAAATAAAAAAAATTGGTGTAGAGTTAAATATGTGAATCATCTTTATTATATTTTATTTATGCTTTGAACATAATAAGTTAATTGAAGATATATGTATTAAAACATGAAACGTTTAGTTATTTTTTCAATTCCTTTTACTAAGGTATCCGACTACGTTCGGAATCTTGATTTTAAAAAAGCGCATAAATGGATAATTGTCAGGATATTTAGTGTCACTTTGATTAGAATACATGTATAAAATTGTTTTAAGGACATTTTGACAAAAAAAAATTATTTAAATACAATATTTTGGCAAAAAATTAACTTAGAATAATTAATTTCCAAATGTTCTTCTTTTGTGAAAAATGCTTCTATTATAATATTTTGTTTGTATATAGCTCAGACCTCTCTACAGAGGCTCAACTAGAATTTTTGAAAAATTCACATTATTTTCAGCGTTACCACCAATTGAAATAATTGTTGGTGTTTTTTCTTAAAATTGCTCCCCTCTGTTGTCGTAAAACATGGATAAACCCACTTCAAAGGTATATATTTCAAAAATTCTAGTTGAGCCTCTGTCTATATACAGGTCTGAGCTATATACAGGCAAAATATTATTATAATAGAAGCATTTTTCACAAAAGAAGAACATTTGGAAAATAAATTATTTAAAGTTAATTTTTTGCCAAAATATTGTATTTAAATAATTTTTTTGTCAAAATGTTCTTAAAACAATTTTATGCATGTATTCTAATCTAAGTGACACTAAATATCATGGAAATTATCCATTTATGCGCTTTTTTATAATCACGGTTCCGAACGTATAGTCGGATACCTTAACTCACTCTCTCCCTATATATACATATATATATCTTGTTCAAATTCTTAATTGTTAATAAAATACTTTCTATTGATCCAATCAAGTTTAAATACATTTTTTAAATTTTGTATTGGATGATACTCTACGTTATAATACAGTTTTTTCAAATATTAATTCATTAATTCAATTCAATTAATTACCGTCAACTTAGAATCGTCTCCATTGTTGTAACAATGTAACTATCAAAACAATGACAAAAGTTGAAGTCGAAAACTGGTTTTTCAGCCAAACTAGCCAAACCAGATGTGCATTGTTACAACAATGCACACAAATCATACCTTTTTTTTAATTCCTACTATTAGTTCCCTCTCTTCCTATATATATATGTCTTGTTCAAATTTTCAATCGTAATAAAATACTTTCTATTCATCCATTCAAAGTAGGAATTGACTTAAGGTATCCGACTACGTTCGGAACAGCGATTTTAAAAGGCGCATAAATGAATAATTTTCATGATATTTAGTGTCACTTAGATTTGAATACATGTATAAAATTGTTTTAAGGACATTTTGACAAAAAAAATTATTTAAATACAATATTTCGGCTAAAAATGAACTTAGAATAACCTTTTTTTCAAAATGTTCTCCTTTCGTGAAAAATGCTTCTATTATAATAATATTTTGTCTGTATATAGCTCAGACCTCTGTACAGAGGCTCAATTATGATTTTTGAAAAATTCACATTATTTTCAGAGTTACAATCATTTGAAATAATTATCGGCGTTTTTTTTTTTAATTTCTCCCCTCTGTTGTCGTAAAACACAGATAAACCCACTTCTAAGTTATATATTTCAAAAATTGTAGTTGAGCCTCTGCACAGCGGTTTGAGCTATATACTGGCAAAATATTACTGTAATAGAAGTATTTTTCACAAAAGGAGAACATTTTGAAAAAAGTTTATTCTAAGTTAATTTTTAGCCGAAATATTGTACTTAAATTATTTTTTATTGTAATACTTAAAACAGTTTAATATACATTTTTTAATCTAAGTGACACTAAATATCGTAAATATTATCCATTTATATGCTTTTGCAAAATCACGGTTCCGAACGTAGTCGGTTACCTTAAAAAACTTTCTTTTATATTACTTGTTTGAAGTTAAATAACAAACTGGTATTAAATAAAGCACTTCAAAACCAATTTTCACTTAAATTTAGGTAACTTTCAGCAAAAACCCTTAAAATTAAATGAATAGTGGCTGAATGTTTAGCTATAATTTATTTATTAAGTAAAATAGATTCGTTTGAATTACACATAAGATGTTTTTTTATTTGTTCTTTAAAAAATATTTTATTTATTTATAAGTATATCCAAGAAAATTGTACAAATGAAATATCTGTAATTTTTAAATATTAACTGAATGTTTTAGTTTCTTCATTTGAAAAAATATCAATACAATTTCAATAACTTACTATAAATTGATTTTTCTAATTCATTTCTCCATTGATGTTTTTTAGATGTCAGTGAATGTGAATGATAATTCTTTCAAGAACACTTTATTTTATATACCCAGGTTACATTTAAGAGAACTGTGACCATATTTGGGAATAGTTTTACTATATAAATGAAAAAAACAAGATCCTTTATCTTGAGCAATAAATAGAAACGTGAAAACAGTGAAAACAAACCTCGAACACTGTTCGAAGATTTGATCACCTGGTCGATAAAGTCAATAAAAGATAAATTCATATTTATTGAGTGGAAATAGTTACTCTACTCCATTATGCTTAAATAAATAGATTTTATACGATTAATGTAAATGTTCCATTTTCATTTTAATTCAAAAAGTACTTTTAAAATATGTTTATGAAAAATGAGGGATTTTTATGAATTTACCATTGAATATATCTCGCAATATATGCGCAATTAATACCAAATTTTAAATTTAAATTCGCAAGATTTGATTCTCAAAAACTTTTAGACTTACAATATCCCCTAATAAAAGGGATTCATAGATTTTCTAGAAATTTATATTAAAATAATTTGAATGATTTTAGTTAATGTTATATAATTTTAATTTTAAAGTGTCAATTGTATTTCATAATTTTTTTAAGTGTAGTAATTTTTCTTGCTGAATATTCCATCGTGAATATTTATTCAAATTTCGCTTATAATATTATAAACATAAGCACATTCATATTATATGATGATGATGCTTATTCTTATAAATTTTGTAATTATTTGTATGGCTATAAAATGTTCTATTAATTAATTATTCACTTTTAATGATAGTTAAAAAAATCTTATGTCTTCCAATTTAACATTATTTAATTCTAAAAATATTTGAGAAATGTTTTTGAAAGTTTTTTAGTTTCTTTATTATATTAATATACAAAAATGTTTGCCATAGATAAAATTTATTTTAATATTTCTCTTTTATTTTTCAATGCCTTCTATTAGTTCACACTCTTCCTATACTTATTTATATATCTTGTTCAAATTTTCAATCGTGAATAAAATACTTTTTATCCATCCACTCAAGTTCATATACATTTTTTAAAACTTGCAGTGGATGATGCTTGATGTTAATACAATTTTTTCAAATATTAATTCATGAATTAAATTTAATTAATTAATTATAGTTTAAGAGATATATTTCAGTCGATCTTATTCCTCTAGATGGCAGCATCATTGAATAAAACAGCTTTTTTTGAATTTGTGATGAAGATTTAATTTAACCTGAATAATCATACGCCAGTTAGACGTCAGCATTCCTTTTACACTGGTTTTAAGACAAATTCTTGTTATATTCAACTTTTATTAAAAAGCCCTTGTGTAGCTGAACAGTGCGACGTTAAAATCCACTCACTACTCAACTTTTATTAAAAAATGTAACTACAAATTTAATGTGGTTAAAAAGCTTTTAATGTTAATTGAAAAGATGTTTTGCCTATTAATATTGTGGTTCTGTCATATGCATATACATATTTATATTAATTGTAATTATTTAATAAAGAGTAACTAAAATAGAATTTTTTTTGTTGACCTAAGTTGGAATTGACTTAAAAAAAAAATTTTTTTTTAATTACTCGTTTATTGGTACGACAGTTGAACTGACGAGTAGTCGTAAAATAAAACACTGAGTTTATGTGAGCTAAATATCAATGTGATGTAAAATTTCAAATCCCAAATATCAACGTAATATAAGTTGTTTTTTATCCAACAGAATTTAAGAAATTAAACTTATATTTTAAATTTACTATGTATTACTAGTATAAGGGAGAGATTAAATTCCGCACTTACAGAATTTTTATAAATTAACGTTACAATATATAACTTTTTTTTATTATAAGTAGGCTCAAAATATTATATAAAGCAAAACATTCGTAACTAACTTGAAGCATAAAGAATATTATTAAATTGTTATGAGGATAATGAAATTTTCTCAACAAGTCATTTCAATGCATTATTATTTTTCCGTATTACCAAATTAATTTTTATTTTGATGAAGTAAATAACTCACGAAAAATACATATTTAATACAAAAAAAAACAAGCAAAGAAAACGTTTTTATATTTCATTTTATATTTATTTTTATATATTTCATTATGATGTCTTTTCAACAGAAAATGATTCAGTGATAAAACGTAATAACATTAACTATAACCTTTACGATTAAAAGTACACTTTCCTGTTAAAAATATGCTTTTTAACAAGAAGTATTAAAAGAATTTTTTTTTCTCTAGAACTGTGTTACTTATGACTGTATTCGTAATTATGACTTTCCAAAGTTAGGAATAACCGGTTCACACAGATCAGGCAGAACTGATATCTGATGTCTTGTTGAATTCAGTGAACTTTTTATTGCCAGCATATTTTCAAAAAGTTTCTATATAAAAAAAGTTATTAAAATAAAAAAAAAAAACTAGATGTTAAATTGTTTCAATTTTACTTCTAAGACTCTTGAATAAACCATACGAAAATTCAGTATCAAGAAGGCCAGCTGTTCTCCATACTTCCTATGGTTATAACTTTTGCGCAAGATGCTCTTTCGGGCTGAAGGAAGAGGAACTCTAGTGCATTGTAACTCACTCCAGATCGTAGTGTGTCAACATGGATGACAAGCAAGATGCAAGATGCCTCTCTTTAAGATGACCCCTTACGTGTGTATATCCCTTAGTCTTTTACATTGGATAAATATACATCAGACTTGCATTCCCATTCACATCGGGCAAGAGCAATAGCATAACGGAGAATACTAGGGCTCTCCAACAAAGTGGGGTTTTGGGCCACAATTCAGATATTACAGAGGATTTCTAAGCCAAAATTTTTGGGCCCTTTACAACCCTGCCCCCCTCCCCGCGATACGGTGATTGCGGGTGTGTACGTTACGCCATTGGGTAAGGGAATATAATTCCTGAACCAGAGGACAATAGGCTTTTGTATTCTTCGCAGACGAGATCCAGTTTACTTTGGGGACTGATTTGGGTTGTACATTCACCTGAAAAGAATAGGCACCATATACTTTTGATATGTGACTCTGTTGAAAGATACAATTTGAGACATAGTCATCCTGTGATGACCATGTCTGGGGTGATTCTCGTAAGCTAGAGGTGTGGGATTATCTAAATGATGAGACATTATGTAATTCTTAACACAACTTTTATTAAGAATAACTTAAATTACTTAATTCTAAATAACAACTTCCTTAAAGTGAAAATGAGCCAATAATTAAACCTTATATTCAAGTCAGATCGCGCAACTAGATCACTTATCTTAATTAT
>BMAV01019766.1:0-38494 GCA_019973955.1 Trichonephila inaurata madagascariensis | reverse complement strand
ACATCGGGCAAGAGCAATAGCATAACGGAGAATACTAGGGCTCTCCAGCAAAGTGGGGTTTTGGGCCACAATTCAGGTATTACAGAGAATTGCTAAGCCAAAACCTTTGGGCCCCTTACAATTCTGCGACCATCGCCACCTACCCGGGTTCCCGGGAGGGCACGTTACGCCATTGGGCAAGAAAATATATTTCCTGAACCAGATGACAATAGGCTTTTGTATTCTTCGCAGACGAGATCCAGTTTACTTTGGAGACTGATTTGGGCTGTACATTAATCTGAAAAGAATAGGCACCATATACTTTTGATATGATTCTGCTGAAAGATACAATTACACAGGAGGAAACATAATTTGGAATGGAATCTCTCTGGGTGATCCCAATTACATGCATGTTCTCAAGAGGTCTGACTGCTGTGTAATACCAGAGAGTGTTCTTTCTTTCATAATTCAAATCATATGCTGATGGTATTGGTGATTTTTATTCCTTAAACAGATTACAAGACCCAACATTACAGAGTATAGAGTGACTTTTGTGTATGAATTACCATGACAGACAAATGGTTGCCTTAAGTCTTCTTCCAAGGTTGTTAAAGTGTCTGGAATAAAGGTTTCTCTACGTATGGAAGTTGTGTGTGTTCCCCATGTTAATATGAGGTAATTTTTTTCTCAATGGCTAGAAGTTTCCCGTATGGGGATCTCTAGATTATGGCAACAGTTTCAGACAACGGGTACGATCACTAGGAAGACTGGACAAGATCGCACAAGAGTCACGACATCTGCAGAGGTTCAAATGCATGGCACCAGGGGGGTATTACTTCTAGGAAGCTATCTCGAGATCTCGCTGCTAAGTCTGGAAGAACTGTATCGAGACAAACAGTATATAACAGCTAGCTGAGAAGAGCCTTTACGCTCGAAAATCAGTGATGTGTACTCTTCTTCCCAGTTTCACAAGAGAGCCTGTCTATCTTGAAGCTGTGAACACCACTCTTGGATAGAGAAAGATTGACGCCATGTTTGCTTTAGTAATGAATCCAGCCACGTAACGGAGAATATTAGGGCCCCCGTCCCCCGTAAAATCAGATTTTGAGCTCCAAACCGGATCTTACAAATGATTTCAAAACCATAACGTAACATCGGCTTTGAGCTCCCTAAAATCTTATCCCCCTGCGGGGTTGTACGTTACGCCACTGGACAAATCGAGATCTAGAAGACAAAACAATTCTCAGCGGGGTTTAATCTTAAGAAAACTTGGGAAATGCTATCACCCTGAAAACATTTGAAAAATATATCGTTTTGGTGACAATGACATCCTTGAATTGAGATGAACAATATTGGACATAAGTACACCATTCTATATCTTCTTTGCTGGTACATTAACAGTAGAACGCTATAAGGGGGAAAATTCTCGAACCCTACGAGTAACTTTATAGAGGAGCTATAGAAGAATAATTCATTTTTATGGACAATATCTCCCCTTAAACCACACAGAGCTGCACTTGTCGACGATTATCTGGAAAAAGATGTTCAACGTAAGGTGCGGTCAACGAGGTCTCTAGACCTCAATCCCATAGAGCACTAGTGACATGCTCTAGAAAGAACTATTGCAAATCAAAAAACCCCTTCAGGTGTTAAAATCAGCTCTTTTGAAGTAATGGGAATAACTACCGCACATTCGTTGATCAATAGCCTTTATAACAGTATTAGAGCATGTTGTGGTACTTGTATAGCTGTATAAAGGGGCAACACTTTTATTAGACGAACAAGACATAATATTGACGTTCAATATTTTGACCAATGTCACTCTCATTAACATGTCAAGCAACATTAAACTCTTGTGAAATTTTCTTTTTAGATGCCATTTCTTGTCTCACAGCAGTGATTCTGAATTTTGTTGTTGTTGTTGTTGTGATACACTTTTAACAATTTCAAAATTTGGCAGCACACTAACAATAAAATAAGCTTAAAAGAATTGTACTTATCTATAATACACTTTGTAAAATGGTTTATGATAATAATTTTCAATGTTAAATAAAATAATATGCACGACAAAGAAAACGAAATGCTTATTGAGTGATTAATTACAAATTAATTTTAAGAATGCATTTAATGCGAAATTTGAGCTTGATGATTCTTGATAATTTCGTTTACATTTGGTCATAAAAATGATAATGCCACTCTCATTTCGTCCTTTACATTTAAATGTTTCGATCTTTTTTATATTTGTTAATGTTGAAAACCTGAATTCACACAAATAAAATGTACAAAATTGTAACAATACTTTTAAAGTTTTTTTTTCTCACCACATTATGAGATAATCACCTCTAATTTGAATCCAGAATTAATTAATTGTCTCTTCTGAATGTTTTGAAATTAAATCATGAAAATATTACAGAGTGAAATTAATTTTTCATTTTCATTCAAAGTTAATTCATGTACACATGTATCCGTTATCACAAATGGATAACGCGAACCAAATAAAATTATTTTAATCTATATTTGGGAAGTAGTGAATAATTCTCTCCTCTAGTGTTGTCAAAGGTCAATAACAATTTTATGAATAGTTTATTTCTAAAAAGGACCAAATGATTTGGTTCTGAATTTTTTTTTCTCCGAGTATAATTAATAATTTAAAAAAAATTGGCGGCATACTTCAAGAATTTGGCGGCATACCAAAGTGCCACGGCCCAGTGGCACATTCTCCCATCATTCTCTTACAACATAACCTATTAATACACCAAACTCCCATCCATTAAACCAAATTTTTGTCCAAATATCTTATTTTTTCAATTCCTATTATTAACTCACACTCTCAATATATTTATTTATTTATCTTGAAGGAATTTTCAATCGTTAATAAAATACATTTTAAAGCTCTCCATTGAGCTGAAATTTTATATACATGATTATTTTGGATGACAATACAGTAATTTAATTATAATTAATAAAAATTAATTGATTAAAACTAATTATTCAAAGAATTACAAATACAGCCACGTTGGCATCATTCTTAGCTACTTAGCGACCATTTTGGCATGTCAAAACATGAAAAGGTTTTTTCTCACATTTTAACGCGCTCATTTGAGCTAAAGTTTTCTATACACTATTGTTTGGGATAAAAATACGATAATTTAATTATAATTAATTAAAATTAATTGACTTAAACTAATTATTTAAAAAATTACAGATGCAGCCACGTTGGTTTCATTTTTAGTGACTTGGGTCAAAACTTTAAAAGATTTTTTTTCTAGCGTTTTAAAGCATTCAGTTGAACTGAAATTTTATATACACGATTGTTTTGGATGACAATACGATACTTTAGTGATAATTAATAAAAATTAATTACCACTTAATGTTATGATTCTGTCCTATGTATATGTTACGGTGGAACCCCGAAATCTGGAGAATGTCGACTTTCACCGTTGAATGTCAACATTCACATTGTCACTCGGTGTATGTCCGAAATATTTGCTAAATATCCTTTTTCTGACTTACACCGGTAAATGTCGACTTTTACCATGCACTAATGGTAAATAATGAACATGTCGGACGTTTATATTTTCTTCTCCGTAATTCAGTCGCGATAAATTTTTCGCCTCTCTTTCTGACCAAGAACTTAAAACACACAGTACATTCAAAATGAGAAAGGAAATTATAGTGTTCTGATGTGAGTTTCATATAGCACACTGAACAATTCGTCATTGGTAACATAATACTGCATATTCGTTTCTGTTCGTTTTAATGGTACAATTAACTTCTCTTTATCATTAATTTTTAAAATGTTTTAATCATCTGTAATCCAAAGGTATGTTGCACTTAGTTCCAGCAGAAACCACTTCAAAAAGTATTTTAGAGTATTTTTCTTTAGAAAAATAAAAACATTCTTCCCGTTTACCCACAATCAATGCATTTAACTTTTCAAGAAAAAGATCACGATTTACTGCTGTATCCATTCAGTATAAATTAGGGTATTGGGAAAAAAGTTTAAAAAAACGTTGTTCGCACCATCAAACTCTGCATAAGACTGACAAAGCTGACTGACTCCCAGCACAACAAAGGACTTTTCGGGAAACAGCCAGTCGCCTCTTTGTCAACTCCTCTCTTTTCAACCTCCACTACAGCATATCTGTGATTCTCGACAGACATACGTCGGTGAAAGTCCGAAGTGTACAAGATTGTAATACAATATTCGACCTTTCACCGACATATTTGATGTGTGTCGACATTCACCGGTGAAATTCGACATTCTCCAATTTTGGACATCCACAGTAACATTTATACATATTTATATTAATTGTAACTATTTAATAAAAAGTAGCTAAAATAAAAATTTTCTTTGTTGATCTAAGTAGGAATTGTCTTAATTTTTTTTATATTACTTGTTATGTGTTTGTGATCTTAATTTTGGCACTAGCATGTGTGTATATGTGTGTGGTGTGGCAACATCTGTAACTTCCTTGTTAATTAAAAAGATCTTAACCAGCCGTAGGAGTTATTAATCGAATAGGGAAACGCCCTTCAAAACATTACAATGATTTATATACGCAAAAGGTGTGTACAACTCTGTTGAATATAGACACTCCCTGAGCAACCAATGCTTCAAGTTATATCAGAGTGACCTTTATTTCAGTTCTATAATTTAATTTCATAAGATATTTTAAAATATTGTACATATACTTTTCAAAAGCTTTCGAAGATAATGCATCTTTAGCAGGAGATTTTGAAATAAAGTTTAACTATCTAATAAAATTATGTTTATTAGTGCTATCACTATTGAAATATTGAATCTGTACCTTTTAAAACATTTTACCTGTAAAATATTTTTTATAATTTACAAATGCTCTGTAACACTGTATGCTCATGATGCTCGTCTATACATTACCTACATCGAAAACATTTATATACTCTAAGAGACTAAATTATCTTTGTAAATAAAAATAAACCTACCAATTTTTGGTTATGTTTTACATATTTAAAAAAAACATTTTTAACTGTAAAAAAAGATAAAATTTTTATTAAAAATGTTAGAAAAATCATTATTTTTGTAATATTTGTTCATTAAAAGAACAGTATAATATTCAATCTTATAAGAAATAACATATTTGCCTACTATATTAAGTTTATGAACTAAGATTTTTTTAATATCTTTTTAATAGTACTAGAAGTATGAATATCATGAAAATAATGAAAATAATCATTATACTTTAAAAATATTGTTTGACATTATTTGTATAATCCAAACATGAAATATTTAATTTAGTTGTTATTAAAGTCTTTTTCAAAATTATTTACATTTTATCCATTAATTTGTCTGTATGTCTATTATTTTCTCTACGATTTTTTACTTCTATGGATTCTTTTAATTCCATTAATTATATTAATGTATTGTTATTGAAGAAATATTCAGTATATATATACACACATACAAATAATTAGATATCTTTATGTAGCAACCATGCTGTTGAGCATGGACATACGGTGAAAATCGCCTAACACGAAACCGAAGGGACTGAAATATTTTTTCGTGTTAAAAGAATTTGTGTTAAAGGATATTACAAGAAAAAAAAAAACATATATTAACAAAACCAAGTTTATTTAGAGTTTATTTTATTTATTTAGAGATATGTATACATGCATGTATTTAAAAAATCAATAAAACAAAAACATTCACAAGAACTTAAAGAAATTTAATACAAAATTTTCAAATATTTTGAAAAACAAAACATTTACTGAGTGTTTGGAAAATAATTGCATTGTTTTTTAGCATCAAATTGTCAACAAATTGTTCTATACCCTCCATTTTGCTGTTCATTTCACCATTAGAATGTGCGTCTAAATAACTCCGCATACTTTTCTTCATATTCCTCATTTCGAACGACATGGGAACAAAAGCTGCATTATTTAATTGATTTTCGTCATCGAAATCTGTATCAACGATATTTTTTGAATTTTGCAGATTCCAAAATGTCATTGTATGCCCTAATTGGAGCTGTACACACATTATCATCATCTACTAAATTCTTCCGATGATGCATTAGGACAATACAATTTATCTGGTGTTTTCCGTTTTGTTCGTTCCCAGAAAGGTAATCTTTTCGTGTGCATGTGTCCCAACAAAATGCGTGAAAATAAATACACGCAGTTTGTTGGGACTGATGTACTATTTCGTGTTAACCAATATTTCGTCTTAAGCGTTTTCGCGTTAAACGTGTCTCACTGTATTTCTATTTAGCTCTTTAAGAAGCTGTTTAGAAATCTTAGAATAACGATTTTTTTTTAGAAAAAAAAAAGCTCTTTTTTCACAGAATGAAGTAAACTTAGTAAATAATCGCCTGAGAGTTGAGTAAGCTTTCCTCAACTTGTTAGTGTTGCATTATAAATAGCTTAAGTGAACTTAATGACCTGTTTCAGAACAATAATGATATCACCTGTTAAACGCAGCCCTGACGTAACTCAAAAATAACTGGCTTGTGAAAAATGACCTTGAAGTACTGGCTAAACTACCGTTTTTCTTCATGGTTCTTTTCCATATTTGTTTTTCCAATGCCTTAATTTTGTTGATTTTGTTTTGAGTTATCGTAGCTTAGATGATTTTTGTGCTTTACCTTTTTGTATTTGAAATTCCGTGTTTTTCATTATACTTAGGACACAAATTGGGAAAACATTAAAATTTAGACCGTGTAAAACAGGTAATAAAAAAAAATTTTTTTAAGCGAATTCAATCTTAGACCAACAAAGAAAATTTTTATTTTAATTATTTTTTAATAAATAGTTACAATTAATATAAATATGTATATACATATGATAGAATCACACTATTAAGTGACAAAATAGAAAGCGATTTTCCTTGCAATTTTCCATTTTCCTTTCTATATATATATAGGGTGTTGTACTATTTTGTTTTGTTTGTTACTATTTATGTGCATTCATTAGATTTAATTATTCTAATAAAATAGTATAGTGAAAAAGAAATTACAATCTCAGAAATTAGGCCAACCCAGGTGGAACACGAACCCACGACCGTTGGATTAGAAATCCAACGCACTATCCATTGCGCTATGTAGGGACACAACGTACGATTTTTCTTTCTATATATGCTGTTGCACTATTATTTTTGTTTGTTACTATTTTTATTCATTTTTTTGTTTAATTAATAAATTAATGTTTGAAAAACTATATTAAAATCATGCCAGCCACTACAAGTTTAAAAAATGTATTTGAACTTGAATGGGTGTATATAAAATATTTTACTAACGATTAAAAATTTGAACAAGATGTATATATATATATATATATATATATATATATATATTTATAAAGAGAAAGTGAACTAATAGTTGGAATTGAAAAATAGCATTATCAGTATTTTTCAAGTTCAGTAATACCCCAGTGAGTGAGTGAATATTAACGTCGCTACTATTAGCTATACGAGGGCTTTTGGCGACGGACCTCGTAATTTTGAACCATGGTCAAGTGACGAGGACGAAACCTGAGCTGGAAACCCCTCTCTTAACTAGCACACCACACCAACTTGAGGATGTTTGAGCTCTCGACAGTTTTAACGTGCATCGCTCCCCTACACGGCGGGTCTTTAGTGGTACTGGGCTCGAACTCGTGAAAAGCCATCCACGATCCGATACCTTGACCACTAGGCTACCGCGGCCACTGCTAAATGTAGAAGGGCTTGTACTAAACGCGGATCACATTTTCAAACGGGAAAATGTTGTATGCTAATGTCCATGTCGTATGTGTGGCATGTAAAAAATCCCTTGAGTGTCTGTTTGGCTTGGGTTCTCTCTCGACAAAATTAAATTCCTAAGTACAATTTCGCATCGTCAGAGCCCAGGTTCCTCCCTCTGGGGAAAAAATGGGCGTCAAAATTACTTGCGGCAATTGGTATCGCCTATGCGGTGTTGCACTAAAAAGTTATATCAACTCCTGAGGAATGTACTAGATCTGCAAAGGTAAAATACCAATCCGTAGCCCTACTAGAAAAGAAAAGAAAACGTTATTTTCATGCATTGTATAGCTATTAAATTAATCTATATATATTCGTTTTTAATGCATTAACAATTTTTTGTTTGTTTATGTTATTGAAAATGAAGAGATGCAACATTACTATAAATTGAAATTAGAAATGTTTGTGTGTGTTATATATATGTTATTTAAATATAATATACAAACATTCGAATTCCTCTTTTTCATTTCAATTAAAATCAATTAATAAACCAATAAATCTTCTAATAATTATGTAAAGAAGAATAAAATGAAAATAAAAATCAAACTGCGTTTTTAAACTGTACATCAATTTCTTTATTTTAGTTCGAGTACAAAATTTTAATCATTTTCTCAATACATGTGATTTAGTGATTTTTAATACCCAGATAACAGTTTATTTTAAATTAACCGAATCATTATATTTTAATGGGGAATTATGTGTGATGATGCAGACAATATTTAAATGACATGCTTAAATCATTTTTGTGCAATCCAAAATGTTATTTATTATTTCATATTTAATTTAATATCAACGTAATAACTAAGAAATAAATGTATTTAACATTTTTTTTATCTGTAGTTTACTGTACTGTACGACATCCACGTCCATACTTTACTATATAAAGTTATTACTTACCTCATTACCAAATTTGGAAGATTAGTTCTCATATATTGCGTATTTAATTTCTTAAGGAAAATGTGTAACAATACTTATTGATATCTGCTTGAAGTTAAATAATGCTTAAAAAATTTAAATAAGTTAAAAAGTAGCAAGGGCATTTTCGCATATATATTATGTTCTATAAATAAATAATGTTTCACAATTAATTTTGCTCTTGTTTTAATGCGATTCATATTTTTTAAGAAACTTAACGTGGAATATATACTAAAAGCCCTAATGCTTTTCAGTGACTGTTTAAGTGTTGCCTTTTGAATAAATTCTAATTTTTAGACATAATTTTTTGTTCTTTTTTTGTGGTGAATTAATAGTTTCTGATTCGTCAAGAATATTGTTCAACCTGATTACCACTTACAGTGAAAATTTTTATAAATCAAAAATATTCAATCGTGATTTAATCAAGAATATTTAATCTAATTGAATTAACTACATTCAAGATATGTTTAAAGAGCCCTGCACAATTGAGGAAATATTAGTCAAATAAAAATATGAATAACTTTTTTATTTATTCCATTTAATCATGATTATTTATAAGTTGTTAAGAAATTCAAACGCATATGTATATGTGTATAGTATATATGTATACACGAGGGTACTCTGAAGCTTTTGAGATACGCTCAGACGAGAAGTTGCAAAAAAGAATTAACGGTTTAATTTAAAAATACAAAGTATTTGAACTCAGCAGACGATTTTTAACCGACTTTCTTCAAGTTGCTTAGCGTAAAATAAATTTCAGACAGAAGATAAAATGGAGTTGACGTGAGAACATTATCGTGCTGTGATTTTCTATGATTTTAAAGCTGGATTAAATCAAGACGAATGCGTTCAACGGCTGCAAATAGCATTTGGTGATAAATCTCCATGCCCTGCTACTGTATTCATATGGTTTAAAGACTTTTACAGAGTCGTAATTTTCTTCAGGATGGCCGCTTTTGACAGTAATCCAGGATAATGTGTCTGCCATACGAATAATGTTAATGGATGATAATCGCTATGCGTACCAATTGATACAATACATACAAAAGTATACAAATGTCCTGAATGAGCTTTAGCTCGTGTTCAAGAAAAAATAAATGCAATTAATACACTTATTACATATGTTGACTAAATTAAACTAGGTAAAATAAAATAATGTATAGAATAGAGCATTTAAAATTAAATCTAACATTTGATAAATTGGGACTCAACAAAAATCAAGCTTACAACATCAGACTAGGAAAAACTGAAAATATTTTAATGTATAAGATAAACAACAGTATAAGATGAAGAAGTGTATTTATTTATCTTCCGATTATAAAATAACTATATAGCTAAAACTACCCGTTCCATAATTATCTCTTTTTTTTTTTTTTTTTTTTTGCTTCAATGTTTTTTGGACATTATTTTTATCCATTTTTACAAATTTCGAAATTTTTGTAAAAAAGGGGGTTTAAAAAATAAATTGACCATCATCCAGAAAGATCCACGAGAAAATGAAGTGCTGCTGTTTCTACCGAATAGATGTGTTGTGTGTGTGTGTGTTTGCTAAGTTCCATTGTGCCTAGGGAAGAAAAAATCATGTTTCCAAAACTATCATGCTGCTTGAAGCGTGATGGTACAAAATATGTACCACCTATTTTTAAAAATTTTGCACTCTCTTTATTTGGAAAAGCGTTTAATATTATTAAAATGTACCAGTTTTTGTTTAATAATTATAGTTTTGTGAGGTTTATCTAAAATATTTGTCATTATTTCCCGCTAGTGCATTATTTTTGTCAAAAATTCATCGAATGAAAGAAACATAGGTTGCAAAAACAATTTGCTGTGTCTTTCAAATATAATAAATTCCTTACCCCGAATCAAAAAAAATTTCCAAAGTTACATAAAAAATATTTTTAGAATTTATATCATGCAGTTATTTATGTTTCATAGTTCAAATTGGATAAAATTTCTGTTGAGTCACTTATTTCTTTAGGTGAGGAAATATATCTAGAACTTACAATCCTAATTTAAAAGAAAAAATTCTCTCCAACAATCTGATTACAGAATATATTTAGAAAGTTTAGCTAGCTCTAAAAGTATTCGTAACATGAGACAGACGTATACCTATAAATAAATGCATATGATGAAATTTTAAAACACAAATATTTGCAGAACATGCTAAAATTTAAAACTTATTGATGATGCAGTATGATAAAATATAAGCCTTTTCAAGCAAAAATTTACCTGATAGCATCATCCGTCTGGGTTTATACTTAGAGTAAAATTTTAAGAAAAGGAACTCTATTATTTTCAACATTCAAGAACTTCGGTTTTTATTGAAGTCGCATTATGGTAACAATAAGTTTTTTTAACGAAATACCCCTCAATTTTGGATGATAAATAAATGACGTGGACGACATTTGTTGTAGTACTTCTTCGCTTTCAAATGACAAATAAAACGTAAAGAGTCTTAAAAAAAGATTTCTGGGGGAAAAACCAAAATTTTGAAAGACCTGAATACACTTAATAATAAAATATAATAGAGTTACATTAAAGAATGTTTTTTTATCATCTAAATTAAAACGAACTTACTCGTTTTCTTTTCTTAAGTCAGGAACTCTTAAGCCTCGTTTTAAAAATTATAATTCTAAAATTAGAAGGAAATCAAAGCATGCATAACCAATAATTCTTATTACCTTGATCTTCTAAACATGAATCATAATTCAAAAGGCTATTCCCAAACTAATTATCTATCAAATTGTACATTAATTTCATGAATTTCCTCTGAGGTATAAAATATTTTCCTTTCATTTTTTCTTACGTTCGGAACCGTGATTTTGCAAAAGCATATAAATGGATAATATTTATGATATTTAGTATCACTTAGATTAGAAAATGTATATAAAATTGTTTTAAGAATAGTATTACAATAAAAAATTATTTAAGTACAATAGTTTGACCAAAAATGAACATAAAATGACCAATTTCAAAATAGTCTCCTTTTGCGAAAAATGCTTCTATTATAATAATATTTTGCCTGTATATAGCCTGTATAGACCTCTGTACAGAGGCTGAACTAGAATTTTTGAAATATGTAACTTAGAAGTGGGTTTATCCATGTTTAACGACAACAAAGGGGAGAAATTTTAAGAACAAAACTCCGATTATTATTTCAAATGGTGGTAACTCTGAAAATAATGTGAATTTTTTCAAAAATCATAGTTGAGCCTCTGTACAGAGGTCTGCGCTATATACAGGCAAAATATTATTATAATAAAAGCATTTTTCACAAAAGGAGAACATTTTGAAAAAAGGTTATTCTAAGTTAATTTTTTGCCGAAATATTGTATTTAAATAAATTTTTTATGTCAAAATGTCCTTAAAACAATTTTATACATATATTCTAATCTGCCAATAAATATCATAAATATTATCCATTTATACTCTTTTGCAAAATCACGGTTCCGAACGTAGTCGGATACCTTAAGCCTCGTTTTAAAAATTATAATTCTAAAATTGAATGGAAATCAAAACATGCATAACCTATAATTCTTTTATTACCTTGATCTTCTAAACATGAATCAAAATTCAAAAGGCTATTCCCAATCTAATTATCTATCAAATTGTACATTGATTTCATGAATTTCCTCTGAAGTATAAAATATTTTCCTTCCATTTAAGTAAAAATCGTAGTTCTAACCATTTATCTTTCTCACTCTGAAAATCCATTCGAATGCTAGGATCTTCAATCGGATGAAGATTTAAACTCTTTTATGACCAACCTCTTTCAGTCATAAATCGATGATCAACTCTATACAATGAAGAACGATAAAAGCAGTTCACAAAGGCCCAGTCAATTACACTCGAAAAAAGACAATATAAAACTGCAGGCTTATATTGAGGTGATCTCCAGTCATGGTTATTACAAAACGGGTATGTGAATCTGAATCTGTCATTCCCATTTTATATAAATAACTTTGTAAATACTTATGACCAGAAGCAAGTCCAAAGTAGGCCACGCTGATTGCTCTAGGTAAGGTGAACTAGAAATTCTAATCGACTTATCCAAAATGAAATTTCATTTCTTTCTCCAAGCCTTCTGTGTATACAAGATGGAACGATTACAGTTAATAGAGCAGGATATAAGGCACTGAAATCCAGAAATAATTTAATCCAACCATAAATAGTATCTATATATATAAAGGAAAAGAGCGAATCACTCACTGACTCACTGATTAATCACGATATCTTCGGATGTATTAAACCTACAGAGAGAGAGAGACTTGAAATTTGGTAGGCAGATTCCCCTTTCATGGAGTAAACATCAGCTAAGAACGTATTTCGCAAAGATCGAACCCCAAGTGGCGTTACAGGGGTTTAAGGGGTGTTATAGATAATTAGTTCCATTATTAAACTATTGGATGTACAGTCTTCAAACTTGGTACGCAGATACCTTTCATAGAGTAGAGATTACCGACAAAATGATTTTTACGAAAATCGACCTCCAAGGGGCGTTGAAGGCACTTAAGGGGCGTTATACACAATTATTTCCATTTTTAAACTATTAGATTTACAGTCTTGAAATTTGGTACGCAGACGATACCTTTCATAGGGTAGAGATCCGCTACAAAATGTGTTTTTGAGAAAATTGACTTCCAAGTGGCGTTGCGGGGGCCAAAGGGGCGTTCTACATAATTATTTCAATTTTTAAACTATTAGACGTACAGTCTTGAAATTTGATAAGCAGATTCCTTTCGTGGAGTAGGGATCCGCTACAAAATAGGTTTGGGGAAAATTGACCCCCAAGGGGCACTGAGGGGGATTAAGGGGCGTAATTGATAAATATTTCCGTTTTTCAACTATTAGACCCACCTGCTTGAAAATTAGAAGGTATGTCCCTTCCATGGAATAGAGTTCCTCTAACAAAGAGTTTTGCGAAAACCGACCCACAAAGAAGTGGGTTGCGAGGGGTTAAGGTGAATTATAGAAAAAATCCTGTTTTTGAATTTAACCCACTTACTTGAAATTTGTTGAGCACGTTTCTTTAGTTGAATAGAGTTCCACTAAGAATGGATTTAACGGAAATCAACTCCAGGTTAAAGCGGGGGAGTTATTGGGGTGTATTGATAGACAAAATTCCAGTTGTCTAACTACTAGGACTATAATAATTAAATTTGGTTTGCATGTTTCTTTTGTTGAATTGAAATCCGCTAAGAATGCTCTCAACGGGGTTATGGGGCGTATTGACGATAAAAATTCTGTTTTTGCTCTATTAGATTTAGACTTGAAATTTAGCACGCATGTTTATTTTATGGAGTAGAGATCCATTGAGAAAGTAGATTCTGCGGAAATCCACTTGATTATTGGGTTAAGTGAGCGCAAAAAATCTTTCTATTTCTATTTTAGATATTAATAGAAGTTAGAAATTATATAATTTCTGTCCTTTTTATATCAAGAGGAGAGAGTTGCAGATATAAATATATTTTTCAATACAATCGAATTCTTAGTGCTGGATATCAATAATTTATATATATATGTAAACAATATATATTTATACAACATCTTGAAATACCCAGTGAAGCGGGTGGTAACGGCTAGTCTTTTATATAATTTGTAATGATTTTGGGTAAAACCTTTTGTGCCTCCAAGTTATGCCAAAAGCCGTCTTACAGTCCCCAAAAAACCGCGACGGTGCTCTATATAAATGATGAACATATGATTTCGGGAAAATTCACATTTAACTTGGTAAAATATGAAATTTTTCTCAATATTTTGCTACTAATTTAGGAGGAATTTTTGAAACGTTCACTAATTGTGAAACGTAAGTGGTATCAAAAGAAATTTAGACTAATCTCAATAATATAGTTCGAAAGAATTATAGAGTTCATACAAATTGATACAGATGAGCTTTTTAATCTAGAATCATTTTATGCATATTTAACTAGCTAATTTTATAAAATAAAAACAAACTCGAAAAATAGCTTATAAAACAAAACAAAAAAAAGGAAACTAATTGGGGTTATAAGATTTTCATTCAATCTGGTGATGAGATATTTGAAAAACCAATTACTTGAATGCATAATATAACTTAGAAAGATTTTTCTTTCAGTTAAAAATTATTTACTGGTGATAACTTACCTTCCATTTTCTGAATCTTCAAATTTAAAATTTGGATAAATTAATAAATTAGCTTCCAGAATTTCTTATTCATTCTGATTTAAGAATATACTGTAAAACTTTGTGTATAGATTATCCGTTCAATTTTTAAAAACTATTTAAATGAAACTTATAAAAATATATTAAAGATCATAAACCCCCAATATTCTAAGATAAATTATTTTCTTACGAGTAGGAAAAGGTTTTAAAGTAAACAAAACTAAAATAAAACATGGTGTCATTATTTATGAGTTTCTGGGGAAAAATAAAGTATGATTCACGTAACTTCTGCTGTAAGTTCCGGAGTTTTATAACAATAGCGCAGTTTTAAAACTGTAGACATACATCGAATTTCAATTTTAATTCAAACTTATTGATCCAAATCTATTATTCTGACAGTATATTCAATCTGATATCTGAATGATCAGATACCTAAATAATTGTTTATGAAAAATAAATAAGTATTTTTTTTAAAAAAAATGCTAAGAAAATACTTTTTTTTTAATTTACGAAAATATAGAAAGTTGACAACTAAATGGTGTATTTGTTTGTTGTCAACAACAACAGATGGTTTGAGCGCAATATATTAGGGCCACGAGAACGTCAGATTTCCATACTTCGTGGCTGTTGCTCCATCTAGAAAACCCACTAAAGGTATATATATTTTTCGTTTATTTTTTGATATTATTTTTTTACGTTTTTTCTTCCGTTGGAATCCACAGTAGTAAAGTATTCTTCATCATGAATACAGAATGCAGTTAGTTTTATGGCTGTCTTTACCTAATACTTAAGGTATCCGACTACGTTCGGAACCGTGATTTTAAAAAAGCGCATAAATGGATAATTTTCATGATATTTATTGTCACTTAGATTATAATACATGTAGAAAATTGTTTTAAGGACATTTTGACAAAAAAATTATTTAAATACAATATTTTGGCAAAAAAATTAACTTAGAATAATCTTTCTTCAAAATGTTCTCCTTTTGTTTAAAATGCTTCTGTTATAATAATGTTTTACCTGTATATAGCTCAGATCTCTGTACAGAGGCTCAACTATGAATTTTGAAAAATTCACATTATTTTCAGAGTTACAGCCAATTGAAATAATTATCGGCGTATTTTTCTTAAAATTGCTCCCCTCTGTTGTCGTAAAACATGGATAAACCCACTTCTAAGTTATATATTTCAAAAATTCTAGTTGAGCCTCTGTAGAGAGGTCTTAGCTATAGACAGGCAAAATATTATTATAATAGAAACATTTTTAACAAAAGAAGAACATTTTGAAAAAAAATTATTCTAAGTTAATTCTTTGCCAAAATATTGTATTTAAATAATTTTTTTTGTCAAAATGCCCTTATATAAAACATTTGCATACATGTATTCTAAGTGACACTAAATATCATGAAAATTATCCATTTATGTGCTTTTGCAAAATCACGGTTCCGAACGTAGTCGGATACCTTAAGAATAGAGCATAAATTCGATGTTTTTTTTTTTCAGCTTGAAAAATGTTCCAACATTAATATAACATTATGATTTTTATTCTATAGAAAGCAGCATAGAATCCTTCTCATTTCTGTTCGAATCATTTTATTTTTCATCAAATATGTTTCAAAATTTTTCTTTTGAATTATGACCGAGAACTGATACTATTTAATTTTACTTGCGAAAGTGAAAATACATTCATGAAATGTTTCAGAATTGTGAGGGTTCGGTATGGTAAATGAATACACGTGTTTTTACTCAACGAACTTATTTTTAGTTCTGAAACGTAATTTTTGCAAGAAAATATATTGAAAATTTGGATCATGTTACGTGACATTAGATGATAACAGCCATAACTATGTCGCGACCCTGCGGTCGCTGGTGAAGTTCGGGACACCGAATGATTAGCCCTTGTTATAAAAATTACTAAGTTTATTGATCAATCAATTTACTAATAATAAATGTTATAAACCGAGAAAGCAGTCAATTTAATCTCGATCCTAAATTTCTAAGACAAGTAATTGTGTCACTTATCTGTTTGTGATCCGATGTAACTGTACTAGACAGAGGTCTCGCCCGTTATAACTGGATATCTCGGAGTAAAGCTTCTCTTCAAGAACTCCAGACAGTAATGTTTCTAATCTAACTTTATTAGCAGCCTAACTACTAACTCTTACACTCACTTTGCTAGAGTTTAAATAGCCCTCAAATTTATACAGATCATGGTTTCTTCCTGAGAAGTGATTATATAACATACAACAGTTAAGAAATATTTTCCCCAGAAGATTAATGAAAGGCGTGGATAGGACCCATCAAAACTATTCCTGTCATAAAGAGATTTTTTGATAAACATCACTAATCGGAATATTAGGGAATAATCGCAAATTACGCAGGACACTTCGTATGCTTTAATAAAGCATTTTCATTGTTTATTGTAGTTAACTTATTCAATTATAATTATAAAGAATCCAATCTAATCTTTTTCCTGCTTTGAAGAAACTGTATTTGTTTATTCGAAATCACGTTGGTAGTTTTTAAATTTTTCATAAAAACCGAAGATAACCTATTGACAAAAATTTATGTTTGCTTGTGGAAATTAAAAGGTCTGGGAAATATCTCTTCAGGTCTATGAAGTGAATGTGATGAAAAATGATTTAAATGTGTGTGTAGATTAAACGAGGAATTAAATTTATAGATAATAAATAACACGTGTATGCTTAAAATTTTTAAAAAAATGGGCTGCTTTTTTAAGGTGTATTTAAATGTTTTTAAGACATAAAATGGATATTTTTTTTTATGAAAATATATTTCCAGATCATTTGTACTAGATTTCTTTTCATTTCTCCTATTTTGCCAAAATTTGGTGCCTATTTCTATTTAAAATTCTTATATCTATCAATCAAAAATATTCCTTACCAATAGCAATGCAACTGCGTCACATCGAAGGACAAAAAAATTTTATTTAATGCACTCAAATACTTATTAAGAAATATCTACATAAATGTTTGTGAATATGAATTCTATATTTCATAATTACTCATTCCTTTTATTTAATTTCTAGGTTTATTTATTTTATAAACTACTATACCTACTATATGAAAAAGGCTTTGAAAGTTTTATTTAAACTATTCAACACGATATCTCTTATCTAAAATTTGAAGATCATACTATAATATAAATATTTATACACTTCGCTTATAAAATTTGAAACTTATGTGTACGTTGCCTTGCATTGAAAATGTACCTATTTCTTCTTTCCAAGTTATGTGAACTATATATATCAATTGCATATACCAGCGTTTCTCAAACTGTGGGGCATGCCCCCTTAGGGGGCGCGTGCATATTGAAAAGTCGAAAACAAAAGATTATTTAAAAAATTATTAATTTACTGAAAGTAAACAAAAAAATTTGCAAAATAAGAAATAAAATACACATTTACAGTGATATAATACACTTCTTAATGTATCAGTATCGTACAATGTATTTTATAATTAATTTAGCAATACTAAGTTAAAAACAAATTTAATAATTACCAGTGACCCCATGGACTTGCATATATAAAATTATACACAAAAATATTAACATTTATCTTGATAATTTGTACGGTTTATAATTAATCCCTTAACTACCGTTTAAAAGTAACTTGATTCGCTCCCCATGTCACCGTTTTCCATGTAGGTGCGAGTATTGATGTATTGGGACGGGGGGAGGAGAAAAGAAATAAAACTAAGAAAATCTTCTGAAATAAGTAAATCCTTCGTAAACACTGTCAAGGTCTTTTTACGAAGTACGAAGTATCGTACTTCGGAAAAATGTAGATATACGTCCGCGGCAATTAACATTTTGGCTGAGCGAGACGTTTATATACGCCAGTGGCACTAAAGAGGTTAAAGTCATATTACCTTGTCACATTCAATACATTGTTATTGTATGGAGGAGGAGGGGGGCAATGATAATTATTATTGAATATTGGGTCACAAATATTGAAAGTTTTAGAAGCAATGCCATATAATACATACGAGTATTATATATTCCCAAATTCTTAATAATATGATAAACAGTATCTAGCAACTTCTCTCTATATGCCTACTATATACAAAATCCAATGTAAGCAATTTCAATAAACATATAAAATAGAATCATTATTTATCAAAAATTAAAAAATTTTCTATATAAAACAAAAGTCAAAAACGAAATAAACGACATTATCTTTTGAAATAAATCTTTTAGTTAGTCTCATACATCCACAACGAAGTGAAATGATTTTTGTATATAACTGTGTGCGTATCATCATACATCTCCTTACCACAGCTTAAGGTATCCGACTACGTTCGGAAACATGATTTTAAAAAAGCGCATAAATGGATAATTTTCATGATATTTAGTGTCACTCAGATTAGAATACATGTAGAAAATTGTTTTAAGGACATTATGACAAAAAAAAATGATTTAAATACAATATATTGGCAAAAAATTAACTTAGAATAACCTTTTTTCACACAAAATGTTCTTCTTTTATAAAAAATACTTCGGTAATAATAATATTTTGTGTGTGCTTCTATAAAGTAAAGACTTCTCCAGAGAGTCTGAACTAGGTTTTTGAAAAATTCACATCAGTTTCAGAATTACCACCAATTGAAATATATATCGGCGTTTTTTTCTTAAAATTTCTCTCCTATGTTGTAATAAAATGTGGATAAATCCACTTCTAAGTAATATATTTCAAAAATTCTAGTTGTGCCTCTGTACAGAGGTCTGAGCTATATACAGACAAAATATTATTATAATAAAATCATTTTTCATATAAGGAGAATGTTTTGAAAATTGGTAATTATATGTTCATTTTTTGTCAAAATATTGTACTTAAATAATTTTTTGTTGTAATACTATTCTTGAAACAATTTTATATACGCTTTCTAATCTAAGTGACACTAAATATCATAAATAGTATCCATTTATACGCTTTTGCAAAATCACGGTTCCGAATGTAGTCGGATACCTTAAAAACACCACAGTTACCGTAGTTTTACCACCTTTAAAAATAGTTTTTATCTAAAAATAGGACAGAAAGAAAAAAAACTTTAATAAAATGGGGCAATACGTAAACAAATGGAAAACTTGTTCTTATCTGTGTAAGTTGATACAACTACACCTGAATTAGTGTCCTATCAGCAGAGAGACAACACATCATCATTTTGATAAAAAGCTAGCTTTAAAACTGCGACGTCAAGTTTAACTGGTTGATGACTTCACCTTTCTTGGTAGATTACCTTCCGTAAATTTTTGTTAACTTCTCTATTTTCTTGCAATGCATTTATTTAGTGAGTTTCATCATTGCAAACATTTAAATCCCTTCACTTTTAATGGTTCAATATTACGACATAAATAAATTCACATTTTTTAAAAAAATAATTAATTTTTTACTTTTTATTTCCTTTTAATTATTTTCTAGATCCATTTTTATATTTATTTATTGAATTAAGAAATTTCTTCACAATATCTGTAAAAAAATTGTCAGAACCAATACGAATGGATTTAGAAATCAGAAAAACTTAGAACTTAGCCGTAGCTGTAACACTGTAAGGGAATCAATCCAAATCAATTAGATATTACTTCAAAAATATACCAATGTATATCCTTATTCTGATGTCCATGTTGTTCCATTCCAATACAAAATTGAAAAATGTTTTTCCATCATTTTATTAACAAACCAAACCACATAACATATACTGGTACAACTACTAGAACAACAATATAACATCAGACGATAAAGTTTTATACACAATGGATTGAATAAAAATAAATCAAAACAAGAATTATCGTTGCCACAGTGAAAAGCGAAAAAACTAATTACTTCTTTCTTAACTTTGCATTTCTCCATCGGATAGAGAGATGGACTTAAAATTCTATTTCGTAAGGATTACGAAAAATCTGCGGCACGAGTTGCCACATGTAAGATTATTTCTTCAGAAAATGTTAATGAAAGGGAAACATTTATGTATTACATCCTGAAAATTAATACTTCTATTTCTTAAACTTTCATGAAATACATGAACTGAAGGTTCTACAACATTATCCAAAATCTTAAGCAACAGAACAGTTGCAGAAATAAAAACTTTTTCATAAAACGGAAATAATGGAAAATTTACGAGATGAAATAATGAATTTAACTTCCATTTCTATTAATCTGTAACATATGATTTAATAAGAACGAATTTGAATTCATATAAGCATAATCTAAAAGGATACACGAGTATCGAAATTCCATCTCGAATTCGAAGACATTTAAGTTTTATTTTCGCATAACGCAAATTAATTCTCTTCACAATTTTTAGTGAAATTTTTTAAAGTCGTACTATCACTCTAAGATTTATTTATATGTATGAATTAAAAGCTAAAACTGGTTCCTTAAGAATAGCTAAAAAATTAAGAGTTTTTTTTTAAACATACAGAAAGGTTTTTTTTTCCATAAAATATATAAAAGGTATATCTTCAAAATTTGTTTGCCCAACCATATTTGGTCTTTATTTTTTTACAGATTCTTAACAAAAAGAGAAAATCTGTCTTTGTAAAGCTTGATGCTATTTTAATATGTATAAATATATTCATTTCGTTATATCCTTCTATATAATAGCATTAATATGCTTCATCAATATGCACCATTAGAATACGCAAATGCGTAGATGTAGTTGCACTTGCTTCATATTGTAAAATATTTATTTCTGTTTGTGAATTTATTTTCCTTATATACTAATTAATTTATAAAAGTCTTAAATCTCTCTTCTCCAAGCCGTCAACGAATGAAGACTAATAGACTGTGGGTGTTCTTAATTTTTTTTAATTATTAAAAAGTTTTAATTATGTTTTTCCTTATTTTTCTCAGAATGAAGCTAACTCTGAGTAAATGATAAACATTAACTCTGTTGTACATGGGACTTTTCTATATTTCCATTGTAAAAGACTTCGTATATTTTCTAAAATTATTGTAGAAAGTAAAATTCTCGTTGGCTCTATATCTTTGTACATTCCTTGCCTTTCACATATTTCAGCCTGTAAAGTTTGAAATAATTCTTAATAGTCTACAGCAGTGGTCTTCAAACTGTGTTCCACTTAATGCTGGGATTCCATCAGGCATACCCAGGAGTTCCACGAATCACAATAAAAATTCGAAAACAAAGTCATAAATGTGTATGCAAAATGGATTAACGTTTTTATGATGCTTAAATAACCGCAAGATTTTAAAGCTCATCCCTGTTATTAAGAAACTAAAAATTTTATTTATTCATAACTTTATTTTACAATACTTTTTAAAATTTTATTATAATATAATACATATAAAATAATACTAAAAAAACGTTTTATCTTTATATAAATATTTATTTTACTAGATTATGAATACTTTATTGTTTACTGACCTGGGGTCTAGAGATAATTTTACACTTGTTAGAACAATGTCTTGCAAAGCTAAATAGTTTTTTAATAGAAAAAAGAACAGCTCCTAAATTTTATGTTGCAAATTCATGTAAAATATACAGTATTTCTCACACAGATAAACATTTTAATGCCATTCAGAACAATATATTTAAGTGAAAAATATTTCTCACCGTTAATGGCTACAAAATCAAAGTATTGAAACAAATAAATCTCAGGATATGTAATGCGACTGCAGATAATTTCAATAGGCCTGTAGATCGCCAGTTAGTGTGAAAAAATGTAAGCACATATCCCAGTTACTAAACATAATGCATTTGTATGGGACACTTGGATCAAAAATTAATATTATTAAGGAGTAAACTATATTAAAATTAGATTAAAATTGTTTTAATAATAAATATTTTTAGTTGTCTTTACACTGATCTATCTTTGATCTACTTTAAATATATTTTTTAAGATATATTCTTCTATATGGGTGTATGTGGAACAGGGTTCCACGAAAACATCTCCCAGTTCTAGGGGCTCCGTGAGTTCAAAAAGTTTGAAGATTACTGGTATACAATAAACACTATACGAATTTGGGAGAAAATTCGTTAGCTATTTCTGTAAAACAAAAATAAAAACTTTTTTTTATCACATTTAAATGAAGTTATAGTTTTAACGTGATACACACACATCAACTTAGAGAAGAATGATTATGTAAAACGGAGGAACAACGGGATTATACTAAAGAACTGTTTTTATAATACTTTTGACGGATTTTAAAAAATGTAAAATCAAAAAAAAAACTTTGAGTAGTTTGACAAATATATTAAAAAATGGTTAAATAACTGCATCAACGAAAGAACAAGAAATTAAAAGAAATATTCAAAAAGATTCATTTAAAAAAAAATTAGAGCTTCTGATGTAAAAAAAATTATTAAATATCACTTGTTTTAACGTTGAATCATATTTTTTTATTTTTATAACTCAGTGCATGTTGACTTTCAAATAGCCTTAGGACTTATATTTTTACGATTTTCAAGTTTAAATCAATACATTTGATTTGAACTACTAGATTTTTTTCATACTAGTATTAGAAGCTACAATCGAAATTTCTTGCAACGTTTTACTTACATATACATACGTATGTGTGTGCGTTGGATACATGGACACATATATACATAGGTACCTTTGGATATTATAAAAGTTAAGATATTCATTATGAATTAATATTTGTTGTTAATGATATGTAAGAAGCTGTATTATAGTGGTAGCGCTTCGCGCGTCCACACCACAGGTCGGAGTTCTACTCCCGGGCTGGGCACGGTCTACTCAGCCTTTTATCCCTACTACAATGATTCGATAGATGAGTACCAAGCTTGCTTGGGAACTTAAACATTAGGGATCTCGCTTCAGATTGACCATCTGCTCATGGATCTCAGCGCCCAATGGTCACATATACTGGGATGGACACAGTAGGCCCTGGCCCTCATGGGCTGTTGCACCACTAAGTTTGAGTGTTTGTATTATACATTAACATCAATAAAGCTTCATACTCTTTTTGTTATTTTTTTCAATTCCTACTATTAGGTCACACTCTCTACATATTTATTTGTTTGTTTGTTTATTTATTTTTTTATCTTGGTGGAATTTTCAATTGTTAATAAAATACATTTTAAAGCACTCAATTGAGCTGAAATTTTATATACATGATTATTTTGGATGACAATACAATAATTTCATTATAATTAATAAAAACTAATTGATTAAAAAAAACTTTTTTTTTAAAGAATTACAAATACACAGCCACGTTGGCATCATTTTTAGCGACTTAGCGACCCTTTTGGCCACTTGTGTCAAAACTTGAAAAGGTTTTTTTCTCACGTGCTTTCAGATGAAATGAAATTTTATATACATGGTTGTTTTGGATGACAATACGATACTTTAATGATAAATAATAAAAATTAATTACCACTTAATGTTGTGATTATATCCTATGTATGTACATATTTATATTAATTGCAACTATTTAATAAAAAGTAGCTAAAATAAAAATTTTCTTTGTTGATTGAAGTAGGAATTGACTTAAAATTTTTTTTTATGTTACTTGTTTTCGTTTGAAAGAAGTGATGAAAGACAACTAAAAATTGTTAACTACTTTAAACTTTCTTCTGATGGATTGATTTATAATACACTTTCAAAAAGTCTATTAAAATACAATCTTTTCTTTAAAACTTTGCAGGAGTTTCGGAAATAACTAGGACATCTCAGTATTAGTTCATTCTGCCTGTAACTGAAGTCAAAATGAAAAGTCTTATTTTCTTTGCTGTTGCATCCTTCTTAGTGGGATATGCTTTAACAGAGGATATGTTGGGTAAGAGATTTTGTTATTAAAATTGTATCTATGTGATATTTACTTTATGGTTTTTCAAAGAAAAGTATTAATCTATTAAATTAGCTATTATTCAAAGCTGTGAAAAAGTTTTAATGAAAATGTTTGTTATAAATAATTCCTTTTAAACTTTTTTAATTTGGTACCTTGCAGATCAAAAAGATATGGGTTTGTCTGAACACTTGGATGATGAAGATATGGCTTTGGCTGAACTCTTGGATGACGAAGATATGGCGTTGGAGGAAGATTTGGATGATGAAGATATGGATTTGTCTGAACTGGATACTGATACTGCAGTGGAGAACCCATTAAATGATGAACAATCTAGGTAGTTAGCATATAACATTCATAATTAAATACAAAAATATAATTTAAATAACTATTAAATAATTCTTTATTTTTTACTAGTTCTTTTGTGTACTAATTCAAATTGAATGATAATGATAATCAAATGTAATATTTCTATCACTTCAGATTAAATGAATTAGATTTAAAACAAAAAAAAAATTAGCTGTGTATTTTACAATAACAAGGATTAAATTTTAAGCACATTTAAAAAAATAAACGGTAATTAACTTTAAAGGGCTTTTCTGGTAACAGCAGTGGCCACGGTACTCGAATGGTCATAGTCACGAACTCGTGGCCTATTTTTCGAGAGTTCAAGTCCAGAAGCAATGACTTAACGTAGAATATTAGGGTCTCTTTGCAAAACCACGTTTTAGGCCCCAAGCCATAGTTGGTCTCAGTCAGGATTTAGGCCTCCTAGAATGCTTCCACCTCCCTGCGATGTAGGGGTGTACGTTACTCCAGGTCTGATATACCAGAATTTACTAGACAGATTGCTCTAGAGACAATTCATGATATCCCTCATTCGGCATTAAATGTATACTGATGGCAGCATCACGGTATTTTTGGAAGTGACGTGCACATTAAGACACCTAATAGTACATTTGACATCAGGATTAGGAATATTAACTGATGTTCTGTTTTTAGGTCTGAAATTGCAATATATAAGGGACTGAAATTTATTGACACTGCTTCTGACCTTGTCTTCAGGGACATTTGTATTTCAACTGACAGTCGTGCTTCTAAACAGCCCCTTTCTCGTTGGACAACTGGATATGACAAGCCTAAATATTCTGGATCTTGTGGTTCAACTTTCTTCTAGACACACTATATACTTTTAATTGGTCCCCTCCCATATTGGATTGAATGGTCACGAGAAAGCCGACATTTTGGCCAAGTCTGCCACTGCTGACACCTTGCGGGGGGACACTTGCTTAACTTTTCTCAACTCTCCTCTATTAAAAGGATAGAATTAAATGCACTTTGGAGAATACCCTCTGCTCACCCTTGGTATTTTGTGGAAAAACCTCGTTGGTGTCACCAACTTAATATTCCTATTCATCAGCAGACGACTCTATCACGCATTTTTAGTGGCCACATCAAATCTCTTATTTTTCAACAGGGACGGAAAGTCTTTCCAGAGTGTTATAGGGGCGAGACTGATCAGACTTCTCCCAGTCATATTCTTCATTGCTTGAGTTTTACTATTGAGACGAGGATTTAGCGAATCTTATTTTATTTTTGGATTTTTTGGCGATTTTTGGAGATGGTGTAGCTAAGCTGCACCACATTTGGGATAAGAAACAACAACAACGTTACTCCACTGGCTCAGGGCTACAAAGGACCTGCCGTGTAGAGAGGCTGATGCGTGTTAAATCTGCCGAGTCTTCCCTTGACCGATGCTAAGAATTGCGGGCTTCGTCACCAATAGCCCTCATGTAGTTTCAACGGGCTTCATTAAAAAGAAAACAGCCCGAATCTAGTTAAAGTAACATGTTAAAAATAAAATGGAATAAATCAACTTTTCAACAGTCCCATTCCTGAAAGTTCTCAAAAGTAAAGGATTTTCCACGGTGGTAGATCGAAATGTATGAATAAACAATTAATTAATAAATTGGTTTTAAAATGATTTTCACAGAATACAATGTAAGTAAAGATCATTGGATTATCAGAGCTCGAATATGATTAGTTATGTTTGTGGGTTATATATGGTTAGTTATGTTAACCCGCGGGTTATTGGTGTTTGGGGGTTCGATCAAAGATCAGTCATAGCCACTTTTAAACACAATTTTATTACTATCTTCACTTAATCAACTAGTATAATTAAAGGTAGGGAGAGAATTCACTTAATAATAAACCTGGAAGAGCAATCGCAAAGGCCTAATGCAACTAACATATAATTAAAATTACTTAACTGAATCCTGGAGCATTCTTAACTCTTACGCTTGAATTCTCTTAATTACCTAGCTTAACTATAGACCTTCGGTCTTAGCCTTGTTCCCAATTTAATCAACTTTTAAACGCCAACTATCAACCGTCGACCATCATCGCATACACTAATGCCAACGTTTAAATAGAAGTATTCATTTACCTGAATCTCATCTTCTTCACGGAGGAAAGTTTTCAACAGAACTTAGGAGTTAAAAAGAATAATTTTACCCAAGAGGATTAGTTGAAGCTTCACGGATAAACCCGTTACATGTTTCAGATTGAATTTTTTCCACCAGTCTGATATCTTTGAGAATTATTTATATTATTTATGTCTAAGCAAATATAATTAGTTTTTAAATGATTTCTAAATTGTTTGTAATGGTCAATTATCCACTTTTAAAGGAAAGTTATGCATGTCAAATTTCATACCTGTAGTTCTAATAATTTCGGAGATCTCGTAATAAGTGAATGGGTCGCTGTTCTATATATACAGTCGGATCCTGATTTAACGAATTTCGAGATTTAATTAATTTCCATCTTTCCCCGATTAAAAGTGAGGCAAAAAAACCCCTATTTAACGAGTAATAAACCCCGAATTAATGAATTATTTCAGCAGTTTGAATTTTTTTTTTTATTAATTTGTATTAGGAAAAGTTGGATTTTTTCCGAATGAAATATCCTTTTTGTCTGGAACAGAAAAAGGCTTTTCTTGTAAGCACAAAATCTCAACGACAAAAGGGTGAAGACCATTATTAGACTTAATAGGAGCAAATGAGTCATGAGTGTAACCTATCGTGTGAGTCTTGAATGTGTGTGAGTAGAACAGGAAATTCCTTTCTTATTTCATCACAATCCACAACGCAGGGGTAATTTTAAAATTTTAGTAACTATGATACATTTGATGACGGACTGCCTAGTTGTTCAATTAAAGTTGTGATATAGCCCCCCTTTGGTGACCGTATCTTTGATTGTCAGCGTGAGCTAGAGGTGTGGGGTTTTCTAAATAAACAGACATTTTAAATTCTTAATATGATTTTATTAAGGATAGAACTTAAATGTCTAACAATTTAGATAGATTTAACTAGCGAGAATCTAGAATGAACCAACACACAAAAAGATAGTTAAACCAAATCACGTAACTTAGACCACTTTCTCTAAATAATTATTCAATCCTCCTACTCTCACTTTTAATTATATTAAAAGTCCTAATATCAAATAATCAGTCCTGCTTTAATCCAAACTAAGGTCCGATCTCTATATGGAAACGTCTGGGCGCGCGTGCAATGGTATGCACCTTGTAGTAATGGCTGGGTTTCCAGGTAACTTTACGATAGGCTGTCAATTCACGCTTGTATCTCTTCCAAACATAACATTCCCCAAATTGCTATCCTGCTTACTGAAACTTCTGTTCTTTTAAAAGCTATCTTATTTGCATTTCTTATTCGCATTTCGCTTCTTGGGTTTTGGTTGGAAAAGAGTTGCCATTAATCTTGGCTATCAAAGAGCCCAGAGGTTATGTTAAAGAAAAGACGCGTGAGCCCGTCACAAAGTTGAGGAAATTTTTGATAAATCGGAGATAAAATGGATAGCGATTCTTATGCAGAAATTGATAAAGAAACTCTTATCAAAACTATTACATTTTCTAATGCTTTACGTAGTTTGGAAATTATGAAAACATACCTCATGCAGTAGCGTGTAAATGATGTAGTATTTTCTTCTCAACATAAAGTTGAAAAGGAACTCTTTCGAGTCAGGAATCAAAAAGATTGGTAAGCATCTATTAGTCGGTATTTTAAAATTTCCAGTTGATTGGTTCTTAATAATCCCCTAATATTATTTTTAGCTGTTGAATAAAAAGTTCGTAATTTGAAACTGTTGACATTTGTTGTGTAGTTGCTTATTATAGAATTTTCAAAAGAAAAGTGGAAAAAAATCTGTATTTTGTTTGAACCCCTATATAATGAATAACCCCGAATTGACGAATAAAATGTTCGGCTCCAATTAATTCGTTAAATCGGGATCCTACTGCTTAAATAAGACCCCAATTTAATGTGTGTGTTTGTAGTACTTTTTTTTACATATTCGTCGTCGCTGAATAATTAACCAGGCAGTTCTCGCGCAGGGTGTGTCATACCCACCGTCTAACTTTTTTCAACGCTCTTTCTAAACCTTTTTTGGAAAATGGATTGTTTCTCGTGTAGCTGACTTTAAGGTCACATCCTTTGAAGGGTTTTAGCTTGTAAGAGAATTCTAAATATATATTTTTAGATACTGCCTCTTCGGGTTGTTATACCATACGCGTGAATCACCGTTACAGTTCTGAATGCATGAGCACGTTTTAAATATTCCTTATGCTATGGCGTTTTGTTGTAATGATGAAAAAATATGATATTTAAGTAATTTAATAGATAGATAGATAGAGAGAGAGAGAGAGAGAGAGATAGTACAACAGTATTTTCGGATGAAGAAATTCTCTTCACGGTTATGATGAGGAAGAATCAAATGATGAAATGCATAAGAGCAAGTATGATTCCTCCCCTGAAATCGATCCCGATTTAGAAGAGGGGCACACTGTTGAAAATAAATGTTTTATATGTAGAAACACATAAACATTTGGGGAGAACGTAATTTTAAATGAGACAACTGGTACACATCTTATCCACTTTCAGATGAACTTTTGAAAAAAAAAACTATTGCTGGAAAAATAAGAGAAAATAAAAAAGAAATTCCAAAATTTTTGAATTTAAAAAAATAGAGACGTTTACTCCTATATGTTTAGTTTTAATAAGATACAGATTTTTTTTAAAAAAAAATTAAGATCTAGTGGAAACATTACACTCACTCACGACGAGACTAAAAGAGTGTATAAGCAATGTACTGAAAGCCCTTATAAAAAGAACAGTTAAAACTAAATTTAGATGTGAAAATATGTAATAAACAGTGTATTTCCTACCTTTCTACCTTTTTTAGCTTTTGTATACAAATTTTAAGGTAAAAACAGATATGTAAACACCCTTCGGTGTGAGATACCCTGCGCGAGAACTTTAGATCGTTTTTTTTCGCGCGAGTGATGCCGGGTTGATATTAATTCATATTTTCAATTACTACAGTGAAATTCAGGGAATTACCAAGTTATCTGTAAAATGAGCAGAAATTAAATACCCCGTTTTAAAAAAGTTGGAAAATTTTTCAGATCTGGAGATTGCATACCACAATATCACGACTGCACGAAGAACCGCCATGGCTGTTGTCGAGGTGCTACCTTCAAATATAAATGCAAATGCTTTTATAAAGAAGGAAAGAATGGCAAGCCCACTAATAAGGAAATGTGCACTTGTCAACAAACAAGTAAACTGAAATTTATGGAAGAAGCAATTTCAAAAGTCATTTGAATCAAAAACGATGCCCTTCTGCAAGAAATAACTTCTGAAATAATGTGAAATAAATTGTTTTCTTTGCAAAGTGTCTTTTTGAATTCGCTTAAAACAGAGTTGTGTTGTTTTGTCTAAGGAAAAACTGTCGAGGTAAAACGCCCATTCTCATATGAATATTTGAATCCAGACATTTTGGAAGTGTTATAAAAGAAATCTTTTTTCTTTTAAGAAGAGGTATTTTAAAATAAAATGATATGAGGTATGTGTTTTTTTATAAAAGTAATCACCGTGTGAACTCACAAAGCAACGGGATGGAACAATAGTCCAAATTCTAAAACTCATCACGTCTTTTTTTTTTGCTATTTTTTTAAAAATTATAAAACTTTTCGATGTTTAATTATCTGGTGTAAGCTTATTTCTTGAAAAGAAAGAAACAAGATACCGTCTACCACGTCAGGAACGTCATCAAAAGCACATAAGAATTATAGTAATTCATTTTAAATACTGGATGTCCGGGCCTTAAGTATCCAAAATTTACGGCCTATTATTACGGAACTACCCACCAGAATGTAATAAACTGTTCAACTGTGGATTGAAAAACCCTCCGAGATTTTTTGGGTCTAGTCTGAACGGCCGCACGTGCGTGCATTATTCATCAATCGCAGACGATCAACTTGTTACACTGACTTCATTAGCAAAGATATGGACGCCACAGCAAAAGGTGCGGTGCATAGTTTGATTAGCGGAATTTAAATTCGTCACGCGGGTGTACAGCGACGCGTTCAAACAGAATGGAATGTCGTTACAGGCTTGCCTAATAACTTATCAGAACTTCTACAAAAGAAATCACGCACACGATCAACAGTGTCTTCTATCACAAAACCTTAAGAATACTTGCTAGTTTGGGATACCAAAGTTCCGGTCTCCTTTAAAGTTCATACCCATTGGTGGATATATTTTGATGTCAAAGGATCGACATTCCATTCTGTTCGAACACGTCGCTGTACATGCTTGACTGATTTAAATTCCATTAGCCAAAGTACGCACAGCACCTTTTGCTGTGGCGTCTACATCTTTACTAATGAAGTAAGTGCAACAAGTTTATCGTCTGCGATTACCGAATAATACGCGTACGTGTAGCCGATCAGACTGGACCCAAAAAATCTCGGAGGGGTTTCCAATCCACAGATGAACAGTTTATTATATTCTGATGTGTAGAGTTCCGTAATAATAAGCCGTAACTTTTGGATACTTTAAGCCCGGGCACCCTGTATTAGATCAAGTAATACGTTCAATGGAAGACTGTTACTGTTAATCAGAAAAGTATACTTCACACAGTCGCTCTATTATGAAAAATATGCATTACAGTAACTGTTCAATCCATGTATAATATGATTACATAAAGACTCATGATTCTGTTTCAGAGGCGGGAAATGTATTGAAAAACATCACGAATGCACTCACGATAAAGGTAACTGCTGCAAAGGTAAAGCCTTCCAGTACAAATGTAAGTGCTACGATGTAGTCGATGCGAAAGACAAAAAGAAAACTCGATGTGCTTGCAAAGCTCCTTTAAAAGAAAAAGCAGCTAATTTGATCTTCAATGTTGGGACTTCAGTAATTTAATTATTCTCTTTTGTGTAGATTCAAAACGAAATAAAACAGATTTATCATGCGTACTCCTTTCTTTTTATTTTCGAATTTATTAAATAGAATTAGATTTATATGAAATAGCAAACAGATAGTCAAAATTTAAATTTAAAAAAAAAAATTCAAATATTTGTTAGATAATTTGGAAAATCTAGGCACACAATAATTGGTTATTCCTTATTTTATTTCTATAAGATATAAAAAAATTTATATAATAAGATAAACACATAAATAAGCCTAAATTTTAGTTAAACTTTGTGAAATTAATACATAGGACAGTGAATCTTGTGTTGTTGGCTCTTATATACAGAAAAAACGCTTTTTTTTATTATTATTATCACTATTTTTAATGGGCTGCGGATTGGTGTTTTTTTTACCGCTGCAGACCTAGTACATTTCCTGGATGCTGGTATCTCTTTTTAGTGCGGCACTATATATAGGCGGATTTCAAACACCGCAGGTAACTTTGACACCCAGTTTCCTCCCTAGAAGGAGACACATGAGCTCTGACGATGCGAACTTGTACTAGGGTTTAATTTTGCCGCTAGCACCCAAGCCAAACAGACACACTAGGAATCTTTCACGTGCAGCATAATCATACGACATCACCGCTGTCGATTTTCTGCGACATGAAAATCCATCGACTTGGGCCGGGGTCGAACCCGCAGCCTTAGGTGCAGAAGGCCAGTGACAAACCAACCGCGCCACCAAGCCGGCATCGCGCCATCCTGAACTATATCACTGAATTTCCTTTAGTGAAAAGACTACTAGAACATATATTTCGATCAAGAATATTTCGGGTTTTTTTATTGTTTCGTTTTTTATTATTTGCAATTTCATAGCGTAATATTTTCAAAAAAATTTTCTGATTTAATAGTTGAAACACATGTGTAAAATGGCCACAAATGGTTTTATATAAAATTAACAGTAAATATAATAAAATAACATGATGAAAAATAATTAAACTAAATAAAAAAATCACGTGACTCTAGTTCACAATTTTCAACAATAATAGAATCTCATCTCATTCATAAAATAAATTATAAATACCTTAATGGAAAATTCATTTATAATAATTACTAATATTTCAAACAACTAAATATTGTTCATCCTTAATGTGTTTCACACTTGATTTAGTTAATTAAGTAAGTAAAAGATATTTATGTTTTTAGGCGCCTAGTTAACACATTCATGTCATATAAACCTATTATTGACATAATACAAAAATTATTTTTATAGTTCATTGCAATTAGAATAAAGCAGTTGGAATGCTAGACTGTGAAAACCGTAATTTTGATCTTTATTTGAAATCCATATAAATATTAGGTTTCAATATTTAAATTAAAATACGTTAAAAACAAAGCTTCAGTTTTAAGTACTTATAGTCATCACAATTTATGGTCACAATAAGTTAATATTTTGATAGATGTGTATATGAAATATTTCAATACTGAAAATAATAGATATTTTTAGATAAATGCAGTATAACATAGATACATTAGATTATATATTTTAGTCCCGCCTAAATTATTATCTAATTTGTATTTAAATCGTTTTGGGTGATATTTGTAGTTTTGTGAATGATAAGAAAATCCTATTAATCTATAAGTACGAAATAATAATAATAAAAAAACTAGTTGAATTTTTTCAAAAATTTCCTTAGAATTCAAATGTTTTAATTTGAAAGTTCGCAAATTTTTGATAAAATTTTATGCTTAATTCATTGAAATGTCTAACGTTTAAATCACTAAATAATTATTTTAAAAGTAACTTATGTTCAGAAGAACATAATTAACGCAATACTTAAGACATCCCATCAGAAATAGCTTTATTTTAAATGATGAACAAACAGCGGTATCATTATAACAGTAATACTCAGCGGAGTAACGTACACCCCCGCATCGTGGGAGGGGGCTATTATTCTCAGTTATGCCACTGGTAATGATACAAGAATATCACAAAACACAATTAACATGATATGCAGGGTATCCAGGCTTAAAGTATCCAAAAGTTACGGCTTATTATTACGGAACTACCTGTCAGAATGTAATAAACTGTTTATCTGTGGATTGAAAAACCCTCCGAGATGTTTTGGGTCTAGTCCAATCGGCCGCACGTGTGCGCATAATTCGGAAATCGCAGAAGATAAACTTTTTACACTTACTTCATTAGTAAAGATGCGCACTGCAAAAGGTGCAGTGCTTACTTTGGTTAACGAAATTTAAATCAGTGCTCGAACAAAATGAAATATCGTTACTGTGTGACTTGCCTAATAGACTTATCAGGACTCCTGCAAAATGAATCACTCACACGATCAACAATGTCTTCTATCACGAAAAGCTTAAAGAATACTTAATAGTTTGAGATACCAAAGTTCCCATCTCCTTTAAAGTTCTTTCAAATTGGTGGATAGATTTTGATTTTGGAGGATCGATATTCTATTCTGTTCGAACACGTCACTGTACACGCGTGACTGATTTAAATTCCGTTAACCAAAGTACGCATTGCACCTTTTGCTGTGGCGTCTACATCTTTACTAATGAAGTCAGTGTAACAAGTTGATCATCTGCGATTGCCGAATAATGCGTGCACGTGCGGCCGATCAGACAAGACCCAAAAAATCTCTGGGTGTTTACCAATCCACGAATGAACAGTTTATTACATTCTGATGGATAGTTCCGTAATAATAAGCCATAACTTTTGGATACTTTAAGCCCGGACACCCTGTACATCACAATTACAATTATCATGACATGCGTCAATATTATATGTGAAATGTGACTTTAGGGTTCTATGGTAGGAATAGCAACATTGCGGGCGTAGAATCTTGTCAATGTACCATCGTTTTGTAAGAATTTCAAGGATGAACATGAAAGAAGTTCGGGTATCAAATGAAAGGATCCTTCATACCAAAACTCCTGGTTGTCGGATTGTGTGGTGGATGGCATTATAAGTATCCCACCAGTGTTCTGAACATCTCCAAATACGTCTTTGTTGCTCCTCGAGGCTCAACCTGAAACGAACTTTCATTGAAATACAAGACATACGATTCTTCCTTTGGGATGTATGAGATCCTTCTTACAGTACGGATTTATCGCTCTGTGATTTCACGTTTTTGGATCCTTAGCCCTTTGCATTCCACTGTCTCCTATGATGGGACTGGGCCACTTTTCCGCTTAGACACGCTAAGCACGTGGCTAGGGTGCAAAAAGATTGGGAGCACAAGAAATTGGAGGGTGGAAAAAGATAAAGAAATTAAAATTACAGCGAACGTACCATCGCCTAGCGAATCGTGAGAAAAGCATTTCTGCCCTCATGCTCTCAAGAAAGTAAAGACTGAAAAGAGATCTACTATGGAAAATGAAAAGCTTAACAGTTTGATATTTCTATGCACCCAAAAGATATTGCAATGGAAATCGATTACAATACCGTTATTAATGATTTTTTCAAAAAAATCATTCGTTTTTCGAACAAAATCTTAGTTGTACAAGTACAATGACAGAGATTCAACAAGAAATAAAGATGTCAAAAACGATAAGCGATGAAGATGATAATTAATGAAAAAAGTTCATACAATAATGCATACTCTATACTTTAATTCAAACAGCAAAAACAAAGAAAGGGGAAATAGAAAGAAAGTTAAGGCAAAATCCCTCCCGAAACAAAACAGGAAAAATAAGAACTGCACGAGGAAGGGGGTGTAGCTATTGAAGTGTTTAGGGTGCAGGGGAGGTTAAAAACAGCCCTGTGATGGGACATCGCAATTTTAACATATCACTCGGGTGTCTCCTCTGAGGGGATATCAAAATTTATTAATGATTATGAAAAAACAATATTAATTCCAGTGCTAATGTTTTTGAGAGATGTATGTTCCCCTGGAGGTTTCCATTTAAATGACACATGAAATCAAATTAAAATATGGTACTATTACTAAGATGTGTGAAAAAATACCACTCGGTTTTGTCGGATGGTAATATATGCCATTAATTCTTACATAGTTTACTAAACCTCATAATAAAAAAGAAATAAACACCAACGGCACATTACAAGTTTGTCAAAACTCTTTTAGATCAGTTGAGAGATCATTTTCGGGAAGCGTGAGCGCGTTCATCCACATTGTCATCAAACAATAAACAGTTCAATAAATTACATATTCTAAATATCGGGGGAAGAAAATAGGACTGCATTGCTTCTGACAAGAAAACATTAGAAGACGTCAAACGATTTACACAATTAAACGTCCACTAACCATCCTACAATTCATAATGGAGAATGCTTCATATTTATTATACAGGGTGTCCGGGCTTAAAGTATCCAAAAGTTATGGCTTATTATTACGGAACTACCCATCAGAATGTAATAAACTGTTCATCCGTGGATTGGAAACCCCTCCGAGATTTTTTGGGTCTAGTCTGATCGGACGCACGTATTATTCGACACACAATCGCTAGCGATAAACTTGTTACACAGACTTCATTAGTAAAGAAGTAGAAACCACAGCAAAAGGTGCAGTGCGTACTTTGGTTAACAGAATTTTAATCAGTCGAGTGTGTACAGCGACGTGTTCGAACAGAATGGAAGGTCGATCTCCTGACATCAAACTCTATCCACCAATCGGAAAGAACTTTAAAGGAGACGGAATCTTTGGTATCTCAAACTGGCAAGTATCCTTACGTTTTCATGATAAAGACACTGTTGATCGTGCGTGATTCATTTTGTAGGAGTCCTGATAAGTTTATTAGGCAAGCCAGTAACGACATTCCATTCTGTTCGAACACGTCGCTGTACACGCGTGCTCAATTTAAATTCCGTTAACCAAAGTACGCACTGCACCTTTTGCTGTGGAGTTCACATCTTTGCTAATGAAGTCAATGTAACAAGTTTATTGACTGCGACTGCCAAATAACACGCGCAAGCGCGGCCGTTTGGACTAAGCCCAAAAAATCTCGGAGTGTTTTCCAATTCACAGATGAATAATTTATTACATTCTGATGGGTAGTTCCGTAATAATAAATCATAACTTTTGGATACTTTAAGCCCGGACACTCTGTATAATACAAAATTAAAAGAAATAAATGTGAATTTTTTTACAAATATCTGTTTCCCGATGTCTACAATTTCATGATTGATTGGTTGGTGTCTTGTCATAGACAATGAACATCTTTAGCAATCTGGATGCAGTTATCTCCGTATAAGTCCTCACAAGGATTGTTACTAATGCAGTGCTCAAACTTTCAATGTTTGCGACCCAATATTCAATCATAATTTTCATCGAGCCCCCTCCACACAATAACAATGTACTGAATTCAGTAATACTATATTTTGACACTAAAGCTACAGAACGGTATTAAGCACCACCGACGTATATAAATGTCTCGCTCAGCCAGTGTGTCAATTGCCCCAGACGTATACATACGTCTTTCCGAAGTACTATCTTTTCTGTGAACTGCTATCCATAAAATTATTCCGAAGACTTTGGAAACAATAAAATGACCTTGACAGTGTTTGCGAAATGTTTTCTTGTTTCAGAGGATTTGATTATTTATTCCTTTTCTACCCCACTCAATACACCACATACAGTTACGTAAGTGGCATTAGGGAACTAATCGCGTAATTTTTAATTGGCATTTAAGGGATTAATTATATAAACCGTACAAATTATTCAGATAAGTGATCATGTTGGTATATAATTTTATATATGACAAATACATGGGGTCACTGGTAATTATTAAACTTGTCCTTAACTTAGTATTGTTAAATTAATTATAAAATAGATTGTGTAGTACTGATACATTTATAAGAGTATTAGTGTAAATGAGTATTTCATTTTTTTTTTATGTCAGAATGTATTTGTTTACTTTCAGTAAGTTAATAATTTATTTAAATAATCTTTTGTTTTCGACTTTTCAATATGCTCACGCCCCCCTCGTAGGGTTTTCACGCACCCCACAGTTTGAGAAACACTGTACTAATGAGAATGGCAGGCCAGGAGAAGAGATGTTGTGTATTAAGTTCCGTGTCATGACAGTGTTTGCAGAAAGAGTACTTTCTTGTCCCGTTCTTCTGAATTTGCGTGCCCCTAAAGTGTCCTATTATAAGCCTTGTTAATATGTTTGCCATGCTTCTCTTTGCATTAATTGCAGGAATTTGGTGTTTCAGCTTGATTTTTCTATCGAAAAGTCTTGATTTTGCTGTTTATTCGCCCCTCGGGGAGTTTGTAACTCCTAAAGAACGTGTCTCAAGGTGACAGGTGGAATGCCTCCACAGGTTAAACCCCTGGGTGGTAGAGGGAAATTAAAAATACCCTCCGTTTACCAATAGGCATAAGTCTAACACCTCCTGAGGTTATGGCACCCCTTTCTTCAGGAATACAAATTCATATAAATCAAATATCACTATAATACCTTACTTGGTTCCAAATATATAACAAAACGATTCGTAAGTATATGTTTTCGTGACCAAATGACTCCGTGTTGGTGGTAGGTAACGTCCGTGTCCCGAATCAGAAGAAAGTGCTGAAGAAAGAACTGAGATCATTATATTTGAGGAACTGGATGAGATTCACAGATGTTCAATTTGTGATAAACAGAATACCTTAACAGGAAAT
>BMAV01019765.1:0-14818 GCA_019973955.1 Trichonephila inaurata madagascariensis | reverse complement strand
CTTTTTTCTCGTTTTTTTTTAAATTTTTTTAAAAAAGCTGATAATCATAATCGTTTTCCATATTTTTGTAACAGATAATTTGGGGTCAAAATATTTTCTGTGATTGTTGAAAAATCTAAAATAGTTAAACGTAGTAGATTTTATGTCTATGTGAAGATGTAAAAACATAGTAAGGGGATAGACAATATTAAAAAAGAACAATGTGAGATTTTTAATGTTTCAAAGCCAGTGAAATATAAAAGAAATCTCAATTTGTTTGCAAATCATGAGCGCAAGTAGTCCTAAAATATGATATCAAAAATGATTTGAAGGTTGTGGGGTTTTTTTCTCCCATTTAAGCTTATCTGTAAAGGAAGGTTTAGCTAAACAACATCTCCTTCTTTACATAGGAATAAAATACATCGAAAGTTATATTTTCTTTGGAGTAAAATGGACAGTCTCACAATTATTTTAAGAGTCTACTTAACTTGTATTTATCTAACACAGAATTTTTATTATTTCTACTAACACACAAACTAAGATTATGAACCTAATGAGGGAGAAAAGAGTCTCAATATATTTTAATATGTGTTTTATTTTTAGTAGGGGTCTTCAACCGGCGGCCCGCTGAAGGCATTTTAGTGATTCCTCATTTGAATTTGAGCCAATTTTAAAAAATAAACTGCTTTGTCTACTTTTCGTTGTAAAAAAAAACCGCTTTTCTGTTATTCTTGATACTTAAAATATTTCATTGATGTGTTTGATATCCATTTGAGATGAGAGTTTCGGAAAGTAACGGATTTTTAAAAATTTCACTTAAATAATTTTAAATATAAAATATATCTGACTATGTATAATATCTCAGAAATTTTCTGAAAAAAAGGGAACTCATCTTATACAGGTTTGGAAAGTATTTTAATTCGACTTCCATTTAACTTTCTGAAACCGATATTGTATATATATATATATATATATATATATATATATATATATATATAAACACCATCTCTTCCCTTAGAATCAATTGTAGTCTTGTAAAGCAAATTTTTTATGTAAATTTCCTGACTACAATATTTTTTGACAGTCGTGTGACCCGTGGACGACAGTGAATTTATTGATGTAGCCCACGGATCATTATAAATTTATTAATTTGGTTCTTGATTGTGAAAGGTTGAAGACCCCTAATTTAAAATATCAAAAACATTTCACAAAAACGGATTTTTCTTCTTTTTTGCTTTATTTCGAAGGAGTTACAGTTACTATTTTGATATCAAAAACAAAAGTTGAATAAATAAACAATGCGATAACAAACGTACAATTAAGCATCTTGCGCATGTGTAGCTGTCCAGTCTTTACTGTCCTTGCATATTCAAAGGTAGGAAGCAGATGTCCTTTATCATCAACACCGGTTTCATTATGTTACAGCATATAATAAACAATTGCTGTAAAACTGGGTGTAACTCATCCGTAATGGCGTTTTAAACGACAATCGTTCTCGCTTCGCATTGATTTAAAGTTAAATCGAATTTCTCTTTTCGAAGGTTAGTTCCTGGATGGATTTCCTTCAGGGACAACATAAACACCCCATGGAGCAAAGTAGATTCAGCGGCCTCGCGAACGAGATACCCGCAGAAAATGAAGGTGAATACACACCTTTTTTGCTTTGTTCTAAATGTTACACTTCAATATTCAATCTTACACCTTTCCATCGTATTGCTTACGTCAGATTTATGGAAGTAATTCGTCGATTAAGTTAAAAGGGACTTTATTTTCTAAACGTTTGTTAGATGTAGTTATTGTAATGAAGAATTTGTATAGTAGCTATTTTAGATAATAGCTATTTCTTTTTATTCTTTCTTACTCCCCACACACTTTACTTTTCCAATGGTCGATCAGAATTCAAACCTTATATTCATGATCATGAAATCTCTGGTCTTAACACCGATTTATCGTAGCCCAATGAATATGATGTAAATGTTTACCAGGTTTTTCTAAATATGTGTGTGTGTGTGTGTGCGTGTGTGTGTGTGTTATGTAATTCAGTTATTTCATAGAATAATTAGGTATTTCACATGAAATAACTTGAAAAGTCAGTTAAAATATATAATAGATGAAACATTTCATACTTTGCCTAGCTGTTCTATGAAATAACTAATGATAGACCATTAAAGTGAAAAATAAACAATTTTAAAGTTATTTTATAAATTAATTGATCAAAAAATAGCTAAAACCACTCGAAAAATATGTTTTACCCCTATAGTGTGGATAATTAATTTATAAATAATAAGGAAAATCAGATGATATAATTTATTATTGCTAACATTAGTTGAACAGAAAGGAGAAAAAAATATTTATATTTTGTATCTGTTTTTGGTACAATTAACTTTTCTATGCCTTGAACTTCAAGGATATCATAATGCTTGAGTAATCAATAGTCAAGTGGTATTTTTTTTTACTTCTGCTATCAAAAAGTTAATAATTTTTCATGAGTAAGTGCAGTACTTTTTTTCCTTTGTCCCATGCTTATTTAATAAAGATTCAAATCTCTCTAGCATTGAATCTTTCTTATTTACATCCTGGTCTTCCATTCCTGCAGAAAACATTGCTTGAAAACAGATTGCTAAAAATATTTGTTGATAATCTCAAATGTAAAACGATAACATAAGAACACCGTTTAAATTCTACGTTCAAAAGCAACGGAATGAAGGGTATATATATATATATACACACACACACACGTTATTGCAAAGCAGCTAGCTATAAGTGGTTCAAAACTGACTAAAAGCAGCTAAAAATCAGTTTTGAACAACTTTCGAGAGCAGTATTTCAAACTTTAACTATCAAATAATCGTTATTCTATAGAATACCTAGTTAAATCATACCATTCAGTAATTTTACATACTTTAACTAACTTGTCTAGTTATTTCATGAAATACCTAATTATGCTATAAAATAGCGGATTTCACACTTTAACGGCAACAGATATATTGATAATACAAAATAGCTCTATCTAAAAATCTCAAAATGTTGTAATACAAATATTTACATCAGTGGAATTTTAATTTCAGAAATTCAAAAAAGTACGAGTTTTTCTGTATTTTAGAAAAAATTTTTTCAAAGGTTTAATTTTAGGAAATATATCTGTCAAATTTTATTTAATGAGCTATTGAAACTTTAGTCTGTTGGGAGATTTAACCAATAACGGCTATTGCGCAGACTCAAAGACTCGACAACCTGTAATTTTTTCACACCATCCTTTTTTATACTCTAAAAATAAACTATCGAAATTAAATCAGTTTTGCCCTAAAAATCAATCTAGTTGTATTTATGAGAAAGAAAAATTATAATTTGGCAAAACGTAACGAAATTTACAAATAGAGTTTGTTTTATTTTACTTTTATGCAAATATAGTTTTTAAGAATGCAACCTCAGTATTTATACTACAAAACTTGACCACAGTAGCTAATTATTTAAAAAATATATTAAAAAACAATGGTTTTTATCTTTATTTATTTTATTTTATTTTCGATTTTGATTTTGTAGTTAAACACACACATCTCTTAAAGAATTAGAAAATATTTTCTAGAAGTTTAATTTTAAAAATTTTGTAATATTAAGTGTGTGTGTTTTTAATTTTCAGGCACGTGAGAAATAATTTTTTAGAATTTTTTTTTCTGGTATTTTACGTAGAAATTTATATAATTTTTTGCCTTAAAAACTTTTGTCTTAAACATAATCCAAAATTTCAAAAACTAAATGAGCCTCAATAATATTCCAATCTCCACTCAAAGGGGTAAGCAAACTAATAACTTTATAGGATTATAATACTTAATGCCCGTGAAAACAACTATTTTGGCATGTTGGCGCAACAGTTTGACAATCTGTCAAATTTAAAAATAATTTTTTCAAATTGCAAGCGAATGATAACAACACATAATGCTGCCTCAACAATGTTTTGCCTCAACTCTAATACTTGTTACGAGTTCGGTTTGTTCAAAAGACTTCAGGTCATTAGTCTTAGTAAAAAATAAATTGATTTTAAGTTAAGGTATCCGACTACGTTCGGAACCATGATTTTGCAAAAGCGTATAACTGGATAATATTTATGATATTTAGTGTCACTTAGATTAGAAAACGTATATAAAATTGTTTTAAGAATAGTATTACAATAAAAAATTATTTAAGTACAATATTTTGACAAAAAATGAACTTAGTATGACCCATTTTCAAAATGTTCTCCTTTTGTAAAAAATGCTTCGAATATAATAATATTTTGCCTCTATAGAGCTCAGACCACTGTACAGAGTCTCAACTAGAAATTTTGAAATATATAACTTAGAAGTGGGTTTATCCATGTTTTACGACAACAGAGGGGAGAAATTTTAAGAAAAAAACGCCGATAATTATTTCAAATGGTTGTAACTCTGAAAATAATGTGAATTTTTCAAAACTCATAGCAGAGCCTCTGTAAAGAGGTTTGAGCTATAAACAGGCAAAACATTATTATAATAGAAGCATTTTTCACAACAGGAAAACATTTTGAAAAAAGATTATTCTAAGTTAATTTTTTGCCAAAATATTGTATTTAAATAATTTTTTTTTTTGTCAAAATGTCCTTAAATCAATTGCATACATGTATTCTAATCTAAGTGACACGAAATATCATGAAAATTATCCATTTATACGCCTTTTTAAAATTACGGTTCCGAACTTAGTCGGATACCTTCAACAGATTTATAGATTTTCTAAAATTATTTCGTTACAGTCCACTTATTTAATAGCCACAAAAAAAATAATTATCTCGGTTTACCTGTACAAAAACACGATTTTTTCTCGTACGTATTTTTGTAAGAAAATGAATAAAAAAAATAAGAAAGGAGGCTTTGTAACTTCTTCTGGATCACAATACAATAATCTGAGATTTCTTATGGTGAACACGATTACAATAAATTTCTTCAATGTCTTGTCCTATTACTTCATAAAGCTGCAGGGGATCCATTTCTCCTTACACGATGACAAAACAGCACGTTAAAACGAGCAGGAGCAGTGAAGGCGCTTCTTCCGGTCAAGGACATTTGTCCAATCAATGGACAGCTCACACTATATTTTTTTTTATTATTATAATGACACGTCACCTTTTGAATGAAGAGTCGTAGTTATTACTTGCTTGTACATAAATTTAGATTATGAGTTTGGAACAAAGGGAAAAATGAACATTTATTAGGTCATTTTTTTTTGTCAGAATTTTATATTTAGGTCATTTTTGTCACATTTTTATGTTGTAGGTCGTTTTTCTAATATTGAATATATATTTTTATTTATATTTTTCTTTGTGGAAGGTTAAGAATTGTCTGCTTTTAGATATATTGAAAAGCTCGGATTCAAATGTACAACTCAGTTTTCCTTTTCAATTTTCTTACATTTCGAAAGTGTTTGCGTTTACACTTTTCAGAAGTGTTCTGCTGAAGAATATAATTATGCCTAAATGCTTTTTTATAAATTTATATCTTAATGTAAACATTTAGGAAGTTCTCAGTTTTTCAAAAACTCTACATAAATATTTATAATATTTTTTACAAAATCACGATAAGTATCCCGCTTGTCAAACACATATTATACGTAGTAGAATTTCTAATACTGATATCTTCATAAAAATATACAGGATATATAAGTATATGTATTAGATTAATACGTAAAGTATGTATTAGAACTAAATAAGTATACGTATTACAATACACACACACAAAGACATATATATGTATTATTTATGTATGTGCAATAACAGCGCCGGTTTAAGCTCATTTCGGGCTCTGGGCGCTGAAGATCTACGGGCCTTCTTCGCACGGGCGAATCGAAATTTATTACTAGAAATCCTGGTTAAGTCCATCTTATCCGGGCTTTTTTGCACCCTTCCGGTCCCCTGGGTGCCCGCTCCACCTCCTGGAAATATATTCATTTTATTAATAGAGATGTAGTCGTGGTAAAAAAAATAATCGAGTAGAAAGGCCATATAAAATTAGTTAATTTATTTGAAACATCAAGAGTGATAGTTACACAATATTTCATTGCAATTGCCAAACGAAAACGGAGGCAGGAGAATACGTTTTTACATTCAAAGCGGAACAAATAATTGGGAAGATCTAATCAAGTGTTCAAATGAAGGAAAGTATTAATTATTTTTAGAAATTGCATAAGTGGTTTCAGGGAAAAGCTTCTATGACTTATAGTAAAGCGCAGGCAAGCACCTAAGATATTATTTTTCTAGGAATCGCACATAAATCTGTCCAAGAGTAAAGGGTTGAATCCTCTTAACGTGAAAATGAGATGAGACTGACATTTCGAAATACAATATTAATAATTATATGATTTAGAGAAAAAACATATAGGAGTAAAATGTTAAATTCGTATTAAGTTTGTTTTTATTTACATGCAAACACATATATATATACATGTAGTAATTTCTCAAGTTATTTATTATATTGCTTAAATACCTTGTTTATTAAATTACTCCATTATTATTTTACATGTAGACATTTAATTAAGAAACCCACACAAAATCAAAGCAGAACAAAAGACGATGGACAAGATCTTAATTGAAGATTATACATAAACTGCTGGCCACACAAAATGCAACACTCTAAAGGAAGCATGCAAACTTTTTTTTGCGTAAGTTGTTTACCTATGCCTTGTGGAAGACATTAAGCGTCTTTTGACCAAGTTTCTGAATTCGACTGAGGAAGAATAGTAGCCTATAGGAATTGCGGATTATCCTTCAGAGAAATTGGTCAACGTATTGGACAGAACCAAGCAACTGTGATACGGATCAGTCAGAGCTGAATGCAGGAGGAACCGTCGGGGCCAGTTGCACCCACCTCGTTGCAGCACTGCCCGTCGAAGACAGACGGAGTGTGCTCATGGCATTGAGGGATCGCGCAGCCACATCACAAACCATAGCACAACAGATTCAGTCTGTTCCGCATCATTCGGTGTCCACTCGTACCATTCGATGCCGTTTGCAGCTGAATGGAATGTCCGCAAGGTGTCTCTTGCTTCGTTTACCCTTGACTGGAAACCAAAGGCGTTTGAACCGCCAGTGGTGTGTTGAACGGCAGACATGGACAACGGAATGGAACTACATTGTATTTACTAACGAATCCCACTTCTGCCTACAACATCACGATGATCGGATGTGAGTTTGGAGACACCATGGTGAGAAACTATTGGACTGTTGCGTTATGCATCGCCACACTGGTCCTGCACCCGGTATCATGGTTTTGACTGGTATTGGACTTCCCTGCCACACTCCTCTAGTACGCATTGCCGGTACACTGAAGAGCCAGCTCTACATCTCTGAGGTGTTGGAGCCCGTGGTCCTCCCATACATTCAGCGCTTGTCATCAGCCATATTCCAACAGGATAATGCGTTACCACACGTGACGTGCAATGTCCAAGAGTTCTTCTTTACCTATCAGACCATCAGATTGAATTGCTTCCTTGGCCTGCTTGTTCTCGCAATCTTTCACCAAACGAAAACGTGTGGTCCATGCTTGCTCAATGACTGGCCCGCGGGATACACCACCTACTGCTACACCAGATCAATTTTGGCAATATGTGAAAGCCGTAATGGACTGCTGTACCCCAAGGATACATCCAAAGCCTCTTCAATTCTATGCAGAGGAGGCTACATCCAACAATGGTGGCTATACTAACTACTGATTTTGTCATCATCCACACGTCACAAATGACTGTGTTTTTAATCGTTTGATCTTTGTACACCATGCTATCTGCCAAATAAATTTCGCTGAGATATCTCTGGTCATTCTTGGTGTTGCATTTTGTGCGGCTAGCAGTGTACAAGTAGCGGGCCGGTTAGCCAATTTTGCCTGAAAACTTAATTTTACATACAAAGCGGCAACCGGTAATTCAAAACTCACGTGACTTCCAAAGACGTCTCTTCTGATTGGTCCAGATAATTGGATGATGTTCTTTATGCAATTCTTAATTTATATATATAAATACACTGAGCTTTTAATTTCAAAGAGATAAAGTTGCGATTATATTCCGTTACGTGGGTAATTAACATTTACTTAGTTACGTAAAGTTCTGGTAAGTCAGGACTATTTCAAATTAAAAAACTTGAAAGATGAAATTAATATGAATTATTGCATATGTATATTCTGAAAAAGAGATGAATCAATGAGAATTGAGAATTATTGAGTATCAAAACGAATATTTTGATAATTTGTGATATCGCCCCCCTAGGGTGCCCTTCTCTTTGATTATCAGCGTGAACTAGAGGTGTAGGATTAACGAAAGAACTAGAAGATTCCATAATCTTAATTTGGCTTTATTAAGATTTTACAACTTAAACTTCTAACAGATTAGATAATAATATATGGGAGAGAATCTACGATGACTAAACACACAATATATATAATACCGAATTAGTTTAACTAGGACCACTATCAATAACTAACTCGCCTAAACTCAATTCCAATAATATCTGAGATCCTACTATTAAATAGTCAATCCTACCTTAACTTCTATCGTCGATCCAATCTTAATGGAAGTTGCGTTTTTACTCGAGTGCAATAGTATGCGCCTTGACCTAATGGCTCTATCTCCGGAATAATTTCTGTTGGCTGACACTTCACAATTGTATCACGCTCTATCATAACATTCCCCAAATTGCCACACCACTTACTCTAACTTCTGATATTTAAAAGCTTTCTAATTTGCATCTTTTATTCACGTTTCTCTTCTTGGGTTTTGGTTGGAAAAGAGTTGCCATTAATTCTGGCCCCAAAGAACCCAAAGGATATGTTAATGAGAAGACACGTGAGCCCGTCACAAATTTTAAAAATGCGATGCTCAAAATTAACAATTGAATAATATTCAATCATAGTTAGTATTGCCACCCTGTATCAATATATGAAAATAATACTATATTATTTTAAAGTTTTCGTTTAAGAAAGCGGGGTCCTGAACTATAACATGTGTTAACACTTCTTAATGCACTGTAAAGTCTTAGCCAAATATTTGGAAGTTATTTTTATTTCATTGAGAAAACTCTGACGATAAAATTTGAAAAGAATGATAATTAGAAAACTATTTTTTGTATTAGAAGAAAAATTACAGATTAAGATTAATTATAACAAAGTTAAAAATTATATATAATACAGTGCAAAACAAGCTTTAATAAAATAATAATCTTTAAAACTATAAAACTCTTCCATGCACTTATGAATAATATCTCATCTAATACAATATGCAATGTAAGATAAATAATTTTTGTTGTTGTTGTTGTCAATAAAAGAATATTTACAATGAACTATCATCCATTAAAAAGATTTAAAACACATTTCCAAAGAATTATGGATATTTATTCAGCTAAGTAAAATTTTAAAACTGGCAGGTTAACGATTCCATAGGATGAAAAATAGAACTACAGAAAGTTCAGCATTTCTACAATCCTTAGAATTAAATCAAATATATTTATTATAAACTATTTTTTGAATTATTTATATATAAAGGAGCTAGTTCTAAAATATCTTTTATAAAAAAGGAAATCATTCAGGTTGCCAAAATTCTGATATCTGTTCTTTCTATGTTTACATATAATTTAACTAAAATAGCAAAATAAATTCAAAGCTCCTTTTCTGTGCTCATATCTTCAAATAAATATATCACAATCATGATTCCATTCTTTTTGTTGTACTTATTAGAGTTATAAATTTGCCTTTTTAAGAGTCATAGAACGTTCATTAGCTTTATTTTAAACATATACATAAAACTACTTGTAATGAAAAAATACATTTTCATTATGTTTATATATTGCATATACGAGGTAGGATTCGAAAGTTCCAGGAATGAGCTTGTAAAGGGAAACATTTTTGCAGTAGAGCGGCTACGATAACATTTCTGTGACACTGCATTCATCACCTTTTCTAAAAAGGTTTGTCCCAAATCGAGTGGCCAGTGGCTTGCCACGGCGTCGTATTTTGTAGGTGGATGCATTTAGCAGACGGTGATTGAAAGAAATTGAGTTTATTGAGCAGATAATTATATCAAGTTTTGTGTTCGCTTGGAAAAGAGTGCTACGGAAATTACGAAAAGTTGAAGCATGTTTAAGGCAGTGATACATTATTGAGAATACAAGATTTTAAGTGACATCGACGCTTCAGAGATGGCAGGGAAAGTGTCAAAAACGACGAACGCTCTGGGACGTCCACGAACTTCCCGCCACCGCTCAAAACATTGAAAAGTTTTCTGCGGAGGTACGAAAAAACAAGCTTCAAACAACTAAACAACTACGGGGTGAAAATTAAAACAACTTTTTGCCTTCTTACTTCCTTGATTTCGCACCCACCCCCACCCTGAAATTTCAGAATATATCTTGAACTGGCATGTCACTTGCAGGGTCGTTGATTTCAATCTGCAGATAAAGTTAAAAGTACGTCGTAGGTTGAATTAAAGGACAAATGGCTAAAAATGTATGCCAGAAATGTTTCGATGAACTTTACAAGCGATGGCAAAAGTGTGATGTTGTTCAAGGGTCTTATTTTGAAGGAGGATGTGCCTCAGAAACTTAACGCAATTTTAAGTTATAGACTCAGTTAGGGAACTTTTGAATCCTACTACGTAGTACAAGTGATAAAAGAATCTATTAATGTTTTTCATATAATCAACCATAAAATTCCAATGAATCCTTTCATTTTCAACTTAATTTGAATTTTTCTCCTTCAGTTATTTTTCATTTATATATTCAATTTAATGTACTACATCTTATTATTTTAATACAGTCACCATATTCGTTTCCATTTGAAAGATATTGATTATCCTTTAAATATATTTTATTCATCAATTGCCTTTTTTGTCAAAATAAGTACTCTTTTCGGAATTTTATACCTGGTTTCTAAGGATAAATTTAAGTAAATTTCTAATTGTAGAAATCTAAAATGTAAAGAGATAAGAGCCCTTAATTCTAAAGCTCTCATTTTTGTAATATTTCCATGGATTTTGGTAAAAATAGCATTTTTATATCGGTGGTTTTTTTAAAAAGTTATTTAAAATTTTGATTTTTTTCAAATATGTTTAAGTAATTTTTTAAAACTAAAATTAATGCTTTTAGAAGTTGTTCTTTCATGTTTTTACGTAAAATAAAGAAATCGACTCTTGGGTTTGGAACTGAATCATTAAGAGAGGGAAAAAAAATTGATCTTGGCAGCTTTTTTTGAAAAATTCACGCCAACATCTTTTTATAGTTTCAATATTTTCATGAAAATTATCACTACGATCAAAACCTGTTTAGTTTATTTCGCGATAACGAATACAATTATAAACTTTTGTAGCTTTCCAAATATATTGTAATACGTTTAAAGCAAAAACGCTTAAGACGAAATATCGGTTAATATGAAATAATTCAACGATTCGGACAAACTACTATGTATTTTTTCCTCTTAACACGAAACAAAAATCACTTAACACGAAAAGATTTCTCTTCTAAGAACGAACAAAATACTGAAAACACCAAACACTTAATGAAATGCTTGAGAAACTTTCAGTATTATTGGACAATCTGACATATCAGCAGAAGAACTTGTTGAAGTAGATGATGATAATGTATGCACAGCCTCAATTAGGGCAGTTAAAGGCCTTTTAGAGTTTCTTCAAAGCTCAAAAAATAGATCGAGGCAGATTCTGACGACAAAAATGAAATTAGTAATACCGCTCTTCATCATATGTTATCCGGAATGAGAAACATCGAGAAAAATATGCGCAGTTATTTAGACGCACATTCCATTGGTGAAATGAATAAAAAATGGAAGACATTGAATATTTTGTTGACAATTGTATGCTGAAAAAGATCCAAAAACTCAACATACGTTTTGTTTTTCAAAAACTTGAAGATTTTGTACTATATTTCATTAAGTCCTCGTGAAATTTTTTTGTTTCATTTATTTTTGTTAAAATACATACATATATACACATCTACGTGAATAAAATAAACTAATAAACTTAATTTTATGAATATATATTTTTTTCTGTTGCATATCCTTTAACACGAAATTCTTCTAACACTCAAAAAATATTTCAAACCTTTTAGTTTCATGTTAAACGATTTTCACTGTACATTTTTAAGGTCAAAGAGCAATTTGGAAACAAAACACAATCAAATCAAAGAACTATTGAAAGCTTTCAAATCTCTTAAGACAAAGAAAAGATATTTGATGACTGGAAATTGCGAAAAATTTCCGCTGTACATTTTTAAGGTCAAAGAACAATTTGAAAACAAAATGCAATCAAATCAAAGAACTATTGAAAGCTTCCAAATCTCTTAGGACAAAGAAAAGATATTAGATGACTGTAAAATTGCCCTATTCGAATAATTTTCGCTACTATTTAATAGTTAAGGACTAATAATATTTTTTAACGAAATGTTATGCGTGTAAAGCTTTCTAGAAAGCTTTTATTTTTCAAAAAGAAGAAGAGAGAGAATTTAATACAAGATTTTTATATGTTAATCTAAAAAATAGTTAATGTCTTTCACAATTTTATTTTATTTCTCACATTAAATTATAATTGACGGTATTTATAATTGATTAAAAAAAAGCAAAGGTATTAATTTATTCCTTCACATTTGTGTACATTCTTTTCAGTCGAAGGTTTAAAAAACATCTGACCTTCAAATAACATTTGCTTGAAGACGCTAGAATTTAATTAAATTTATTTACATGTCAGGCTTTCTTAATCTGTGAATTGAACCTAAAATTAGGTCATTTGAAATATTTTGTAAGTTTCTAAGTTATAACACAGGAAGTGTAATTGTTCGAGATAACAATTCAATACTTTTTAAGGTATCCGACTACGTTCGGAACCATGATTTTGCAAAAGCGTATAATCGGATAATATTTATGATATTTAGTGTCACTTAGATTAGAAAACGTATATAAAATTGTTTTAAGAATAGTATTACAATAAAAAATTATTTAAGTACAATATTTTGACAAAAAATGAACATAGAAGGGCCTTTTTCAAAATATTCTCCTTTAGTGAAAAATGCTTCTATTATGATAATATTTTGCCTGTATACAGCTCAGACCTCTGAACAGAGGCTCAACTAGAATTTTTGAAATATATAGCTTAGAAGTGGGTTTATTCATGTTTTTCGACAATAGAGGGGAGAAATTTTAAGAAAAAAACGCCGATAAATATTTCATTTGGTTGTAACTCTGAAAATAATGCGAATTTTTCAAAAAAAAAAAATAGTTTAGACTCTCTGGAGAAGTCTTTACTTTATATAAGCACACACACACAAAATATTATTATTTTAGAAGCATTTTTTATAAAAGGAGAACATCTTGAAAAAAGGTTATTCTATGTTACTTTTTTGCCAAAATATTGTATTTAAATAATTTATTTATTTATTTATTTATTTTGTCAAAATGTCCTTAAAACAGTTTTATGCATGTATTCTAATCAAAGTGACACTAAATATCATGAACATTATATATTTATGCGCTTTTTTAAAATCATGGTTCCGAACGTAGTCGGATACCTTAAATGAACATAAATGCATGATTGATTTCTGATGTTACTTATAATTATCATTCGATTTTGCAGTAACTGAAACATTTTTCGACACTAGTAACTTGCAAAAGAAAGAAAAAAAAATCTAAGTTATTACTCACTTTGCTACAGTTTTAAAAACTTTTTTTGCCTAAAAAGATGAAATGAATGCCAATTGTAGTAAACGGGTCAGTGAACGCATTGCTGTCGCTTTTCGTAAATCTTTCGAAAGATTTGATGAGTTTGCAAAACAAAACCAAGGATATTTCTGTAATTACCAATTTAGGCAACGTACTTCAAGCTCTTAAATTACATTTAATTTTTTATGTTTTATTTTCTTTTTCTTTTCTTGGATCGCGAAAGTGAAAAGAATACTGATACTGTGTATATCTGATTCAAAAGTAATAAAAACAGTTCTCTAAATGCGGTTGGATTCCATGCATTGAAAAGGATAGTTTTCTAGTTCGAATTATGAAAACAAGGGTGTAAGTAAACTATTAATATAAAAATTTTACAGGTAAGTACTAATAAAAAATGTATTGTAATCAGTGGCGTAACGAAGAATTTGAGCCCCCCTCCCCACCTGAAAAGTCAGATTTTACCTTTAATATTTTATAAATTGGTTAAGTAAGTAATTGGCATCAGTCAGGATTTTGGACCCTTAGAGTCCTGCCCCTCCCCCATCGATAAGGGGTTGCGGGGTGTACGTTACGCCACTGATTGTAATGTGACGTAACTAATTAATATACACTTTCTTATATGATCCATTTGTATCGTATCCATTTATGTTTACAAGACCTTCTAATATTCTATTGTACAACAAGTAAATATATTCACTTTTAATATATCAGCTATTTGTACATTTTTTTTTATTTTATTTTATTTTATTTATTTATTTATTTATTTATTTATTTTTGTATTGTACATTTACTTATGAATTAAAAGCTATGATGTTTTGAGTAAAGTGCTACTGCCATTTTGTTTCAAAAAAATTATTAGCATATTATGCATACTTTTATTCATTTTCAGGTGCTTTTCATTTATAGATCCCGATATACATTCGAAACGATTCTATCAGAACACATTTTTTAAATGGCAACTTGACTTTTAAAATTCGATTTATGGTGGTTTTCTTTTAAAAAGATTTAATTTCTTATTAATATATTCTCTTATTTCTTTTCTTAATTCCTCTTTATTTTTTTAATTTTTTTTCTAAGATTTCCAAAGATTAAAATCAACTGAAGGATTCAGATTAAATTAGATTAAGTTA
>BMAV01019764.1:0-69992 GCA_019973955.1 Trichonephila inaurata madagascariensis | reverse complement strand
TAAAAACAAAATTAGACAAAATCAAGAGATAAAATTAAAAAAAAAAAAAACAGATTGATTCTTGCAGAAGACCAATGTACTTCTCTCCTAGGGACACAAAGTGTGAGTAATCACACATAAAGCAAGCAAAGCATTAGAAGAGCCAGTCCATATTTGATCCAAACACAAAAACAGCCAACCTATGTAATCTTACCTTTGGAATTCCCTGAAGAACTTCTTGGGTCATGCATTTCTGTTTTATATTCTGTTATTAGCATAGACATTCAACCAGTGGCTCCCCTAAAAAGACGTTGACGTCCACCCAAGAATGGAACTACCTCTCCACCTCCTGAAATGCAATTGCCTGAACAGTTCATATAGAGCCGCCCTGCTGAACAAAACTATTTTGGCTCCTCCTCACAGGGCCGATTCTAGAGTGTTGGCCGCCCGCGTGCCAAGACCTAATGTGCCGCCCCTCTAGGGAATTTTTCATATTTTGACTAATACTTAACGTTGACGCTATAAAATCATCTACTTGTATTAAAGTAAAACATTGATAAAATGTAAATACAATTTTTAGTGTAGAACCTTTTTTTTGCCAGCTAATAGGTTATAATAGCGACAAAATACTTTAATTAAATAATAAACAAACAAAAATACTATCTTTGAAATAAAAATAGACATTTTATAATTAGAAATACAAAATAGTTGTATTTACTCAGAAAATATAATTTAATAAAAAAAAAAAGTACTAAAGAACATATTTCGTGAAACGAAAAGTATGTAAAAAAAATCAGTCCTTCTACAATACACACAGGGCTACCTAATAAAATAACTTGTCTGGCTTTCTGAAAATACTGAATGTACTCGTAATTTTTAGGGTAAAAACGTGCGATTCATGCGGAACCTTTTTTCTTAGTCTTAACTTTCCAAGAATACAATACTACATTACTCAGGTGAATATAAGCAGCGTTCCGTATAGCAATTCATAAAATGAAGGGGGGAAGATACCTATAGTATGTGGAAAAGAAAAAAAGAAAGAACAGAAAACGGCCTTTTTCTTTTTTTTTAATGTAAACATTATGATCCCTGGAAAAAAAGAATTTTATAATAATTTACCACTGTCAAAGATCGATTGAGAACAGAGTAAACAAACCTGGTTCACACTCGTATCTTTTTCTCACAATCGCGATTTAAATTTAAAACAAACACTACATAGTTCACACGACACAGGCAAAGAAAATGGCATTATTTACAAAAATTATTCAAGCGTAAACTAGCAATTTCTCCAATGGTTGAACTCATCGGAATGTTTTCTGCTTAATGTGAATGGATGTGTCGACTTTAAGTGTATGGGTGAATGCATTGAAATTATTCCCCGTGTGAAAGGCTTGACATATACCACGAGTCAGATCATTCCTTGTTTGCCATCATTGGGTTTTGTGACTGTTTTCATACTGTGAGAACTCTTAACGCGCTGATTGTCACGATCCACTGTCTGTTTTAAAGAGTTAAATGTTTTCTCACTGATTCATGATTTCACGCTTTTGATATATATCCTTTATCTTAATTCAAAATTAAAATCTTTTTTTATATGGTATATTGCTATGTGTTCTTTCTCACACTGCAATACGTCTCTGTGCCAAACTTCGTTGTAGTACATAGAATAATTCATCAGTTTTCCTAGATTTTGTGTTTGTGGCCTTAATTTTGGACATGAGTGTAATTAGAGAAATATACAAAAATTTATTTTTCTCCAGTAACACAATTTATTTTATCAATATCTATATTCCTACATTGAACATTAAAAAGCAAACTCCAATTTTTATTTTTTTAATTTGTTGTTACTTTAATCGATAAATATATTTAGTACATTTTACATTAAAACTTTTATGCAGTTTCAGATCTATCGATGATTTTGCATTAATGTATACATCAAATTCCAATTTAAAGAATATCTCCATCTGTGAATACTGAAGGATAAGTCAAATTTTGTTATTTTATTATGAGTACAAATTGTAGCAAGAGGAAAATTCTGTGTACTTAACATCAAAGGTACCCAATTCATTAGAATGCATTTTGAGGAAAGTTAACTAACTAATTAATAGAGTTTACATATAAAAATTTCCTCATGTGGTTTAAAATGAAGATTAGTTTAATTGTTGTTTTTGCTTCTAATGCTACCGATTTTAAGGTGTCAGATCGAGGTCCACGAAATTCATCGCGGCAAAGGGCTAGTTTTTTACGCTGGCCTGTCGGTAGCCATACCTTTGAGCACCCCATAGGTGACATTCACAGAGACGATTTAGCTCCGTTCCTCCTAATTTAGAGGGAAAACAACATGATGGTGGACAAGGGTCTCCCACATCTCTTCCCCTTCCACCAACCTTCCGAGAGGACTTGCAGCTCGACGGCTATTTAGAGTACCCCCATGCCGCAAAGGCACTATACATTTACGGACATTCATGCTTTCTCTTAGATTCGAATCCAAGTCCTACGGCACAGCAGTCAGCGCCATTAACCACTGCACCGGAAGGGTTCTCACTAAACAGTATAACATTTTCAGATCCATATTAAAGCAAGGAACAGTTTGTATTAGTGTTTATCGAAGCACAAAGACAGAAAAGCACAGACGCTTAAAATTAGGTATGCTGAAGCTATAGGTAACAATTGTGTACACCTCAAAGCGTTTTTTTCGAAATTCACGTTACTTTTTTTATATACATTTTATTATTCTTTCCTCAGTGGCTCGACAGCCCAAGGTGGGCCTTGGCCTTCTCAAGAAGCCTTTACCAGGCCAGCCTTCTTGCTAGTGTTTTCCAATTCTTAGTTCTCAAAACTAGGATATCTTTTTCTAGACCATCAATCCATCTAAGATTTGGCCTGCCCTTTCTTCGTGTGCCAATTGACATATTATTATTGCTCAATGTTAAATTGCGTTTTGGTACACTTTTCATTCTAATTCTGTAAAGAAATGTGGCAAGAATATATCATTCTTACACCATTTGAGAGAATATTTTTTTTTAGAGAAGACTGTCTTTGTTTTGGGCATGTACATTTATAAACCAAATTTTGAAAATACAGCTGAAAAGAGTAAAGTTAACTATTTATTTTAAAATCTTTCTATCAAAAAACCGATTAATCGCAACAATATGGTGTCACCTGTGCTATACTTAACAATTTAAAGGCCGCGCTATAATTGAAAGGTATTATAAGGCTATTAATTAAAACTCCGAAGTAAAAACTACCGGAAGGAAGAAATTTCAGCAAAAAAATTTTTTCATATAACAAGTTCCATAAATGTAACATGAGTACTTAAAGTGGTTTTAAAAAAATGGTTTCACATGGTCTTTAAAAAAAATTGATTAATGATATTTATGTTTAAAATTCGATTTGTATACACAATTTTTGAGAAGTAGTAAGTGAATTTTTAAATAATATAAGTCCAATAGAAATTTTTGAGCTTCCGTACCAATTAAAAAATACAAAACACAATAGGCAAGCAGGAATTTACACACAATGGTCAATGAATTAGAAACCCAAGATAAATACTTTAGTGGACCACCTTTTGCACGGATAACTGTTCTGACTCGTATGGGCATCGAGTCTACACGCTTCTGGAGTGCAGTTACGTCCAGAGAATACCATGCATTGGCTATGCAGCTCTTTTTATCTTGTAAATTAGATGGAAGAGGCGAGTACTGTTGGATGCGCCTTTCCACTATATCACACATATTTTCTATGGGTCTAAGATCCAGGCTATGCGGGTAAGGGAGTTGAAAGTGAGACTAATGCTCAGCGAACCAATTTTGATTACTTCTGGCATTATAGTCCTTGAAGTATCCGTCACCATCAGGGTAAAAATGCAACATTGCAGAGTGCACTTGATCTGCCAGTACATCTAGGTTTCACATGGCTGATTGCTTACCCTCGTGGAACGCTAGGGCTCCCCTTTCATACCAATAAAAACATGCTCCCTACCATGATACTCCAGCCAGACCCTTGCACAGTGCAAGTAAGGTAAAATAACTTCACGAGGTTTTCCACAAATTCGACGTCTTCCATTAGTGCAAAATAAAAAATAGCGTGATTCATCCAACCACATTACCCGTTTCCAGTCTTCAGATGTCCAGTGCCTTCTTTCCTGCCACCACTGCAAACGAATTTTTGCATTTCGGGCAGAAATGAGTGGTTTTCTCAACGACACCTAACTATGCATTCCAATCCTCAGCAATTCTCTGCATATGGTTCGAGCTGAAATCTGTTGGGAAGAGCCTTGTTAGATGATTTGTGTCAGTTGAAAAGCAGAGTAGAGAGAGAGTTCCTGTTCTGCTATACAGTTCGTAGGAGACTTCGCTGATCCCGCTCTTGGAAATTGTGCTCGAACCGCAGTTACGTCTTCTAGAAAAGCACTGTGGGTGCTGATTCCAACTTTGATATGGTTGCTTTTAAGAACTCGAGAGATTTGCTGTCTTCGGAATCGAGGCCCCAGCTAAATGGGCCCCAACAATAAGCTCTTTTTCAAATGGTGAAAGATCTGCCGTTTTTCCCATTTTACTTCATTCATAGTGAAAAGCACTCTTACACCTTCCTTATACTAGCATTTGTGACGGGCTCACGCTTCTTTTCTTTAACATAACCTCTGGGTTCTTTGGTGGCCAAGATTAATGGCAACTCTTTTCCAACCAAAACCCAAGAAGCGAAATGTGAAAAAGAAATGCAAATAAGATAGCTTTTAAATAACGGAAGTTTCAGTAAGTAAGATGCTAATTTGGGGAATGTTATGTGTGAGAGACTAGAGCATAAGTTCTCAACGTGGGCGATAACGCCCACTTGTGGGCATTTGAGGCTTTCAGGGGGCAGTAAAAGACCCAGAATAAGTTAGGGGTTTTGAGATAGTATGGAGAAGCATGGGCAAATTAACCAAATATACTCTAAAAGAGACTAAAAAAACACGCTGCTTATGTACTACCAAAAGTAAACTTTAATACTGGTTACCTTATGTTGATTGTACGTATTTAAAGTTGTATATTCGTGGCAATAGCTATTTCAGATTTGCAAGTAAAAAAAAAAATAGGGGCTTTAGAAATAAACTAGATTAAAAAATAATATTCTATTAGCAATAGAATATTTTTAAAAAATTTAATTCGTATTTTCACCATGTATTATGTACGCTCTTATTTCTCTGGAGTGGGAGGGGGGGCGGTATGGGAATATTCACTAGTAAAGGGGCGCCAGTTCAAAAGAGGTTGGGTACCTATGGACTAGAGAGAATTGACAGCCAATCGTGAAGTTACCTGGTAAGTAAACCATTAATACAAGGTGCATACCATTGCACGCAAGCCCAGACGTTTCCCCATAAAGATTGAATCTAAGTTTGGATTAAGGTAGGACTGATTATTTGATATTAGGACTTGTAATATTATTAGAAGTGAGAGAAGGCGGATTAAATAATTATAACTTAGAGAAAGTGGTCTAAATGACGCGATTCGGTTTAACTATCGCTGTGAGTTTGTTCATTATAGATTCTCGCTTATTTAAATTTATCTAAATTGTTAGACATTTAAGTTCTATTCTTAATAAAGACATATTAATAATTAAAAATGTCTATTCCTTTTGCAAATCCTACATCTCTAGCTCACGCTGACAATCAAAGATACGGTCACCAAAGGGGGCGGTATCACAGTGGTGCCCAACGAGATTTAATTTATATGACCCCGGGGTAGGAAGCTCAAGTGGGTTTGGTATTTTACCAGAAGTGTACTTTTCCGGGTCAGAAAATGTGACCGACTTTTTGGAAGTCATAGACAATCAAATAAAATTACTAGAAATATACCTAGCGATTTAGCATGTGCTTATTTGAAAGGTCATCTTCGGGGAAGAGCCCGAGATTGGTATCAGATATTCGGATCAGTGTTAGTGCAGAATACCGCCACGGATTTCGCGCAGCTAAAAGCAGAATTATCAAAAGCATTCCTCGCCATAAGGAATAAGAAAGATTTGGAGACCAGGTTTTATGCGTCTCAACAGGGAAGGAACCAGGAGAAAACGGATTTTGTTTACGATTTATTAAATTTATTAAAGTTGCATTAAAAACTAGAACTGCGGATGTCGCAGGCGAACTTGGTAGATCACATTGTTGTTAGATTCGAACCACAAGTGCAAGACTACGTGGAGGGTCGAAATCCACAAAACACGGTACAACTTTTGGAGATCTTAGCTAAATTTGAAGAGAGGTATTCTTGCAAAGCAACGCGGGGTTCGCAGAATGGAGATAATGTGGAAAGACGAGGTTGGAATGATCATAAGATGTCTAATGTTGGTGATAATCGCAGAAATTGGAGAAATTCAGAAGTTGGTCGTAGACCAAGTAATGGCAGAAATGATTATAAGGGTAGCTACTAGAATGGCCGTCAAGGAAATAAGTGGTTCGAAAGCAGGAATAGATTTCAGAACGATGACCGCAGATTCAACGATAGGGGATACCAATTTAGAAAGGGAGATCGAAATGATGATTTTAATAGAGGGGACCACAGAAATAGTTCGAGTGAGAATTTCAGTCGAGGCGATAGGATACAAAGGGGACGATTGAATGTTTTGAAAGTTAATGATCAAAGTAATCAAAAGAACTCGGCAGTGGATATACCGATTAAACTTCCTGCGATATGTATGTCTCCAGTGGAACTTCCATATGTTCCTATTTTATTAAATGAAACATTTACGAAAGCGTTATGGGACACTGGAGCGGAAAAATCATTTATGTCTGAAAAATATATAGAAAATATTTTTTTGGTGGCAGTAAGAAAAATCGCGTGCTCAGGTGATTACGCAAGTAACAGGAGCGAAATGTCAAAATGTAGTAAGTTGTAGAATTGAATATTCGAATTAGGAGTTTGAAAAGTCTTGGTTGTTTCATGTGTTGACAGGATTTGGAATACCCATGTATTCTTGGGGGTAGATTTCAGGGTGTGATCAAAGATTGTTTTAGACATTGATCGGAAATCCGCGAAGATTCCCGATTCGCAAATAGATAAGGTGGTTAAAACATTTAAGGATGGAAAAGTAGAAATAGATCTGGTTCAAGAAGTTGGTGAAAAGCAAAACAGGAGTTACAAAATTTGTTTAGTAGTTTTAAGAGAGGATTACCTCAGATAAACCAGGTCTTACTCATGTTTTATACCATGAAATTGGATACAGATAGTCCACCGGTTAAGCCCAGGTCAGTACAGGTATGATAGGCAAAAGCAAGAGATACCGATTATCATATTGAGAAAATGTTGAAAGAATAGAACCAGTTCCAATTCAATCCCCGTACGCGACACCTCTTGTGTTATGTAAATACGGGTTACCACCCTGAATAATCCTGGAAGTATGATTTACAGGTTGACTATATAGGAAATTTAATTCAGTCTCGAGGTATCCACGCTATCCCCTACCGTTAATAGATGATTTAATACCAAATATCCCTTATACGACAATAATGTCATCTCTGATCTAAGAAGTGGGTACTTCTTTCAAATGGCAGTAAAACCCCAGTGATGTTAAGACTGCGTTCGTAGTAAAAAGTGGCACCTACGCATTTCGGCGTATGCCATTTGGTTTATCAGGGCGGCTCCCACTTTCAGAAAGCGATAGAAAATTATATTGAAAACCGGTGAGTTGGGGAGGTTTGTGAATGCATATATGGACGACGTAATTATCTCTCGTTTCATCATTCACTCAACATGTTGAGCATTTAAGGAAAGTTTTTACGTTATTGCAGGATGCAGGATTGACTTTAAACAAGAAGAAGTGTAGATTTGGTTGTGATGAATTGAAGTATTTAGGATTGATTATTAGTAGCGAGTGAATGAAAACGGATGAGACAAAGCAGTCTGAGCCATACTTGGAGATAAAACCACCGCGTATTCCGGGAGGTATCCAAGTTTTTGGGGTATATCCTGTGGTACGCGAAATTTATTAAAAATTATGTTGATCTTTTATGAACCCCTTTATAATCTTAAACGAAAATTAAAAAAAATTTTAACAACTAAGGCGCAGAAGGCATTCGACACGGTCAAGGCGTGGTCATAACAACAAAGGCGCCAGTTTTAAAACTGCCGGATTTCAAAAAGCTGAATTATTTACAGATGCAAGTTCAATAGGTGTGGGAGCGGTTCTAAATCAGGAACAGAGACCGATGTATTTTGCCGCGTACACTTAGCTAAATGCTGAGAAGAATTATTATACGGTAAGCGAGAGAGAATGTTTAGCAGTAGTTTGGGCGCTGCAGTCAAATTCAGAACATATTGAGGATCACTGCCGTGATTGGGAAGTTGGTTACTGATCATGATGCTTTAACGCGTTTAACTCATGGGAAAAATCTGTCGAGTAGGATGATCAGATGGGCAACTCAAATTAGCAGAATTTACCGTGAATAACATAGGCCTGAACTCAAAATGTGGTGGCGGACGTTTTATCCAGGAACCCGGTTGAAAGTATAATGGAGAGAAAGTTAATTGTGCAATAATCAGAGATTTGGTACTTACGTCGCGAGAACAGCACAACAGAGCAAAGAAAGACTCCAGAATTAGGTCATATTTCATAGATATTTAGAAAACCCGGAAGATAGCTCAGTTAATGCGACGATATGTGAGAATTGGTCCAAAGACTTCAAACTTATAGAGGGCTTGTTATTTTATGCGAATTATGCGACTTCACAAATGCGAATATACATTCCAAAGTCTTTAAAGAATGAAATAATGAGGAGACACAGGTACAATAGCAGGTCATTTTGGCCAAGTCTTAAGACTTATCATAAAAATAAGGGACGTTTGTTATTTCCCCGTATATGAAAAAATCTATTGATCATCATGTTCCCTGCTACGCCATAAGTGCCAAGTTAATAATTATAAAAACGCGTTACCAGCTGGTCGATTAAATCCGATTGTATCAAATTATCCAAATGAGATAGTTACGCTAGATCATAGGTCCGTACCCTCACTAGAGTGAGACGTAATCGATATGTATTAGTAATTACCGATCATTTCAGCAAATGGGCTGAAATCATCATACCTCTTAAAAAAGGCCTCGGCTCGTGTAATAAGTGATATTTTTGATAATTTTATATCACGTTTTGGAGCTCCAATAAAATTAATAAGTGACAATGGTCCCCAATTTATATCCGAAATTTTTGAACATTTAAGTGAAAGATTAGGCATAAGGCATGTGAAAACTGTTGTATATAGGCCTCAAGCAAATAGAACCGAACGCGTGAATCGCGATCTTGTGCAAATTTTGTAAATAATCAACATGATACATGGGACCAAATCTTATGTGAGTTTGCTTATGCTATTCGTACAGCAGTGAATGAAACGAAGGGAAAAACCCCTGCGGAATTATTTTTGGGTCGAAAGTTGATTACCCCATTTCAAAAATTAATTATGGTATCGGAAGGAACTGAGTTTGCAGTAGGAGATATTGAAAGATTGTTTGATGAGGCTAGAAGAAACACAAAAGCTAACAATGAAAATGGGAGAAGTGTTATAATAGACGCAGGAGTGATGTACAAATTAAGGTGAATCACTGGGTCTTGTTAGAAACACACCCTTTAAGTTCAGCAACAAAAAAAAATTGTGGCAATGTTCACACCAAAATTTGAAGGTCCGTATAAGGGTGTTAGAAGTAAGAAAGAATAATGTCATCATATGGCGGTCGGGAAAAAGGTTAACGGACAATGTCGATCAAGTGAGAATATATCGTCATAGGAAATGTGACGAGATTGAAATATTAACAGGTAGTTCGGATAGCATTAGTTCACGTCAGGAAACGAGTAGTTGGGAAAGCGTACAACGAAGATCAAATGAGTCGCAATATGGTACGAAGAAGGGGTCAGATGCAAAGCGTGAGTTACAGGAAAAAGGGATAAATCTTAAGTCAAATCAAGGTGAGAGACACACAGGTAGAGCCGATAAGCGCGGACCACTTATTAGATCCCTACCTAACTCTTTTTCAAATAATAAAAAAATATTAAAAGAAAACGCCAGGAAAGATTAGGATATTAAAAAAAAAACGATCTCGTGGATCTTGGTCAGGTGAACCATAAAGAAAGTTGCAGAAACGTGTAGACCATAAAAAGATAACATTATCATCAAATAATACTAATATTTATATAAGTAGGAAGAGGAACCGAACGGAAGGAGCAGTAGTTCAAGACAGAGAGGTATAACTCCTGACCGCGAAAAGAAGCAAGATCCGAGTCCCACCAACCAGTAAAGTGCGTGAAGTCAAATCAGCCAGGTCCAGTTCGAGCCAGGAAACAACAGCGCCGAGGAGAAAACTACAGCCCCTACATCAGGAGCAGGCAAGAAAAAGGGGCAAAAGACCAAAAAAAAAGAAAATCCTCCCAGAGCAGCCAAGAAAAAAGGAAAAAGGGGGCCCCGTACCTTACCCTTTGGGAGGCTAGTAGGAAAGCCCAAAAAAAAAAAATTGTATCGTTTCTTTTTACCCCCAACAAGTGGTCGAAAAAATTTCAGAAAATCCCCAGACGGTATTTAAAAATTATAACCCAAGAAAGGAATTACAATGAGTGTTTTTTTTTTTTTTTGAACTTTTGACTTGAAAATTTTTTTTTCTAAAGTGGAAAAATAATGAAATTAATTTGTTTACTTCGATGTGGTTTTTTGCTGAATGCGACAATTCCTTTTTTTGTTTTTGTTTATTGAAAAATTTTTTAATTTTATGGTATATATATATATAATATATATATATATATATTGTTTTATTTTTTATTAAATTAAAACCTTTCGGGGAAACCCCTAGACAGGATACTAACAAACATTAAGGGCTGGCGACTGATGGGGGGGTTTTTCGGAAGGACCAGATGAAGTGTATATATGAAAATTGTTGTAATTTAAAAGTGATATATAATGTATAAAAAATTTTAAAAAAGTACTGGTACTATGTGAATATAGATTTTGCCAAATAACAAAAATTTATTTATGACAGACCCTAAATTCCAATTTGAAAACCAAGTCTCATAGTTTTTTTTAATCTCAAATGGATGGAAAAGCAATGGAACAGGAGAAGATTGTTATAGTAGTTTAAGTAACATTGAGTAATTAAGTAGAGAAGTTAGTTAAAAGGGGTTTTTGTTTTGACCTCGTTTTTTTTTTCCCCTCAAGACAAAAGGGGGGGTTTTTTCCCCTCCCTTTTTGACAAAAAAAAAAAAAAGGGGAAAAAAAAAAATTTTAAAAATTTTTGGATTTTAGTAAATTTTTTGGGTGAAAAAGGTTTTAATGGTTTAAATAAAAAAAGTGTTTTTTTAATTAAATTTAAAAAAAAATTTTAATTTGAAATTGAAAATTAAATTAAAATGGGTTCAAAAAAAAATTTAAATAAAATTGGGGTAAGATTAAAAATAAAAATTTGGGATTTTTTTGGGGGGTTAAAAATTAAAAAAGTTTTTTTGGGGGATTGTTGGGGTAAAAATTTTTTAAAAACCCGGGGTTCTTTGGTCGTTAAAAATTTTTTTAAACCCAAAACCCCAAAAAATGTGAAAAAAAAAAAATAAGATGCGTTTTTAAAAAAGGGGCATAAGTAGGATATTTTGGGGAATGTTAGGTGAAAGGCAGAGAATTGACAGCCAATTTACGTTACCTGGGAAATTAAACCATTAAAAAGGTGCATCCATTGCACGCAGCCCCGAAAGTTTCCACATAAAGTTGAATCTATGTTTGGATTAAGGGGGGATATTATTTGATATTAGGATTTGTAATATTATTAGAAGTGAGAGAAACGGATTAAATAATTATAACTTAAAAAAAGTGGTCTTTGATTCGGTTTAACTATCGCTGTGGTTTGTTTTTAAGATTCTGCTTTTTTTATAAAATTTTAAAACATTTAAATTCTATTCTTAAATAAAGACATATTAAAATTAAAAATGTCTATTCCTTTTGAAAATTTTTTAACCTCAGCTTTTTTGACTCAAAGATACTTTTCACCGGGGGGCGGTATCACCTTCTAACCACGTGTCCCGTCATAAAAAAAAGTCACGCATCAAATGCAAATCTCAAAGGTTTTTTAATTCATTGGCAGCGCGCGATGTGTTTATACATTCATAGAATTTTACAACTATTTGAATTTTGAACCATGGTCAAGTGACGTGGACGACACCTGAGCTGACACCCCCTCTTCGAACTACCACACCACACCAACGGGAGGATTTCAGCTCTCGCAGTTTAACGTGCATCGCTGCCCCCCGGGGGGGTTTTTGTGGAGGCTCGAACTCGTGACAAGGCAACCCGATCTGACCCCCTTTTCGGCTACCCCCCACACTCAAACAAGAAAAGCAGCAATAGGGTGAAGGAAGTAACAAATAATCTTCCTATATAAATTCATAGAAAAATAACCATATTGATGATAAAAACTAGTCAAAATTCTTTAAAATAAGAAAAAGAGGCAAAAAATGTTGTTTTGAGGTTTTATGTTCTGCGGTTTTTTTTTTTTTTTAATTTTTTTTTATTTAACTGTCCATGATAGTCGGGGAAGCATTTTGAATGTAATCTTACTTCACGCTCGAGACACTTCTTTTTAGTAGTCTTCTGACATAGGGTATATAACGGCCTTGTGCTGAATGCACAATATGTGTACATGGAAAAGTAACGCAAAGTTACTTCTCCAGAGAAATTGAGATGCATTGCGAAACGGATTTCCAATGCCTTTTGTTGCTTTTAAACAGAGGTCGATATGATCTAAGAGGTCTGTCTTTCAAATCGACTCTTCCTATACCGTTTTCCGCATTTTTATAAGATTTGGCAAAGAAATATCAATTTTCTTTCTTTTTGCTCAACAAAATCTTTTAGTTTTAGAGACAGATTCGTGTTGAATAATTGGTAATTAATGGTACTTTCGAATAATTACTTCCGAAAATGTTTTTAAACAGGTTCGTCGCCAGAAATAATAATTGCCAATAGTATCGAGACATCCAATGAAAATAAGTAACATGCACTAACGTTACATAACATATGCATTTGTAAATGCACGAGTACTAGATTTTATGTTGGAAAACGTCGACTAGAGGGCACTGCTCTGTAATTCTAAAAAGATTTTGTTAAGTGTATTTATTTCAGATAGGGAGCAAATAAATAAATTAAAAGTTAATGGCCTCGTTACCTAAGTTATAACAGCAGCACAGTTCACAGTTCCGGCTAGGTCAACACTTAACGATGATGATTTAAGATAACGTAGCTGTTATAGGAAATGTGGGAATACTATTTGGAGACTATTTATTAACCAATTGTAAGAGGTGAACAAAAAATTAAGAGAAGGGGAAGAAATTTACGCGATTTCTACTATGTTCGGCTTGGTCCTGGATTGATTGATTGAATATTGGCATCCCGCACTGTGTTTATTTCCCGAGGCTTTTAGCGACGAGACCACATGTTTGAGTACCGGTGGTGACGGAGGTGCGTTTCATTCTGGTAAACGGGGAGCCAGGCGGACTTGACAGGATCGTTGCACGCTTCACCGCGGCCGCTTGGTCCTGGAAAGTTTCTAAAATCCTGAAAGAAATCATGGCAAAACAGTGCAATAATAAACTTTTCTTTTCTCGCGCGTGCAGGATTCATTAAAATCTTTATAGAGTTTATATTTGATGGGAATTATTGATGAACAAAGTATTTCTAAAGAGGGAAGGGATATAATTGAGTATTTTTAAAAGAGAATATGTTATGAAACTAATAGATAATTGAAACGAATTTTTAAAGACGGCTTAAATAGAAATCCTTATATTTTTTAGCAATACAGAAAGGTAATAGAAGAAATTAAAAAGGTTATAGTCGAGGAATATTCATAGGAAGTACATGATTCGCGTCGTATTTTATGCCACACAGAAAAATACTTAAGAGCTGGCCAAACTACAGATTGTTTTATGGTGAGAGCTACTCTTCTGATACAAAAGCATTGAAAATTCTTATTCTAGGTGCTGGGCCTATATTGGACATAATTTAATAAATTGTAGTTAAAAAAACACGCTTTTATAGTTAATCGAACTAAATAAAAAAATAATTCTTAATATAGAAATAAAATGATTAACGAGAAAATTAACGTCATTGTATTTAGTTTAAAGCATTAGGGGTGTAAATGCAGTACTGCATTTTCGTTCTATTCAGAAATGCAGAGTAAAAATGTAGTACAAAGCACCCCACGCTTTTACCACAATGACAATTTTTTCTCGTTAATCATTTTATTCTAATATTTAAGAATTATATGTTACTTTTTAGTTCGATTAAAAGTGTGTGTTTTTTTTAAATATAATTTATTTTTCATTTTTTTAGTTCAATCTACAATAAAAGCGTGTTTTTTTAGTTTTTTAACCTAAATGTTTATTCATTGATGAATTAATTTTAAATGCGTCATTTTTTTAGAATCTGGAATACCCATTGGCATCCTATCAGTGCGTCGATACGGTCTGGTTTCGAAAATGCCGGGATCGTGGCATCCTTCCCCTTTTCACATAAAAGAACACTTTTGTTTTGTTTGTTGTATTTATTGTGTGTGTGGCTGACAGTAACCATGAGCGTTTTCGCTTTGGGGTTGTAAACTTAATCTTTTGTAGTCAGGGGTAGGGTGGGAAATCATACTGATATTGATCTTGATCAGGACAATGAAACAAAATTATTAAATTATTGTATTGCCATCGCGCGGTCCTTGACAAGCGTAAAAATTAACTTATTTTTTTCTTTGAAAATTCTTTTAACAGTTTGAAACAATATAAATTAAATCTTTAGCAATTATAGACTAGTTCATTTATTACTAAACAAAATTATCACAGTATATTACGATTACAAAACAAAATCATTATAATAAACATAACTACTTTGTATTTCAATTTCGAGCAATTGCTATTAGGATTCTTTATGTATGATAAATAATTAATTAATATACTAGAAAGCTCATTAATGCTTTACATTTTAAATTACCTACTATCGTCCATTATAAGCAACTAAAGAAGTTACTTTTTTTATACGAGAGGCAAATTATATTTTTTCATTTGAATAACAATGTCAATCGAAAATGTTTTAAGACGATTACGGTACATTCAAGCTACGAAAACACATATACTTAAAAATGTTAATCAACATGAAAATATTCTAAGAAACTGATGACATTTATATTTATGTATGTAAAACGAAAAATAAATAAATAAAATAGAAAAAGCACAAATACAGCAAAATAATTTTTTTTCTTTTCTCTTAATCTAACGTAATGATTAAAATTCCTGGGGTTTAAACCAAAATCTAAAAAAGAATTTTAAAATGAAAATATTCTTACCTTTTTTGTTGTCCGACTTTGTCTTGTCTGCATAAGCAGGGGAAGCTAAAAGAATTAGTTTGGAAGTCAAATTGACACAAAAGATTCCCTCGGTTTTCTTCGAAAAAGGGTCTTTTTCTTAGGATCATTCTGCCCCTATCTTTTAATTCATAAAACTTGACCGTGCTTTTCACCACTTTTGTTGAGACTAATCTCTGCCAAAATCTATCTCTTTCAATAGAACCCGAATTCAAGCATACAAAGCAGTAACAGTTGTAGGAAATTAGTTGAAAGAGAAGGAACCGGTTGCCGAAATTCTTCTTTATCGCCCCTTCCCCCATGGGACCAGCGTTGGGAAACACGGCTTTAAATACTAATGAATATTCGTTAAAAAAAAATAATAATTCTAGGACTTCATAGAAAACATGAAAATTTTGCATACACATTTTTAACTTTTTTTTCCTTCGAATTTTTATTTTGACTCGTGGAACCCCTGGGTAATCTTGGTTTATTTTCTTCATAAACTAGTTAATTTTACAGCCAATTTGCCGCCTCCTAAGGTTGCCGCCCCGGGCAGGGGCCCGGCTTGCTCACCCCTAGCACCGGCCCTGATCCCAGAAACGGATAAGATTAAATTAAACAGACTTTATAAGAATTCATTTGAGAACAGTGATACCAAGAGAACTATTCTTCAAACTGTAGCGAAATTTTACGATCCAATGAGATTATCTCAGCCTTTCTTAATAAGATGAAAACCCTGCTACAAAAAATATGGACTGCAGAACTTGATTGGGATGAAACCCTTCTAGATGAGATGAGGACGGAATTGAAAGTGTAGGTGATCAGAATTATATCTGCTGAACTTCTTTTCCTAGGAAATAGTTTCACAGTTGCAAAAAATACAATGCAAGCCTTCCTGTATTTGCTGACGCTCGTCCTAAAGCGTATGGTGGGGTTGAATATCTCCGATATTTGGATAATAAACAAAATATTCACACTATTTTCATTATTGCAAAAGGTTGTATAGCTCCATTAAAGCCAATGACTTTGCTTAATTTGTAACTGATAGCAGGCCTAGTAGCTGCCAAATTAGCTAAAAATTTGACTAATTTATTTTCAGATCTGTGCCAACAATTATTTCTTTAGACTGATAGTCAAATAGTTATCCTTTGGATAAGGAGATGTGCCAGAAACTGAAAGCTTTTTATATCTGATAGAGATTTTGAGATTCAATCTCTCACTGATCCTAAACAGTGGTTTCACTGCAGTGAAATTAAAAAGAAAATCCAGCACAAGACCGCTGAGAAAGTGCTTTCTAACTTGTAAAAAAAAGAGCTCCCTTTGGGACCTCGTTGGTTTTCTAAGCCTGATACCTTTTGGCCAGAGAATCAGCAAAGAGACTTTGACGAGTAGAGTTTGTGAATGAAGAATTATCTAAGGAAACCCATTTCCTTCCATTCAAGACATTAGAAACTCGACTATGTTAGATTTAGCTTGATTCAGGAGGCTATCGGAAGTATATCGGATACTGCATATGGTTTGAGATTTATTACCAAGATTCGAAATTCAACGAAATTCAAAAACTCGTTAAACTCTAGAGATATCGCAAGTGTCGAGCGCTACTGGGTGAAAACTATTTAGAGAAAACACATTACAAAAGAGTAAATTATTTTGTAGCAAGAAGGAAGTATAAAAATATAATACAAAAAAAAATTATTTAAATGAACTTATTTTATAAAGAAAAGCAGAAATATATTAATTTTGTTAACAAAACATTTTCTGGAAACGTTGAAAAATCTTCAAAACTTTTATCAAATATACCTACAGATTGCACAGAGAACATGGAGTTGTAACTAAAGAAAAAAAAATGATAAAAACTGTAACACAATTAGCAAGTAATTCAATAAACTATTAACCAATTAAAATTTTTAAAACCTACCTTTTTAGACCAATCACAATCTCTTGCAACTGACAAGGCCTTTTCCCTGGAATTTGCTCTCGCATACTTCTCTGGGGCCAGAACATCAAGACGACTCGGATCTTTATTGAAATATGGATTTACCATTTCAAAATGTGTTATACCCTGTAATTTCCAAAAACCATCACTATACTTAATTTTTAATTACACATATAAAAATATATTTCACACAAGCCCAAAACTTTCATTATATATTTTATTCATTAACAAAACCTGAATTTTTGGTTAAAAAGATATATGTTTTTCTTCCTTAATATTTATTATTTGAGGATGGGTGGTATTAATTTTTTTCTTTACTTTTTAAAACCATCATATAGGTACGAAGAAATCAGATCTATTTCGAAAGATTGGGAATCTTAAAGTCATTGATAGAAATCCAAATAAGATTATTAGTAATGGTGCAGAATTTTTTTTAATGAAAATAGAACTTGAAATATGTTATTTCTGTAACTTCATATTAAGAAAAATTAAAAATATCAAAATTTTAAATTGTTAGAAAGTATCAGAGACCACCAATAGCAAGAATAATTGTTACTGTAATGATTTTTTTGTGTATGTTTATAAAGTTTAACTTGTTGTGACAAAAATAAAGCTATGGTTGTCAGTAATTAAATACAAATTTTTTGGTTGATGTAAACTAGTACAAAAACTTAATGCTAGAAATGTGAAAAAATGACATAAGTTTTAATTATAAATTTTTAATTACATTTTACATTTTTATTTTTCACACACATACATACACTACACACTTCAAATAAACCTTTGCTTAGTACAAAACCATTATGAGCAAGTTTGGGCTATTTTTTAACATAAGTTCATGCAGCAGAAATTATCTTATCTTTCAAAACTAATGTAAATGCCCCAATTTCAGATTGGCCCAAGTTATGTAATTTGTCTGTATCTCATAAACCAGAATAGTTTTACATTCAAGGATTAAATGAAAAGTATAAATAAAGTGCATGAGAGAAAAAGAAAGGAAAATTACAGACAACTAGTTCATGAATTGAAAACTTGAATTATTACTCTTGTATCATAAGTTTAGAAAATAGTTCCAATTCTTTTATCACACACTAAATTTATGAAGCATGTTTTGCTAACAACTCATGGGACAGTGAAAACTAGTGGCAAATTAATCTCAAATTTTGTTTTAAAAATAGAAAGGCAGTTAAGAAAGTGCATGATTGATAGATTAACATCACATTCTGAGGAAACACAATAGCTTTTGGCAACAGGTTTCATAATTTTGAACCTCCCTCAAGTGACAAAAACAACATTTGAGCTGACACAACAAATTTCCACATCAAGGTGATTTTGAGCCTCAATAGGTTCAAATATGCATCAGCCCCACTACATGATGGGCCTTTAGTTGAACAGAAAACAGGACCCAAGATTTGACAGAAATAATGCAAGGTACAACTTTGCAACTATGACCACTTGGCTACCATGGCTTCCATCATTAGAATAAATCTTCGAGGATAATTTCCAGTATCCGCATGTAGAAACAAATGCATCATCTACATGAATCACTTGATGTATTAAGTAATTACAAAAGCTTTACCAACCCGTGAAGTACAAGAAATGGCAAAGTTTCTGCTTAAAGAAATTTTTTTAGACTCTTCAAAAGTAAAAATACAACACTATGAAGGAATGCATGTAGCTATGTGGGAAATAACAAGATCAGTAGAGGTAAAATAATAAAAGAAAAGAAAACTATGCACTCAAGAATTGTTAATTCAGTATTTAATATGGTCATCAAGCAGCTATACTGGACTCATAAAAGTAAACCAAAGAGTCAATGAGGTCATAAATGGTATCCTGAAATATTCCTCGTCATGCCAAGTCCACTGCAGAACTCAATTCTGTAGTAATGTAGCACAGTGATGCTACTAGTAAGCACCTGTACAGCTTAGCACATTGTACGTCCATTATAGGTCCACACATTTTCAATGAGAGAGAGATCAAATGAAGTAACCAGCCAAGGTAGGATGTAAATTCCATTCAGGTTATCGAGAGTTTGTCATGCAACATGAAGCCAGGTATTGTTCAGCTGGAATAATATGGAGGATAACCAGCACAAATTGTTGAACTACAGATAAAATTAATTTTGCACCATATTAGAATAATATTAATATGCACTAAAGATGTGCATCCCCTATTTAAAAAAAGGAGTGATGCTCAATAATATGGACTAGAAGGCAACACAACCTTAGTAAACCACAGCATCAGTCAGCAACTATCATTCTTTCATGAACAAAATTGGGATTCATCTGAAAATGGTATTTGATGCCATTTGCTGGTTCACATGGGTGGATAACATTAATACAAAATGACACTGTTCCAAAAACACTGTATTGGGGGCTTAAAGGAACTCCTGGTGATGGCTGAATGCATGCACTCATTCCTCATGTAACCTGTTGCAGATGATTTTGCTGCTGATAGATGCACCTTCTAATCATGGCAGGTGGCTTTGAACATCACGTACCATGATAAACAAATCTTGATGAACCATTTGGCAAATTTGCCTTTGAGTACCATCACTTATGCATCTGAACAATCTACTACCTTTCTGTCATTGACTCAGAAGATCCCAAGTTCATCTTGCCATGCATTGCTTGAAAATACTCATATCCCATCCAAAACAAGTGGCAATTGTGCATATTAACTAAATCAAGGTTATGCAACTCCAGGATACTGTCTTATTTTTCACAGGCAATAGCTGCTGGTATTTAGCTAGCTGATGTCTCTGAATTCAGCTTTTGGCTTTGAATCCGAACATTTGGGTTTGAATCCCAGCTGAGATTAATTCAGCAAATGGAATTTTAATTTAAAACTTCTTTTTACCAGGTTACTTTCAATGTAGTAGCTTATAGGTTTTTTTTGTTGTTGTTGGTTTTTATTCATGTTCCAGAAGCTCCTCTGCAATGTTCTATGAAGATTATTCTAGAATACACTGTTTGGTATGATTTCGAAGTCACATAAAAAGCAGTAGTAGTATATCAAATTAATTTCAAATTGAACTCATTCTATAAGTTAATTACAATGCTTTCTTTTTTCAAAGATTTAGTTTGCTAAAAACAAATAACACAAACATTAAAAAGAAGATTTTCAGAAGCATCTCCAGATAACACAAGACCATCTTAATATATATGTAGAGAAACAAGAATACTTTGAAGGAAATTAAATTGATTTTTGTTATTTTACAAAAGGGTTATTTTTTAATATCTTTTTCTCGAGTTTTTTGACATGTGTTGTTATGCTGTATGTATATTCAAAAAAAAATTTAACTATTCTTGTGTACAATTAATACAGAAAGAACATTTACTTGAATGAAAACAATTTTTTGAATCTAACATCTTGTAGTCTTTTCCAGATGCCAAGATACTCTAGAATGTTATTAGATGTAATCTAATTATAGTGTTTCTGTAAAACAAATGGTTCAGAATACACTTTTTCAAGAGATTTTTCTTTACTTCTACAAAAAAACATTTTTCGTCAACAGTATTGTGACAACAAGTAAGATGCAAATCATATAATAATATATGAGCACTTGGATTGTACATTTTGAATAAGTGGTGATGAAGATGATTGGATTTTTGAATATTTTGAGTATGATGCAATGCAGGGGAAGATTGGCTTAATTATGCAGATAGACTCGAATCCTTTTTAGTTCACAACAAAAACTGAATAATTTGAATTACAATATATAACATTTATTCATTTGCATAACTAGTCCTGAATGGCACCCCAATGGAAATTCCTAGGAGGCGTTTTTGGGACCCTTTTCCTTTTTTGCTGAAAAATGTAGGGGCCCCTGTAGTTTGAGGGCCCCATATCATTCATATGGTGGCTACTATAACCCTGCATTTATTTATGTTTGTATTACATTTAGTTCTTGATCATTAATATAATAAAAACAATCAGATATCGGATTAATGGAACAAATGTAATAAGATAAATTACCTTTGTTTTATTCCTCGGATTATTTTAATTCCCACTTCAATTCAACTTTAATCATTAACCTTACATTTATAAATTTAATAATTAATTATAGTGGACTGGCAAAATAAGCTTTATAATTAAAGAGAAATATATTTAAACTTTGATAAGCCCCATTATAGATTGCTACAAACATACACAGAAATAAATTATATTGCAAAAAATATATTATATATTTTTAAAAAATACATTTTGATTCAGGTATAAATTGAAAAATTGTAATCAAATATAATTTATGCTTATAACTTGCCCTAATCTTCATATTCAACCTTTTAAAATTAAATTTTTTGCATGATAAAAGCTTGAAATTTATTAGAAATACTCACAATATGTTTCTGAAAAGTCATCTTTCGACTACTTGAGGTAGTGGCTAACTTTATATCTACATTCCGCAAATAAGCTCGAAAAGGTGCAAGCATATCTAACCTATAAATATATTATTTTTTAAGTTAATATTTTGTGTTTTTTCATACAGAACATTATATTAAAAAAAATTTTTTCAGAAAAACTTTCACATATTATTTGTTAACAATATTAGAGTGTTTATTTGTCATTTAGCAGTCTTGTTAGTTTACTTACACAAGAAAAATAAATAAAATATTCTAAGAATTTTAAAATTATGTTGCATAAAATGACTAATTAAAGTCTCCTAAACTTTTGAAGGAAAAAAAAATCACTAAATGTTAGAATAAGAAAAACAATACTGGTTTTTTTTAATTATATAAGAAGTTAGCCATATACAGTTTCTGTGAACATTGATTACATTTAAAATCATTTATATAATTGTAACTCAAATCTAGCTTTGTCTATTACAGAAACATTTTCAACATAAAATGAAATTTTTAATCTAGTGAAAGTGCATTAAATTTACAATTGAACTAAATTATGGAATTAAATTTACAAACAAGTTGAGATTAAAGCTTTCTTTTTCTTTTCATAAATCACTGTAATTGTTGAAAGTTAATTTTACATCAAATTTTATTATAAAGTTGAACATGCATCTCTCTTAAATATTGATCTATTTCCCCTAAAAATATACACATACTGGTTACGAGTCACTATCAACCCATATAACTATTATAAATGTTTAATATTCTTTGTTACATACAAAACTGCTTATTAACTTAACAGTTATAAGCTTCAAGACAGCATTCATAAGAAAACAATGCAATTTAAGACTTATGAAAAAATTTAATTTGTGTCCTATTCTATTTTTTATAAGAATCTGTTTCATTTGTTTAAATTAATTTTATATAACAGTTAAATAATGGACTATAACAGCAACATATTTCATTATTTAACCATCTACAACACCATTCAACACAATGGCAAACAATGGAATCAAGACAGGAATCTGGAACTCCAAAGTTTGAAAAAGATCCGAGAATACTGAATGCTGCAGGAACCAAATTAAACTATAAAAACACATTACATGCGAAAAGGAATGCTTTAACAAACTTTTTTTCTGAACACTAATGAAACTGTTCGGCTGTTTAAATTTAACAACATTGTTAAATTTTAACTAGTCATTTCATTCTGCAAGAAATAATTAAGACATACAGCAAGTTAAATATTGCTTTAATAATTCTACATATTATAACTAAATACCCTGTAAGTAAACTTAAATTTCGATAAGCTTTTTGATTAATTAGATAAGCGAGTATTTATCATCTGGTCCCAATAGCATCTATTATATTAATGCGGCGTGACAGAAAAACTCATTTACACAAGAAAAAACTCAGAAAAAAACGAACGTCGCAATTACTAAAATTATATCCTTCTAAATGTGAAGCTCTAATTTGTGCGCATGAAAATCTAGCCGATAAAGTTAACAAAAATGGGGGGAAAAAAATTCCCTCTACTTCTTAAAATTAAAACATATGTCACCGGTTTATTACGGTAAAAATGTTAAAAGACGTCATATTGTAAAGTACAATACTCGATTTTATCTCAATAAAGTAAAAATTATTGTCAAAAATTATAATTTTTTTTTCCATTAAGCTAATTTTACCTGAAACAATCCAAACGAATGTGTATACAATTAATTGAAATCCCGCAAATCCGCTTCTAATTATACGCTTGTCAGAAACCGGCTAATCGACGGAAAAGGTGGAGAGATGACGATTGCTCACAGGAGATGAAACAGCAACAGGGGGATGGCGATCTTCAAGGTTTCATAGCCAAGCATTTTCTCGCCAATATTAGCGCCTCCTTCGATTTTGATTTGATGTTATTTTTGGACGTCGCGCCCCAAAGCAACCCGAAGGCGACCTTGTAATTTTGAACCTCGATCCACGTCTCTTTCGAATATGATGCTTTTTTTTTTCATTTAATTCATTTCATTTTATTGGATTTAAATGGATTAAAAAGTGAAATTTTATTCAAGACAACGAATGCATTCGGAATTATTGGGTGTTTATTTTAACTTATGTTATGCGTTTTCGTATTTATGGGTTAGAAGATTCGTAAGATGGGTTTTTAAGAGTATGAATGTTAGAATTTTAAACTCAGAGTTGCTATATGACGAAGACATAATTCTGTAATAGCATATGATTTTTGTAATGGAAACATCGCCCAGTGACGTATACAAGGGTGAGATTTGGGATTTAACCCCATCACTCTCAAAGACCAGCACAGATTTTTAATTTTTAGCGTAAAATTACACCTCGGCGATTTCGTCTAAATGTTTTTTAAAATAATTTCCCTCTCCTCCCCATACCTCTTTTTTGATTGGATGACTAAATTGCAATGGTAATTATTACCACTTTGAACAAAAAAAAAGTGCTTTAAAAAGTCATTTTAAATTATTGCTTATTTCGTAAATATTTTGTATTTCCTACATAATGATATTCAATTACTGAATTGTAAATATATTGCTAATTGATATTTAATGAGAGATTACTTTTCTTTTTTTAATTAGAAAATTTAATTTATCCTTGATATTATAGACAATAGTTAAAACTTTAAATCTTATTATTATTATGTGCTTATTTTATAGTTATATAAAGAAATTTTTGAGTAAGAGTAATTTTTTAAAATTTAATAACCTTTTTTTCATAAGGAATACGGGAAATATTGGATTGGCAGTTGTCCCTTGTTTTCATCCAAGAATTAAGCTTCTATTGTTATTTTGATTTACATACAAATGAAAATATTTTAAAAAATTGCTTCTGCTGTGTATGACGATGTAGGAACAATTATTGAAACAGGGATTAAAGAATGTCCTCCGCCAAAAGCGCACACAAGAGGAAGGAGGGGGCTCCCGTGTCTAGACCATACACCATAGCCTTTGATATATATATATATTTGTTTTTTTATTGATTATAATCCTATGTATATAGAACGCAAAATTTAATTACCGTAAAATCCGGCGTATAACGCTCCCTATACTTTCAAGCTACAATTTTTAATTTTTAGGTATATTCGCCGTATAACGCACAGGCCCATTTTTCAATTCCTACTATTAATTCACTCTATATATATACATTTTGCTCAAATTTTCAATCGTTAATAAAATACTTTTTATTCATCCATTCAAGTTCAAATACATTTTTTTAAACTTGTCGTGGATGTAGCACTTGATGTTAATACAGTTTTTCAAATATTAATTAATTAAATTTAAAAAAGAACAAATAGCAACAAGCAAAAATAATAGTCCAACAGCATATACAGGAAGGAAAAGCGTTCTTTGTGTCCTTGTAGCGCAATGGACAGCGCGTTCGAATCCTACCTGGAATGGCTTAATTTCTGAGAATGTGATTTCTTTTTTACTACACAATTTTATTAAAATAATTAAATTTAATTAATGAATAAAGAGTACCAAACACACACAAAAAAATAGTCCAACACCATGTATAGAAAGGAAAATGGAAAACTGCAAGAAAAATCGCTTTCTATTTTGTCACTTAATGTTGTGATTCTGTCATATGTATATACATATTTATATTAATCGTAACCATTTAAAAAGTAACTAAAATAAAAATTTTTCTTTGTTGACCTAAGAAGGTTTCTTGGTAACAGGTTTCTTGTTACTAAGAAACCTGATGTACGTGCGCGATGCTCTTAAGTTTTGAAGTAATTTATTCGAGTAATTATTCCAAGCTTTAGAAAAAAAGACTAGAACTACGATTCTTTAAGTTAATGAGGAATGCCGTTTCTATTAAATAAACAGTAGTTCGATATATATAGAAGTCTAATTAAGTTTTATGTTCTAGTTTTTTAAATTTTTAAAGCTCTCATTTTTAAACCCGGCGTATAATGCGCTCCCGTAAATTTCGCTCTTATTTTGGTTTTAAAAAAGCGCGTTATACTCCAGATTTTATGGTAAATATTTGTTATGAATAATTAATTTTATTAATTAATGCTAATTATTTATTCAGTAATTTATTTTTTACTGTTTTTTGTTCTCGATAATCGACAAAATCAAAAGAATATGTTTGGCGGCGTATTGGGTTATGATACAGAGTGGTGGACTTTCGACCCTGCCCCCTTGAAAAATTCCTATGTGCGCCACTGTCCTCTGCTAAATCCTTCTTTCTAGTCTAGTTGAGGTTTGTCTTTAGTTACTATGTGAGAGACAGTAGTGCACACAGGAATTTTTCAAGGAGGGGGGTCCAGGGTCGAAAGTCCACCATTCTTGTATCATGCTCCTTTTGATTTTGTCGATCTTCGGAAACAAAAAACAGCAAAAAATTAATTATTGAATAAATATAAAAAAAATTAGCATTAATTAATAAATTAATCATTAATAACAAATATGTAATTTAATTTTATGTACTGTATACTTAGAATTATAATTATTCGGGAAAAAAATCAAAAGCTTTGGGTGGAGGGTCCAGACCCCTAGGACACCTCCCCCTGTGCGTCACTGGTGAGAGATGTTCCACGTGGAAAACTCTCCACCTAGTAATGCATTTTCTTTTTTCTTTTTTTTTTTAATATTCATCTTTTTTTTTTGTTTGTTGATATTTTCTGAAAAATATTATCGGTGTAGAGACCAGGGATGGCCAACGTCCTCGAGTAGTGGATCAAAAAAAATTTTTTCATTACTTTTTTAATACTAGCCCGTGGGTCACTAAATCATTCGGAAGGGGTGTTAAATAGGGCACCAACAATTTGAAAATTTATTTGCAGAATAACATGATAGTTGAGCTTTTTTTCCAGGGGAGAGGAATCTCTTTTTTTTAAATTTTCTGAAAAGCATTAAATTTTTTTCCTCTTTTACAATTTTTTTAAAAAAGAGCGAGCGACAAATAAAGTTCGACATCGAGAAATTGTTTTTAATTAATAATAGCATGAAATACCACATCCAAGAACTTTTTGTTTAGTGACGCTTTTATACAATGAGTGTTTGATTAAACAAAAATAAAGAAAAGCAGAAATATTATGAAAAATTCTTTATATTTATAAATTTAATTTCAGATATGGTATAGAGGGATGTGACAGCTCAGGTGTTATCCTTGTCACTTGACAGAGGTTCATAATCCCAGGATCAGTTGCCAATAGCACTCTAGCGTAACTTCAAAAGTAAAAAGAAAATATCTGAAAAAAGTAAAAGTAACAAAATAACTTTATTTAAAAAAATTCTAGCAAATTATATATTTTTATGTTTGAAATAATTAATACAAGTGAGTGAGTGAGTGAATATTAACGTCGTACCATCAACTACACGAGGGCGTTTGGCGCTGGACCTCATAATTTTGAAACACGGTTAAGTGATGAGAACGTCACCTGAGTATATAGTGCATAAAATTTAATTAAGTATTTGTTATTAAAAAATAATTAATTTTATAAATTAATGCTAATTATTTATTGAATAGTTAGTTATTTTTACTGGTTTTTTTTCCCCTGAAAATCTGACAAAAATCAAAAGGAGCAAATACAAAAAATGGTAACTTTCGACCCTGGAAACCCTCCCCCTTGAAAAATTCCTGTTACTACTGCATGGAACCCGGAACTTTAAGGGAAATTTGGGGGAAAATCCCTTTCCCTTTCCCCCAATAAAAAAGAAAAACTATTTTTAAAAATAATTTTTAAAAAGTAGATCTACATGTTATGGGGCCTTTGTACAGAAAATTTTTTAAAAAAATTTTTGTGATTTTAAAAAAATTTTGATATAATTTACTCACATGTATATTACTAATATAAATTTGTGATCCAAGTGACACCTACCCATGCATAATATTCAAGAATTGGGGTATGTGCCCCTATTTTTTCAAAATCCCATAAAATTTTTGGGATCTATATTGAAATTATCTACTTTCCCCCTTTTTTATATTCCCGCATTTAGACGTTTTATATTTTGTAAAATAAAGTGTGTTTTATTATACTTAAATAAAATTTTCAGTTTTAATGACTGAGATGTGAGCTTTGGATACTTGTGGTTGTACAAACTTCATATAAAAAAAAAATCCCCTTTTGCATACACATTTATTTTTTTTTCGATTTTTAGGACTCCCTGGAACCCTTGGGGATGCCTCGTGGAACCCCAGGGCCGTGGGAAAATTTTAGGGGCCACCTTTTTTTTCCTTTAATAAGCCATTTTTTCGATTTTAAAAGTTTGTATAATATTTATGATATTAATGTCTCTTGAATTTTTAAAACGTATATGAAAAAGTTTTAAGGGTTTTTTACAATAAAAAAATTTTTTAAGTAAAATATTTTGACAAAAAAATTAAATAGAATGACCAATTTTTTAAAAAACCCTTCCCCCCATGAAAAAAGCTTTAAAAAAAAATAATATTTTGCCTGGGTATAGCTCCCCAAAACCATTGTACAAAACCAAAATGAATTTTTTTCGACTTAAACTTGGGGGGGGAATTTATCCATATTTTACTACAACAAAAAGGGTAGAAATTTTAAAAAAAAAAGCCGGTAATTTTTATTTTTTTAAATTTGGGAAAAAACTCGAAAAAAAATTGGGGTTTTTTTTAAAAAATTTTAGTTGAAAAACCCCTGGAGAAGGTTTTTCATTATCTGGGTTTACACACAAAAAAAAAATATTATTAATTTTAGAAGCATTTTTTATTGGAGAACGTTTTTTTGGGGGTTTTTCCCCAAATTGGTTTTTTCAAAAAAATTTTTATTTAAAAATTTTTTTTGTCTTTAAATTAAAAACAATTTTTTTACATGTATTCTAATCAAAGTGACATTAAATATCATGAAAATTATCCATTTATGCACTTTTTAAAAATCACGGTTCCGAACGTAGTCGGATACCTTAAAGCAGTGGCCACGGTAGCTTAGTGATTATGGTCAGCATGTCGCGGGTTCAAGTCCTGGGGCGACTGAGTGAGTGAGTGAATGAATATTAACGTCATACTACAGTTACTCGAGGGCCTTTGATGACAGAACTCGTAATTTTGAACCATGGTCAAGTGACGAGGACGATACCTGAGCTAGCACTCTCACCCCACTCCAAACCTCCTCTCCACTGAAGACCCGCCATGTAGTGGCGACTGATGCACGTTAAATCTGTCGAGCTTAGAGTCCTACCGTTGTGATAGTTTAGAGAGGGGGTACCAGCTAAGGTGTCGTCCTCGTCACTTGACCATAGTTCAAAATTAGAGAGTCCGTCACCAAGCTTTATAGTGCAATGTTGATAAACACTCACTCAAAAAAACTATATTATATTTCCCTTTTAGTTACCTCTTGCTCACTGGCGTAGCTAGCCCTAAGTGGGCCCTTTTTTGGAAAATAAATAAATGGTGAATAATAATAATAAAATGATCGCATTGATAAAACTTAAGGTATCCGACTACGTTCGGAACCATGATTTTAAAAAATCGCATAAATGGATAATTTTCATGATATTTAGTGTCACTTAGATTAGAATACATGTATACAATTGTTTTAAGGACATTATGACAAAAAAATTATTTAAATACAATATTTTGGCAAAAAATGAACTTAGAATAACCTTTTTTCCAAATGTTCTCCTTTTGTAAAAAATGCTTCTATTGTATAATTTTTTTCCCTGTATTCAGCTCAGACCTCTGCACAGAGGCTCAACTAGAATTTTTGAAACGCATAACTTGGAAGTCGGTTTATCCATGTTTTACGAAAACAGAAGGGAGAAATTATATGAATATACGCCGATAATTATTTCAAATAGTTGTAACTCTAAAAATTATTTTAATTTTTTCAAAAATCATAGTTGAGCCTCTGTACAGAGGTCTGAGTTATATACAGGCAAAATATTAATACAATAGAAGCATTTTCTACAAAAGAAGAACATTTGGAAAAAAGGTTATTCTAAGTTGTTTTTGCCAAAATATTGTATTTAAATAATTTTTTTTGTCATAATGTCCTTAAAACAATTTTATACATGTATTTTAATCTAAGTGACACTAAATACCATAAATATTATCCATTTACGCGCTTTTGCAAAATCACGGTTCCGAACGTAGTCGGATACCTTAAATGAAAGTGTCAAAATAAATATGCATAGACATAATGTATTAAAAAACTTCATTATTTAAGAATTAATTTAGTTGCTTAAATAGGTGCTTTTCTCGGTGTGTTTTTTTTCCCTTGGTAAACGCATTTAAAGTATTATCTATAACAGATGATTTATTTTTTCAAGTTCACATTTGTTTCTATTGACAGTATTGTTAAATCCGAAAACCAGTTTTTGGCCTATGAAAGTTTTAAGATAATTTTTAATAATTTTTAGAGTAGAAAAACTTTTAGTTGTTGCAGTTGTGACAGGAGGGGTATAAAATAGTAGTCCTGTTATATCATAACATCCGGAAAACTGGAGGTGAGAGGCTACTGAAATTAAATACCAATAATTCTGCTTTCTTTTTGATAGAATGGATTTTCTCAATTTTGGATTTTAAGAGCCCTCAATTCATTGAAGATGAGACCTTGGGTCAATCGATCGTAATTACAGCGGATGACCTCAAATTGAACATCTCCTGGTAACCTTTTTCATCCCAAGTAAACACACATCTGTAAAGAAGAGAATATCACTTGTATCTCCTTCACGTAGTCATGAAAAATCTCATAACTAAATAGTTATCCTCAGATAAATAAGGATTTCAAATAATTTTTTTTTATATATTGAATGAATAAGCATAATGAGATCGAAAGCATATTTTTCAATTCATACCAAAACCGAATATTTTGCACTGGTGTATAAAAATTAAGGAATAAACACAATTTTGCATACATTTAAAAACTGTGGACCCAATTCAAAGGATTTCATTATGGTTCTTGAGCAAATGATAAAAATATTATTCTTTCTTATTCAAAAGCATTTTTAAATGAAAGTTTTTTGGGTAAAATTTGAAAACGCATTGTTAAGTGGATGATCGGCTTTCAAATATGGAAATAAAAGTTCTTTTGAAGTAAATTGTATTTTATTATTGAACTCTGTAGTAAATACAATAGATTTTTTTATTATTATTATTTTGAACAGGAAGCAATTAATACATGTTAAATACAAAATAGCACAAATTCAAAGTTCATCCGAAGTCACAATGTACTATGAGATAAATGAGACGCAGTCTGTGTGTAGTTTTGACGCTAATGTTGTTTCTCTGCATCGTCCTTATATCAGCTGGGAAAAATCTTCTAGAAGCTTTTGGAGTTCTTTCTTCAAGGGGGTTCATCCAAGTGACGGCCTGTTTTTTAAGCAATTTTAGGGAATTTTGTTTTTGTTTTTTTGAAGACCATTAAAAAGATAGAACTTTAAGTTTTTTTCATCATTTATTTATACGTATTTTAAGAGTATGTATATAAGTTTTTAGCCTAATATCCAATAGAACGTGAGCTATAGCGCTCTTAACATACCCGCCTCGAAAAAATGGACGCTCACTTCCTCCACGATTCCGGTTGAGAATATTTGAAATATATTGAATTGATTTAAACAAAAAAAGTTAACTGTATAAATAGATTATTTCCTACATAGTTATAGCCAATTTCTGAATCCGGAAACAAATGCTTTAAAATTATTTTTAAAAAGTATTTAAACCTGTTGCATGAATAAATATATCTGAAATTCTTAGAGCAACGAATAAAATTAAAGAATGATCTGGCCGTATACCAAAACCGACATCAATCGCTAATTTTGATACTAAATTTATAAATGAATGTATCGTTCTAAATATTTAGAAACAATTCAACACGGCTTCATTAATTCAGTCTTAAACGTGATTCATACAGGAGATGTTATAAAGAACCATTGGATAGATAAATTCTGCTAATATGGAGAAAATAGTAAACACGGTGACATGGTAAGGAGCTAAGTCAGCGTTTCTCAAAATGTGGGGCGCGCCCCCCTGGGGGGGCGTAATAACTCTACGAGGGGGATGCGAGCATATTGAAAAGACGAAAACAAAAGATTATTTTTAAAAATTTTTAATTCACTAAAAGTAAACAAACCAAATACATTTTGACATAATTAAAAATAAAATACCCATTTACACTGATATAATCTTTACTAATATTATAAACGCTAAAGTTTGTATGGATGTTTGTTATTCTTTCACGGAAAAACAACTGAATGGATTTTAATGAAACTTTGCAATAATATAGCTTATACATCAGAATAACATATAGGCTATAATTAATAAAGATATTATGTGAAGTTCCCAAAATATAACGATAATTGTCAAGAAAGTAGGAAAAAAATCTGCCATCTGCAAAAAAGTCGTATTGTACCTTTAGCGTCAAAGCATAGTATTATTAAACTCAAAACATTGCTATTGTATAGAGGAAGGGGGTGCGATGAAAATTATGTGATTGAATATTGGGTCGCCAATACTGAAAATTTCAAAAGCACTGAACTAAGGAATTAAGGTATCCTACTACGTTCGGAACCGTGATTTAAAAAAAAAATGCATAAATGGATAGTTTTTATGACATTTAGTGTAACTTGGATTAAAATACAAGTATAAAAGTGTTTTAAAATTATTATTAAAATAAAAAATAATTCAAATGCAATATTTTGGCAAAAAATAACTTAGAATTACCTATTTTCAAAACATTCTCTTTTTATGAAAAATGCTTCTATAATAATAATATTTTGCTTATATAAAGCATAGATTTCTCCGGAGGGACTGAACAAGGGTTTTGTAAAATCCACGTTATTTTCAGAGTTACTACCAATTAAAATAACTATCGGTGTTTTTTTCTTAAAATTTCTCCCCTCTGTTGTATTAAAATAGGAATAACTCCTTTTCTAAGTTATGTATTTCAAAAATCCTAGTTCAGGCTCTGTACAAAGGTCTGAGCTATATATATGCGAAGTATTATTATTATAGAAACATTTTCCATAAAAAAAAAGAAAAAAAAAAATGTTTTGAAAAAAGGTTATTCTATGTTCATTTTTGCCAAAATATTGCACCTAAATAATCTTTTGCTGCAATAATATTCTTAGAACAATTTTATACATGTATGCTAATCTAAGTGACACTAAATATCATAAAAAATTATACATTTATACGCTTTTGCAAAATAACAGTTCCAAACGTATTCGAGTACCTTAAATATAAATTTCTAGCCTTTGTTTTCGATTAAAATGCTTTGTTTCACATAGGGGCATAGCTTAAAAGAAACTTTTTGAAAAACAAATCATCATTTATTATTTTTATGACAAAATTTAGTGGAATTACTGCCTGTGCACAAAATCGTCATGGTTCGAAGGTGCGAAGTGAGTCAGAGAATTGTTTGTTGTGACTACGAATTCCTGACTGCTCCACTATTTCGAAGAATAGACAACCACAAAGGCAAACCTTTTCACAGATTTTTTTTAATTGGAAGTAAATGCATTCGTATTGCCTACGTAAGGTGATCGTGGGAAAAATGCGTTGATGGATGCAAATGTTTAAAATGGCAAGATCTCAGAGGTTTTTTATAAGATCTATAGTGTGTTCACACAACTTCACGCATCATTTACTTCTATAAAAAATGGTACAAAAATACTTTTGATTCCTCTGTTTCTCAAAACATTGGTGGTTGACCTCCCATACCTCATTTTTACCCCTACTGCTTTCTCACGACACAAATACGACCTTATGGCGAAAGAAGCATTTCTCATTCTATATTCTTTTATTGTAGTGTGCTCATCAGACATCGTCTTAGTGTGTTTTTTTCTTGTGATCGTGTGCCAGGCCATATTCTCAAAACTATTCTAAGGGGTTGCCATATTCTATTCTGGATCCATGGTCGGGTTTACCACACACTGGGGAGGTGCCCCAGTGACTAAGGGTGACAACCCAAGGGAACGACATTAGTTTACAATTTTGTAAACATTATTATTAATAATAATAATTTATTTATTTATTTATTGAGAATCCGTATTGGAAGAAATACATTAACAATTTTGAACATGAGAAATATTTTTTCAGTGACATAAAATTTTGAATTAAAATCAATGTTTCATTTTTCGTTGATATTCGCATACATGAATAGATAAAAAATAAACTTTTTGTTTTCAAAAATTATGAAATAATAAAAATGAATAATCATTACTTTATTTATTAATTATCAAATAAAGGAAAGAGAGAAACATAGCACACTTGTAAAAATTTAGTCCATTCAATGCTTTCCATTACTTCCAAAAATGTTACGCTTAGCTCAGCGTTTCTCAAACTGTGGGGTGCGCCTCCTTATGGGGGCGTGATAACTGTACGAGGGGGGGGGCGTGAGCATATTAAAAAGTTGAAAACAAAACGTTTTTTTTTTTTTTATTTAAAAAAATATATATATTAATTTACTGAAAGTAAACACAAACTAAATAGATTTTGACATAATAAAAAACAAAATACTGATACAATACACTGATATAATACACTTATAAATGTATCAGTACAGCACAATGCATTTCATAATTAATTTAACAATACTAAATAAGGAACAAGTTTAATAATTACCAGTGACCCCATGGGCTTGAAATATGTAAAATTATATATAAAAATTAACACAGTACTTCGGAGAGACGTAGATATACGTCTTGGGCAATTAGAGCTTTGGCTGAGCCGAGACGTTTATATACGCAGATAGCACTTAAGAGGTTGAAGTGGTATTGCAGCCTTTGAGTCAAAGCATAGTATTATTGAATTCAATTCAATGCATTGTTACTAAATGATGGGAAGTGGGGTGGGTGCAATGAAAATTATGATTGAATATTGGGTAGCAAATATTGAAAGTTTGAGAAGAGCACTGGTTTACCCTCATCTACAAATACTATCGATTTCCAAAATTCTGGAAATATTTCATTGTAGGTTTTAGAGAATTGTATTGTCGAGTCGAGATTTCAATTGTATTTCGATTAGCCTTACTAAATGAATGAAGGTTTTTTCTAGTTACTCGCCTGTGAAAAAAACTACATTTCTTTAAAATGTTTCTGACAGCTTCTGCACTGGTAGACTTTTAACATTTCTGACATACTTTTAATGTTAATTTTTACTCCACTCGCTTTAAGATTTCAATTAATATTCCTTACGATCCGAAGTTCCTCACGTTTAGTGAAAAACACCTTGGACGTCTTGCACATCACTTGTTCTCAACTAAATTTTTTTCTTTTTCTTTTTTTTTTTCAAAATAATCTTATGAGTTGCAGATTTATATATATGATACCGTTAAAGCGTGAAATCCGTTATTTTATAAAATAACTAGGTATTTCATGAAATAACTAAATCAGTCTGTTAAAGTATATAAAATTATTGAATTCTACGATTTAACTAGGTATTTTATAGAATAATGATTACTTGATCGTTTAAGTATGAAGTACGACACACGAAAGTTCTTTGGACCGATTCCAGCTGCTTCGGGAAGAATTTTTCCGATTAGGCGGAATCTAGATATATATTATAAATGCGAAAGTTTGTGAGGATGTTTGGCCTGTCTTTCACGCAAAAACCAATGAATGGTTTTAATGAAACTTTACAGTAATATAGCTTATATATCAGAATAACACATAGGCTATAATTTATAAAGATATTGTGTGAAGTGTCCAAAATGTAACGATATTTGTCAAGTAAGTAGGAAAAAATTCTGCCATCTGCAAGCAATTCTGGCGTGCGCTGCAAAAAAGCCCACGTCAGCATATATCTATCTTTTATTTGTGAAGAAACCTTTTTTGTTTTGGCTACGCAAGGCGCTCGCTTCTAATTAATTCCTGTGATCAGCATAATCCCTAATTTTTTTTTATTTCAGAATAAGTTTTGAAGGGAGAGGTTGTTATAAATCTCTCTTTATTTGAATGTTTTTTTTATGGTTTTATTATGCACATTTGTAGTAAGAAATTGATCTTTTTTCAAAATAAATGCTTTTATCGGTTCTGGTACTTAAAGTAAATAAACTTTCTCTTTCACATTACATCATTTGGACAAATTTTCAAAATTTAAAGATTATTATTTTTGTCCCGAAAAAATAGTTTATGTCAAAATTTAAGTGTCTTATGTTTTTGTATGTTAATGAAGACCTTAGAAAACGATTTGACTATTTATTTTAAGTGAACGGTGAATATAATTAATTTTACAGTGGAATATCTTTAATTAATTTATTAGCTCTAACAGATTAAATTTCCCAAAGTGGAGTATTTTGTTTATGTATATCCTTTAATTTTCAATGTAGTGATCCAAAAAAAAAATAAATAAATATTGTATGAAAAAAACTGCAGTAAATCATAATGCGGTAGATAAAGTATTAACGTGCATCGCTCCCCTACGCGGCGGGTCTTACGAAGCTCTAATAAAGCTCGAGCTATATGAAAGTAGCTAGACATTTGCCAACTTGACTGTATAGTTAATATTTCGCTATGTTTTTCATTGTGAATCGCCATTATAATTTAAGAAACGGCTTTGCTTGGGAATATTACAATTTTAACATAAAATAAATACAACAGAAAGTAATATTAATGTATTACACTTTCAGATATATATACATTATTTACACTATTTTAAGCGTTCATTACACAAAACTTTTAACAATGTGTTACTTTTGCTGAGCAGAGATCAGCTTAGGGAGGTATTTTCAAAAATCGACCCTCGGGAGTGTTACGGGGAGTTATAAATAAAAAAAAATTCTTTTTATCTGCTATGAGATCTACATACTTAAAATTTAACAAAGGTGTGTTTTTTCTTTTCTTTTTCTTGTTCAGCTAAGATATGCAAAAAGCTTTTTTTGTTTAATTTGCAATTCACGTAAAATTAACTCATTAAAAACTTCTTTATCCTTCAATCTGTGTTGTTTAATTTTCATTTCTCCCGTGAGAAGAACGGGTATACCAGCTAGTATATATATATAAAACAATTGTACTCTAGATATCTGTTCAGTATATGTCAGCGAGAATTAATTTTCATTGAAAAAGTTCCAAATATTGACACAACGCTTCGATCTGATACAACAGATCAAAGTTGCGGTACTGGACAAGGATATAAAAAATGTTGGCATAAAAAAAATGTGCAATACTAAACAGTGTGCTTGTTTCAAAAATAATAAGCAGTTCAATTCAAAATGTCAGCGCAGCAATCCTTTCTCTAATAAATAATGAAAAGTAAAATAAAGGTATCTCATAAAATTTTAATTAATTCTCTTACTTTTTTGTTCTAAAAAGTTTATTCAATGTTTTTATGAAGCAACTGTTTTACTTCCCAGCATGTATTTTTGTTGATAATTTTTAAATATCTATATTTTTGCAACATATTCTTTTTTCCCCTTTCTGTTTGGCTAATGTTAACAATATGAACTATAATAAATTATATCATCTCTGCTTTCCCTTATTATTCATCCGTAAAAGGGATAAAAGTATTTTTCGAGAGATTTTTGCTGTTTATGACCAATTAATTTATGAAGCATATTTGAAATTATTTATTTTTCACTTTGCCTTTCTATCTTTAGTTATTTCATGGAATACCTAGTTATTTCATAGAATAACTAGGTAAAGTATGAAATTGTTCATCCATTATATATTTTATCTGACTTTTCTAGTTATTTTATGAAATACCTATTTATTCTATGAAATAACTGAATTATACACTTAAACGGTAATATATCTATATGGAGTATAAAAGAGAAAAGCGACTCACTCACTGACTAATCCCGATATCTCCGGAACTATTAAACCTACAGTCTTGAAATTCAGTAGGCAGGTTCCTATCATGGAGTAGACATCCGCTAAGAACGGATTTCGCAAATATCGAACCACAAGGGGCGTTATAACAAATTTGTTCCATTATTAAACTATTAGATGTACAGTCTTGAAATGTGGTACACAGACTCCTTTCATAGAGTAGAGATCCGCTACAAATTGGGTTTTGTGAAAATCGAATCTCAAGTGGCGCTGCAGAGGCCTAAGGGGCGTTATACGTAATTATTTCCATTTTTAAAGTATTAGATGTACAGTCTTGAAATGTGGTACGCAGACTCTTTTCATGGCGTAGAGATCCACTACAAAATGGGTTTTTGAGAAAATCGACTTCCAAGTGGCGTTGGGAGGGCCTAAAGGGCGCTTTACATAATTATTTCCATTTTTAAACTATTAGACATATAGTCTCTATATTTGGTATATTTGGTACGCGCCTATTAGACGTATAGTTTGGGGGCATATCATTGATACTGGGATAGCTACGCATCTGCTACTTTCAGTACCCCGATAGGTGAAAAAGAAATTTTTCAATTTTTAAATTAATTTTTTGGAATATTTTAGTTTTATTTGGGTTTTGCATGATATGTAAAAAAAATTTTCAAATTATGCAATTGATTTTTTCCCAAACTCAGAAATTTTCTTATTGAAAATTTTTTTTGTAACTAATTTTTTAACACTGTACATCGTGTTTTCCGAAAATTTGGGCTTAGGATTGAACCAGCGAGTTTGAAAAATCATGAATTCACTTTCTTAATTTTTTAAAATCAGATAAAATAGTTCGTTATATATATAAAAAACAAATAAATTTCTTGTCTGTGTGTTTTTTTTTTTACTTTATTTATTTATTTTTTCAAAACTTTCGCGTAATTTTAGCCATTTTAAAAAAAAAGGCAAAATATCTTTTTTTAATTAACCGAAAAAATTTAGAAAATTCTATTATTTTTTTATTATTTTACAAAAATAATTTTGTAATTTTTGAAAAGGCTCCCTTCACCACCCAAGGTCTTTTATGTTGGCTCCGGTCAAATGGGAAAAGAAATAAAAACTTTCTTTTTTTTAAAAAAGTAAAATAAAGGTATACAAAATATATACTTTCGAATTAATTGGGACAAACAAAAAATTATTTTTTTTAAAACCCAGCAATAAATTTTATATTTTGTAGTTGAAAAATCAATTTATCGAAATTTTCTTTTACAGAACTGACCTCCCGAAACGCGCGTTTTTGGTATTAACTCCTAAAATGATCGCAAATTTTTTGACTTTATCATCGAGGAATTACACTTGTAAAGCAATACTTAAGTGTTTTTCAAAGAGGCTTTATAATGAAAATCATTTATTGCAAAAGTCAAAAGAAGAGCTGCAAGATTTTTTCCTCTAATAATTTAATACCAAAATAAAAACTACCTTTTTGATATAGGTATAACACCTAAAAAGAAAAATCGAGCTTTTGCTTATAAGTGTTGTACATCTCATAGGCAAAAATAATTTCTTTCCACTATTTTTTTCTAAATTTAAGGTTATTATTAGATTGAAAACTTTTAATTTTCCCAAATTCATATTGAATTTAAATGTTATTAGATAAAACCGTATTAGATATTTTCGTAATGCAACTTTCGCAAAAATCCTTTTTGAGACGCCTTTTATTAAGCTTCGGATTCACAGTGCGGGCTGCCAGGGGCCGCTATTAAGCAAGAGCAAAAAAAAAAAAACTTTTTTTTTAATATGGTGATTGTCGGCTTCACCACGAATTTTGCTATCAGATGAAGGACGTTTGTGAAGAGTAGACATTTATGGATACACCGACCAACACACTGTGCTCTAACATTCTATTTTTTCTTAACTATGCTGTGTTATCGGAAAATCAGGACTTGATTTTTCAATAACCATTCAAAATTCAGCATATTTATTCGATTTACTATAAATTTAATTTTGAGAAATTCGTAAAAATTTTTGTTTGATTGACAAAACCATATACGGCCGGCGGCTTCGCGTGCGGTGCACCTCGCTGCACACCTGCTGTGATCGGCCCTGGTCATATAGGTGGGATGGATGTGTGAAATGGAAATAAGGATCTTTGTGGATCACACTTACATTTAAATGTCTGTCATTCATTTTGATGATTTGATGCACTTCCAAAAATTACACTAAATGTAGTCCTGGATTACAAACCACCAAAACCCAATTTATTTTGTAAAATGAAAAAATAAAAGATTTTGTGGAGTTTTAGGAACCCCATATTTTCTAAACTTAATAAGTTGGGATTTATCCCCATTAATTGCTAGCTTCTACGGCAGGCGTCCTTAAAGTTTTTTATTTACAACCTTATTTTTATTTTAAGGATTTTATCATATTCCCAAGTGTTTCATGTATTAAATATAAATTAAAATCAGACAAATATTGCACCAAAATATTTTATTTATTTATATTTTTTTAAATTTTAATTTTAATTTTTTTTTACACAGCTGGCCACCGTAAATGCAACACCAAGAAAAACATAAGATAGCACAACAAAATTTATTTTGTAGATAACATGCTGGACCAAGTATCACATGATTAAATTTATAGACTTCTTGTGAAGTGTTTCCTGCCAGAATCAGTGTAGCCAGAGTAGCCGTGCCATTGTTGAGGATCACCGCCGCTACAAGCCTCGACATTGATTTAAAGAGACTTTTGATGTGTTCTTGGGGTAACAGCAGACCAAGCAGCTTCCACATCGTGCTGCTGTGCTGATCTGGTGTGGCAGCTGGGGTGTAATCTGGGTCAATCGTTGAGCAAACCACGGACCACATGTTTTCTACCGACGAAAGATCCGGAGAGCGAGCTGGCCAGGGAAGCAATTCAATCTGGTGATTGACGAAGAACCTTTGGACAATGCGTGCCACGTGTGGTCGCGCATTATTCTGTTGAAATATGGCTGTGGCCAAGCCCTGAAGGTAAGGAAGGACAACTGGCTCCAACACCTCGGAGATGTAGCGCTGACTGTTTAAAGTACCGGCAAGGCGTACTAGAGGAGTGCGAGAGTGATATCCAATACCACCCCATACCATAATACCCGGTGCATGATCAGTGTGGCGGTGAATAACTCAGCTGTTCAGCATCCTCTCTCCACGGTGTCTCCAGACTCGAATCCGACCATCGTCGTGCTGCAGACAGATGCGTGACCGTCAGTAAAGACAACTTCATTCCATTCTGCCTCCCACGTCCTTCTTCATCGCACCATTGGCGGCGGAGATGTCTGGTGGTTCTTGCGTCAAGGGTAGACCATAATGGACGTCTTGCGGATAGACCACACCTTGCTGTAAACGGTATCGAATGGTACGCGCAGACACTGAATGATGCGTTGCGACCTCGATGTGCTGTGCTATGGTTCGTGATGTGACTGAGCGATCTGTCACCGCCATGCGCACAATTTTGCCTGTCCTCACGTGAAGTGGTGGCAGGCACTGGAGGTGGATGCAATCGACCACGTCGGTCCGTCGTACCCTCCTGCATCCAACGGTCACATATCCGCATTACAGTTAGTTGTTTGGTTTCGTCCAACACGACCACCGATTTCCCCTGAAAGATAATCCACAATCTTCGGTAGGCCACTATCCTTCCTCTGTCGAACTCGGATACTTGATCGTGCCGATCGCTGTTTTCTATGAGACATAACTGATCGTTTTTGAAAACCACAAGAAAAACACAATTGCTTCTAGAACTTGAAATCGTCGAATCTCCAAGCCTTGTAAATAGTGCTTTTGAGGTGATGTGCCACAGGCGCGCGTGATGTGTTTCTGAGCTGAAATTCTAATCATTTGCATATCTCAATTCCGCTAATGCATTACGTTGTAAATTTCATGTTATTTGCATTGCTTCCTTCAGGGTGCGTTGCATTTTACGGTGGCTGTGTTAGTGTATTTATTTATTTTGCATTTAAAAACAAAACACATATATACAAATAAAAAATGTTTTTTAAGAACACAAATATTATTTTAAGGAAATCTTGCTTTTAAAGGGGAGACAAATGCGCTTGGCTTTTGCTGTATACTAACTGGAATCTAGGTACCACATTTTATAGGTTGAGGACTAGGGCCGCTTTTAGACTTAGACACGCTAGGCACGTGCCTAGGGCTCAAAAGATTGGGGAAACCAAAATTGGAGGGGTGGGGTGGAAAGTGAAACAATTAAAATTACAACCAACTTACTACCACTATAAAGATAGTAAAGCGAAAAGCGATAAAAAAAGGTAATAATCAACAACTTGAGAAAACAGCTCATACATAATATACAATCTATACTGTAATTGCTAACGATTTCAATAATTTACTGCCCTAGTTTACAATAGGATGGTTGGTTGGTTCGTGATGCCGTAAGGTAAGAAATGAACAAGAGTGGCCAAACCATGCCACTATCCTTTTCCTTGTGGCTTCCGGTTGCCAGTCTGTGACACGGCGGGTCCAAAGGGGTTGGTGGAAAGACTCTCCAAAGAAAACAAAACAAAGAAAAGGAAAAGAGTAAGAACCACAAGAACCGCCTCAAACCAAAACTGGCAAGGTAAGAACTGAAGAAGGGGGATGCACTGGAAATATTGGGCAGGGGGCGTAACATTTTGAGGTGAGGGCCAAGGAGGTTAAAACGGTTCCTGTTAGGACGTAAAGTATTTTCGGCATTTTTTCAACATTGATCTAATTTTAGATTTTATAAGGCTTAAAGAAGAAAATGTCGTTTCACAAAACTATATGGAGCTGAATGGCAGTAGAATATCTTGTATTATTTCAGAAAGTATAAGAAATTCAGGTCTAGAGCTCTGATCTAGAACTAAATCAAGAATTTTTGTTGAAACAGAATTTTTTAATATTTGAATCACTCGATAAACCGCTCTACTTACTTATATGAATCAAAATCATCCACTTTTAATTGTTTCAATTTTATTTCGACCATCCAATTTAAAATTGTGGCCCATAGTTTCGGAATTCCTGCTCTAGGGCTGCGAGTGTTTCCCTTAACTAAGGGGTTTTCAACCTTTCACGCTCGAGGGCCAAATTAATAAATTACAATAGTTCACGGGCCACATCATTTAAATTCTCAGAGATTCGCGGGCCGCATGACTGTTAAAAAAGTATTTTAGTCAGGAAATTTATATAAAAAAAAGGAGGTTTGTTTTCCTAAACTACAACTGACTCTAAGGGAAGAGATGGTTTTTACAGATTTGTATATATATATACTTTGCAAACCTGTTAAAAGATAAAAAGTCCACCTTTTTTCCGAATATTTCTGAGATTTTATGCATGTCAGATTTTTTATATTTAAAATTACTTAAGATACATTGAAATTTTTGAAAAGTTCGTCATTTCCAGAAAATTTTATTTTAAATAGATATCAAGCATATCAGTGAAATGTTAGAATTGTTTTGCCAGACTACGAATTCCTGACTGCTCCACTATTTCGAAGAATAGACAACCACAAAGGCAAACCTTTTTCACAGATTTTTTAATTAGCAAATGCATTCGTATTGCCTACGTAAGGTGATCGGGAAAAATGCGTTGATGGATGCAAATGTTTAAAATGGCAAGATCTCAGAGGTTTTTATAAGATCTATAGTGTGTTCACACAACTTCACGCATCATTTACTTCTATAAAAATGGTACAAAATACTTTTGATTCCTTGTTTCTCAAAAACATTGGTGGTTGACCTCCATACCTCATTTTGCAATTCCTACTCGCTTTCTCACGACACAAATACGACCTTTATGGCGAAAGAAGCATTTCTCATTCTATATTCTTTTACATTGTAGTGTGCTCATCAGACATCGTCTTAGTGTGTTTTTTTCTTGTGATCGTGTGCCAGGGCCATATTCTCAAAACTATTCTAAGGGCTGCCATATTCTGCCTCTGGATCCATGGTCGGCTTAATACCACACCGGGGAGGTGCCCCCCAGTGCGACTAAGTGGTGACAACCCAGTGAACGACATTAGCTTATTAATTTTGTAAACATTATTATTAATAATAATAATTTATTTATTTATTTATTGAGAACTGTATTGAAGAAATACATTAACAATTTTGAACATGAGAAATATATTTTTTCAGTGACATAAAATTTTGAATTAAATCAATGTTTCATTTTTCGTTGATATTCGCATACATGAATAGATAAAAATAAACTTTTTGTTTTCAAAAAAATTATGAAATAATAAAATGAATAATCATTACTTTTATTTATTAATTATCAACAAAGGAAAGAGAGAAACATAGCACACTTGTAAAAATTTAGTCCATTCAATGCTTCCATTACTTCAAAAAATGTTACGCTTAGCTCAGCGTTTCTCAAATCAGGGTGCGCCTCCCTTATGGGGGCGTGATAACTCTACGAGGGGGGCGTGAGCATATTAAAAGTTGAAAACAAAAACGTTTTTTATTTAAAAATATATATATTAATTTACTGAAAGTAAACACAAACTAAATAGATTTTGACATAATAAAACAAAATACTGATACAATACACTGATATAATACACCTCTTATAAATGTATCAGTACAGTAGCACAATGCATTTCATATAATTAATTTGGGTAATACTAAATAAGGAACAAGTTTAATAATTACCAGTGACCCCATGGGCTTGAAATATGTAAAATTATATATAAAAATTAACACAGTATTCTTCGGAGAGACGTAGATATACGTCTTAAGTAATTAGGAGCTTCTATTGAGCCGAGACGTTTATATACGCAGATAAAGCACCCTAAGAGGTTGAAGTGGTATTGTAGCCTTTGAGTCAAAAGCATAGTATTATTGAATTCAATTCAATGCATTGTTACTAAATGATGGAAGTGGGGTGGGTGCAATGAAAATTATGATTGAATATTGGGTAGCAAATATTGAAAGTTTGAGAAGAGCACTGGTTTACCCTCATCTACAAATACTATCGATTTCCAAAATTCTGGAAATACTTTTCATTGTGGTGGTTTTAGGAGAATTGTATTGTCGAGTCGAGATTTCAACTTCCATTTCGATTAGCCTTACTAAATGAATGAAGGTTTTTCTAGTTACTGCTCAGAAAAACTACATATTTCTTTAAAATGTTTTGACAGCTTCTGCACTGGTAGACTTTTAACATTTCTTGACATACTTTAATGTTAATTTTTACTCCACCTCTCGCTTTAAGATTTCAATTAATATTCTTACGATCCGAAGTTCCTCACGTTTAGTGAAAAACACCTTGACGTCTTGCACATCAATTTTGTTCTCAACTAAATTTTTTTCTTTTTCTTTTTTTCAAAATAATCTTAAGGAGTTGCAGATTTATATATATGATACCGTTAGCAGTGAAATCCGTTATTTTATAAAATAACTAGGTATTTCATGAAATAACTAAATCAAGTCTGTTAAAGTATATAAAATTATTGACCCCTACGATTTAACTAGGTATTTTATAGAATAATGATTACTTGATCGTTTAAGTATGAAGTACGACACACGAAATTTTTGGACCGGATTCCAGCTGCTTCAAAGAATTTTTCCGATTAGGCGGAATCTAGATATATATTATAAAATGCGAAAGTTTGTGAGGATGTGTTTGGCCTGTCTTTTTCACGCAAAACCAATGAATGGTTTTAATGAAACTTTACAGTAATATAGCTTTTATATATCAGAATAACAATATAGGCTATAATTTATAAAGATATTGCAGTGAAGTGTCCAAAATAACGATATTTTGTCAAGTAAGTAGGAAAAAATTCTGCCATCTGCAGCAATTCTTATGCGCTGCAAAAAGCCCACGTCAGCATATATCTATCTTTTTATTTGTGAAGAAACCTTTTTGTTTTGGCTACGCAAGGCGTGCTTCTTCTACCTTCAATTCCCTGTGATCAGCATAATCCCTACTTTTTTTTTATTTCAGAATAAGTTTTGAAGGGAGAGGTTGTTATAAATCTCTCTTTTATTTGAATGTTTTTTATGGTTTTATCATGCCATTTGTAGTAAGAAATTGATCTTTTTCAAAATAAATGCTTTTATCGGTTCTTGGTACTTAAAGTAAATAAACTTTCTTCACATTACATCATTTGGACAAATTTTCAAAATTTAAAAGATTATTATTTTTGTCCCGAAAAATAGTTTATGTCAAAATTTAAGTGTCTTATGTTTTGTATGTTAATGAAGACCTTAGAAAACGATTTGACTATTTATTTTAAGTGAACGGTGAATATAATTAATTTACAGTGGAATATCTTTAATTAATTTATTAGCTCTAACAGATTAAATTTCCCAAAAGTGAGTATTTTGTTTATGTATATCCTTTTAATTTTCAATGTAGTGATCCAAAAAAAAAAATAAATAAATATTGTATGAAAAAACTGCAGTAAATCATAATGCGGTGGTAGATAAAGTATTAACGTGCATCGCCTCCCCTTACGCGGCGTGGTCTTACGAAGCTCTTAATAAAAGCTCGAGCTATATGAAAGTAGCTAGACATTTGCCAACTTGACTGTATAGTTAATATTTCGCTATGTTTTTCATTGTGAATCGCCATTATAATTTAAGAAACGGTTTTGCTTGGGAATATTACAATTTTAACATAAAATAAATACAACAGAAAGTAATATTAATGTATATTACACTTTCAGATATATATACATTATTTACACTATTTAAGCGTTCATTACACAAAAACTTCTTTAACAATGTGTTACTTTTTGCTGAGCAGAGATCAGCTTAGGGAGGTATTTTCAAAAATCGACCCTCGGGAGTGTTACGGGGGAGTTATGGGTAAATAAAAAATTCTTTTATCTGCTATGAGATCTTACATACTTAAATTTAACAAAGGTGTAAGTTTTTTCTTTCTTTTTCTTGTTCAGCTAAGATATGCAAAAAGCTTTTTGTTTAATTTGCACCACGTAAAATTAACCTCATTAAAACTTCTTTATCCTTCAATCTGTGTTGTTTAATTTTCATTTCTCCCGTGAGAAGAACGGTATACCAGCTAGTATATATATATAAAACAATTGAAAATTTCAGGATATCTGTTCAGTATATGTCAGCGAGAATTAATTTTCATTGAAAAGTTCCAAATATTGATTGACAACGCTTCGATTCGATACAAATAGATCAAAAGTTGCGGTACTGGACAAGGATATAAAAAATGTTGGCATAAAATGTGCAATACTAAACAGTGTGCTTGTTTCCAAAAATAATAAGCAGTTCAATTCAAAATGTCAGCGCAGCAATCCTTTTCTCTAATAAATAATGAAAAAGTAAAATAAAGGTATCTCATAAAAATTTCATCACTAATTCTCTTTACTTTTTGTTCTAAAAAAGTTTTTATTCAATGCTTTTGTATGAAGCAACTGTTTTACTTTCCCAGCATGTATTTTGTTGGATAATTTTTAAATATCTATATTTTTGCAACATATTCTTTTCCCCTTCTGTTTGGCTAATGTTAACAATATGAACTATGTAATAAATTATATCATCTCTGCTTTCCCTTATTATTCATCCGTAAAAAGGGATAAAAGTATTTTTCGAGAGATTTTTGCTGCTTATGACCAATTAATTTATGAAGCATATTTGAAATTATTTATTTTCACTTTGCCTTCTATCTTTAGTTATTTTCATGGAATACCTAGTTATTTCATAGAATAACTAGGTAAAAGTATGAAATTGTTCATCCATTATATATTTTATCTGACTTTTCTAGTTATTTTTATGAATACCTATTTATTCTATGAAATAACTGAATTATACACTTAAACGGTAATATATCTATATGGAGTATGTAAAAAGAGAAAAAGCGACTCACTCACTGACTAATCCCGATATCTCCGGAACTATTAAACCTACAGTCTTGAAATTCAGTAGGCAGGTTCCTATCATGGAGTAAGCAGACATCCGCTACAAGAACGGATTTCGCAAATATCGAACCACAAGGGGCGTTATAACAAATTTGTTCCATTATTAAACTATTAGATGTACAGTCTGAAATGTGGTACACAGACTCCTTTCATAGAGTAGAGATCCGCTACAAATTGCCTTTGTGAAAATCGAATCTCTCAAGTGGCGCTGCAGAGGCTCAAGGGGCGTTATACGTAATTATTTCCATTTTTAAAAGTATTAGATGTACAGTCTGAAATGTGGTACGCAGACTCTTTTCATGTATGTAGAGATCCACTACAAAATGGGTTTTTGAGAAAATCGACTTCCAAGTGGCGTTGGGAGGGCCTAAAGGGCGCTTACATAATTATTTCCATTTTTTAAAACTATTAGACATATAGTCTCTATATTTGGTGTATATTTGGTACGCGCCTATTAGGACGTATAGTTTGGGGCATATCATTGATACGTGGGATAGCTACGCATCTGCTACTTTCAGTACACACGATAGGTGTATAAATTTAGAATACTTTAACAATTATTTAAATTAATTTTGGAATATTTTAGTTTTATTTAGTTATCAGACATGATATGTAAGAAAAAAAATTGTTCAAATTATGCAATTGATTTTTTTTCCCAAACTCATGAAGTTTTCTTATTGAAAATTTATTTTGTAACAATAATTTTTGAGACACTGTACATCGATGTTTTCTGAAAAATATTGGTGACTTAGATTGAACCGCAGCGAGTTTGAAAGATCATGAATTCACTTTCTTAATTTTTTATTTCAAAATCAGATAAAATAGTTCGTTATATATATAAATCAACTAAACTAAATTTCTTGTCATGTGTGTTTTTATTTTTACTTTATTTATTTATTTTTGCAAAACTTTCGCGTAATTTTAGCCATTTAAATATAAAGGCAAAATATCTTTTTTATAAGTATAACCAGTAACAAAATTTAGAATAATTCTATTATTTTGGTATTATTTTAGCAAAATAATTGTTGTAATTTTGAAAAGGCTCCCATTCTACCACCCAATGGTCTTTTATGTTGTAGCTCCTAGGTCTAAATGAGAAATGAAATAAGACTTTCTTTTTTTTAAAAGAAGTAAAATAAGGAATTAGTACATATACTATACTGTTCGAATTAATTGGGACAAACGGGAAAAATTATTTTTTTTCTAAAACCTTAGCTTTTAATCATTATATATTTTAAGTAGATTGAAAAATCTATATTGATACGAAGTATGTTCTCTTTTAGCAGAACTGACCTCTTGAACACGCGCGTTTTGGTATTAACTCCGCTAAAGTGTATCGCACATGTTCTTGACTTTATCATCGAGGAATTACACTTGTAAAGCAATATTTATCATGTGTTAAGTTGTCATGCAATTCATCTTAACTATAAGATTCTTGAGAATACCCCATAAGTTCTCAATAGTATTTAGGTCTGGTGAATCACCAGCCCAAACAAGCACTTGTATTTTATTTTCCTGCTTAAATATCTGGACTGATATCTAATTGTGACAAAGAGGCAAGTCCTGCTGAAATGTTTCGTTATAAACCTACGACATAATTTTTCTATGTATTTCACAGAATTCATCATGACTTTAAGAGGAACTAAACTTCTAGTGCCATGTTGTGAAAAACTTCATAAATTCTCTTCAGAAGGGTGTTTTATAGTCTGTTGGATATAATCAGGTAACAGAGTTTCACCTTTACTTTTTCTTATTGTACATGACTTGTATCCTTGCACAAATAAATATGTTTCATCTCTGGAATTTACCTTCTTCCAGTCGTTAACAGTCTATGATCAGTATTTTTTGGCCGATGATAAACGTTTTTTTATCGTTTTCTGAGTTAGAAATTGTTTTATCCTCGATCTTGTTGCCTTACGACCAAATTCCAGAAGCTTTTGCGTAGAATTGAGGTATTCATTTCAACACTTTACTCTAATAAATCCTTTCGAATGTCTATGCTTGTCTTTCTAGGATTTATTTTTGCAATATCTTACTGGAATTCTATCCGTACTTGGAGTAGTTTTCCGTTTGCACCAACATTGCTTTTTAGAGAAAACGTTCCAGAATCTTGAAATGTTCTTAAAATTCTTGAAACACTTGATTTGCCCACAACAATTGCCGCAACTATATCTCTCACAATCATAGAAGTGTGTTCGTTAAGAGCGATTATTTTAGAACGCTTCCCCTCGGAGTAATATACATCTTTGAACAAGCAAAAGTAATACATGTTACATGGAATACAAAATTATAATCACCAGCTGCCACACTGAAATGCCCACAACTGGGCTACTGATACACTAAAACCAGTCAAACGAGTAAATTGTAGTCAAAGTTGATCCGCCACACTACCTGTAGGCAGATATACCCGACTTGTGGCAGTTGAGTACATCACTGGTAATCACATACCAACTTAGGCAAGAAAAATATGTTTGTCCCAATTAATTCGAACAGTATAGTAATTTGTGCAGAATGCCTGTCCAAATGCCTCTGTTATTTCCTACTATTTAATCTGTTTCTATGAAAAGTTTCAATATTTCATGCTATATACTTTCAAAATAAACCAGGTGCTCGTGATATCCGAGTGGTCATGGTCGTGATCATGGCTCGAATTCAAGTATCACTAAAGATCCACCGTGTAGAGGGGCTGATGGACATTAATCTGTAGAGGCTCAGAGTCCTTGTGTTATCATGATGGGAAAGCTCTTTGAAAAGTGGGGATTTTACCTCACAGATGTCGCCCCTCTCTTCAGTTAACTGTGGCTCAAAAGCTGTTAGGGTGCATTCTCCAGAAAAACTTGTTGCTTCAGAATGTGATGATGACTAAATAATCAATCAATTTTTATGAAACAATATGCAAAGCTTACATTTGCAAACCAATCGTATAACAAAATGTAAATAAAATATTAAAAAATATTCAAGAAAACAGCAAAATACTTAATCAAACAATACTTATCAAATCTCAACATCTATTGGAAAAATTTTTAAGAAGAATCGAGAGCAAATATTGAAAAAATGTTATTTCTTCTTGATTACATGTCCCTAAAAATTTTAAGCCATTTGTAAAAAATGATAGTATATAGTCCATAATTCAACAATTCAAAGAAGTTATTGAAGAAGTAAATAATAAGAGAAGAGGATATAAAACTTTTATAATATTTCTTCTAAAAGAACCAAAATATTATATAAGTTAGGGGGAAATTTGTAGATTTTTTCATTCATTTAAAATTTTTAATTGAAATCAGTTTTTTATTTTTTTTATTATAGTTTCATATCTGAAAAAATCAAAATAATGTTTTTTAGTTTTCAAAAACTATGATCTAATAAAAGTAAAAAGTCATTGAGCTGTGTAATAATAATCAAATAAATAAGAGAGAGAGAAAAACGCAGCGCGCGCACACACACACATACTTTACATAAAAATTCATTCCACATTCAATTATATTCTTACAAAATTAGATAAACTGTACAGCTTTCCAATTTCTAATTCAATGACAAGATTTCATAACTGAAAAATTATCAACCATTTTTATTAAATTTGTGGAAATATTTTTTTTAAAAAAAAAAAGTTCTGCATTAAAAAGAACTGTTTTAAACTCAAATATCCTTTTAAAATTATATAATAAACGGCAAAGCATACAAAACCTCCTTAGTATTTTAATCACAATCACTTTAATGACACTAAAAATATTCTTCTAAGAATTTTGCAGAATTTCTAATTTTCAAGTGTGCAAAAAATCGATGCTAAGAACACTTTTCTTAAATGCAATTCTTGTAAAAGGTGTAATTGTACCTCGGATATTTTTTAAGTAGAGGGAAAAGGACGAAAACACGCAAGAAATACATTACCCTCTTTCATGTGTCATAGGCAGGGCCGATCCTAGGGTGTCGGCCGCCCTCGTGCGAAGACCTAATGCGCCGCCCCTCTAGAGAATTTTTCATATTTTGACTAATACTTATATTTAATTACGTATTATAATACTTACATATATATACTTACTTATTATATATAATACTTATATATTTAATTACTTATTGCAATACTTATATATTTACTTACTTATTATAATACTTATACGTTTAATTACTTATCGCAAACTTATATATTTAGTTACTAATTACAATACTTATATATTGAGGTTATAAACTCATCTGCCTGTATAAGTGTAAAAATAAAACATTAGTAAAAATGCAAATAAAATTTGATTTGCAAAACTTTATTTTTTAGCTGCCACGGGTTCTGATTGCGACAAAATACTTAAACAAAATAATAAACAAGCAAACATATTACCTTTGAAATAAAAATAGACATTTTATAATAAGAAATGCAAAACAACAGTATTTATGATCAGAAAATATAATCTAATAAAAAAGTACTAAAGCATAAATCCCGTGAAACGAAAAGTATATAAATCTCAGCCCCTTCTACAAAGACCACTTAATACCAATTATAAAATAATCCTTTTCTCTGGCTTTCTGAGAAGCAAATTTGTCAACAATTTTGGGAAATAAATTTTTTCAGAGATTTCGAGAGAGATTTTCACGAGAATATGTCCATATCTGAAAGCCTTCTTGAGTAGTATTTCTAAAAAACTCTTTAAAATATATACCTTTACCATCAGCAATGTCACACATCTTGTTAACAAACTTTATTTGTTCTTTGTGACTAATATCTGGTGTAGAATCAAGATTTATAGTGTAATTTTTGCTTTTTTTGACAATATGTGTTATCTCATTATAGATTAGAGATCATAAAAGATTCGGCTAAAATAGTAAGTATTTCTATTTTGAAATTGCTGCCCTAAGTAGTGTGAAATACGTGTTTTGTTATTTTGCATTTACTGACATTATTAAGATATTCTGAAATAATCCGATTAAATTTAATAATATTTAAAAGTGCCTTTTAAAAATTACCATTATCTTAAACTTCGTAAATTAATTTTTTTTCTTTTGCAATGGGGATGCATATTTTATATTTCTACCTTGCAGACCTTAGTACATTCCCCAGGAGTTGGCAGTATCAGTTTTAGTGTCACCATTATTTAGGCGATACCAATTACAGCACGTAATTTTGACGCCCAATTTCTACTCCAGAGGCAGGCACCTGAGCTCTGCCGATGCAAAATTTGTGCTTAGGAATTTAATTTTGCCGAGAGCATTCAAGCCAAACGGAAACTCAAGGGATCTTTTTCATGCCGTATAATCGTACGACTTGGCCGCTGGCGATTTTCTGCATCATGAAAATCTACCGACTTGGGCTGGGGTCGAACCCGTAACTTTGGGGACAGAAGGCCAGCGACAAACTAACTACACCACGCAGCCGACTTAGTACCATATTTTGACTGGCTAAAAATTGTACTTCAGCTATCATTCTTTCAATGAAGGCGCGTCATCGCTTTTTTCCTTCGATTGTTTACATTTTGTTGTTCAGCATCAATAGTACAATTTTTCCAGCCTGGCCTTTAATTCGCCCTACGATCTTATACAGTTTATGTGTTTTAGAGTATTTTCATGGTTATTATTAAAATTTAAAAAACACATTTTATTTCTCATTCCAATAAAATGCTATGTTTTAGCTTCCTCAAAAAATGTCATTTCGGGATATTTTCGATAACATTTAAATATTAACACATGCAATCTTATTTGAAAATAAATTTATAATAATTCTGCTGAATTTATCTCTTTTTAAATTAAAAAAAGAAAGTAAGCATTGAAATAATTAACCTCTATTATTGTCCTAATTCACAAACTTTTTAACAATCCCGAAAGAATTTTTGAGAAATGCCTTTTCGATACTTCGATCAGCAATAATACAATTACTTATAAGAATATATTTATAATTATAACATAATATTACTAAATTTCTCTTGATGTATAAAAGAAAAGAGAGGGAGAGAAAATATCATATAAAAACGCATGTGTTACATTAACATGATGATTCAGAAAAATGATTCATAATTGATGATTCAGAAAAAAAAATTAAAAAATTACAATAAACAAGTCAAATGAACCGCATGAAGAATGAATAGTAATGAAGGATATGCATGTCTCGTTCTGGAATTGGAAGCTGTCTTATGAAAAAAAATTTAGCATCAATTAATATTATTTCGATTTATTCCCCAGATGAAATTTTACAAGCCATATACTCTTAAATATAACTGGATGCCAGTGGCGCAACGGAAAATAGTTGTCCCCCCCGCACGCAGGGTCAGGTCATGGGCCCCAAGCCGGATTTTATACGAAGGATTGCAAAACCATGACATAATGTATTTTTACACATCACATTACATTACGCCACTGATGGATACCTATATATATAAAAAATAATTTCATTGACATTAAAATTATCCAGTTTTCTTTTAACTCAGTAATCCTTTAAGTTAAAATCGTATGCACTTATGTGAATTTATTTATTACATAAAAATGTATATCCATATACTAACAAAAGAGATTTTTTAAAATTAAATATACTATTTTTATAGTCCGCTTTTTCATGAAGGTAAATACAAGGAAATATTCTATAATACTTTATCTTAATAGTGTAAAAATATAGGAAGTACCTTTTTTCCAATAAGCAACCTTTGTGTTTGACACAATATGTGCTAGAGCCACAGAAATTTAAGTATGGTGGAGTTTTCATGGAATTTTCAAATATAACTATAGGAAAATGAAAAAAAAAAAAAAAGGAAAAATAATATAAATCCTTTTCAGTAAGTAAAGTCCTCAACACTAAACAAACAACTGAAAGGATTTAGGGAAATTCCCTAAAAGTTCAAAATTACTTTCAACTGAATTGGCATAATTATAATAATGTTGCAACCTTTTTATTTATATCTTAAATTTGGGAGAAATTAATGCAAGTTCGGCTTGCTTGGTGGTCAGGGTCCGAGGGTCCCCTGAGTTTGGGGGCCCCGGTGCACGGTATCGCCTAGCCCATTGGAAGTTACAATGGCCTAACGGAGAATATTGCAGTGTCGGGTTTTGGGCCCAAGCCCAAATACGTACTTAGCGTCAGTCGCTTCTTTGGGCCCCTAGAGTCACTGCTGGTTCTCGCGGGGATGTGTACGTTACGTTCAATACTAGTTACGCCACTGGTTGGAGGCCCATATGTTTGCTACAACAAATCGCAACACAGTGTAATTATTATTTTTTTAAAAAAGATATAGTCATTATATATATACAAATTTTACTAGCAGTAATTCCAAGTATTTCTTATTCCAGTCTAAAATAAAATTCCATATTAAATAAGGTACAAGGTTTCCAAAGCAAAAATAATATAAAAAATGTTTTCATACCAATTTTTTCGTAACGAAAAAAAGTATTTTTCAAATTTGATCCAAATGCCACCCTTAAAATTTGCCGCCTCAGACATGGGTCCAGTTTCCCCAGCCATAGAGCCGCCCCTGCTGCTAACAGAGACAACAGTAAACACGGGAAAGGGCTAAGTGGATTAGAACATATGAAATTACTCTCCAACTAAGAGTATACATGTAAGAGGGCAGATATATATAGACTGTGATTAGCTTTAAAATATGTTTTCTTTGATTTCTGTTTTTTAGTGCTATATTGTGATCGCTTGATTCGCCTGTTTGATTATATGGCATCTGGTTACAATTAAGAATTAAAAAAAAACCGCATATAACTAAAAAATTTTTAACATAATACTAAAGTACCATTAAGTTCCGACAACACAAAATTAAATTTAGAACTTCGCTAAAGTTAATACTATGCGAATACTTAAGTGCTTTTCAAAGAGGCTTTATAATGAAAATCATTTATTGCAAAGTCAAAAGAAGAGCTGCAAGATTTTTCCTCTAATAATTTAATACCAAAATAAAAACTACCTTTTTGATATAGGTATAACACCTAAAAAGAAAAATCGAGCTTTTGCTTATAAGTGTTGTACATCTCATAGGCAAAAATAATTTCTTTCCACTATTTTTTCTAAATTTTAAGGTTATTATTAGATTGAAAACTTTTAATTTTCCCAAATTCATATTGAATTTAAATATTATTAGATAAACCGTATTAGATATTTTCGTAATGCAACTTTCGCAAAAATCCTTTTTGAGACGCCTTTTATTAAGCTTCGGATTCACAGTGCGGGCTGCCAGGGGCCGCTATTAAGCAAGAGCAAAAAAAACTTTTTTTTTAATATGGTATTGTCGGCTTCACCACGAATTTTGCTATCAGATGAAGGACGTTTGTGAAGAGTAGACATTTATGGATAATCGACCAACACACTGTGCTCTAACATTCTATTTTTCTTAAACTATGCTGTGTTATCGGAAAATCAGGACTTGATTTTTCAATAACCATTCAAAATTCAGCATATTTATTCGATTTACTATAAATTTAATTTTGAGAAATTCGTAAAAATTTTTGTTTGATTGACAAAACCATATACGGCCGGCGGCCGCCCGCGTGCGGTGCACTCGCTGCACACCTGCTAGGATCGGCCCTGGTCATAGGATGTGATGTAGCCGGAAATAAGGATCTTTGTGGATCACACTTACATTTAAATGTCTGTCATTCATTTTGATGATTTGATGCACTTCCAAAAATTACACTAAATGTAATCCTGGATTACAAACCACCAAAACCCAATTTATTTTGTAAAATGAAAAAATAAAAGATTTTGTGGAGTTTTAGGAACCCCATATTTTCTAAACTTAATAAGTTGGGATTTATCCCCATTAATTGCTAGCTTCTACGGCAGGGCGTCCCAAAAGTTTTTTTTTTATTTACAACCTTATTTTATTTTAAGGATTTTATCATATCTCCCGCGTTTCATGTATTAAATATAAATTAAAGTCAGACAAATATTGCACCGAAATATTTTATTTATTTATATTTTTTTTAATTTTAATTTTAATTTTTTTTTTACACAGCTGGCCACCGTAAATGCAACACCAAGAAAAACATAAGATAGCACAACAAAATTTATTTTGTAGATAACATGTTGACCAAGTATCACATGATTAAATTTATAGACTTCTTGTGAAGTGTTTCCTGCCAGAATCAGTGTAGCCAGAGTAGCCGTGCCATTGTTGAGGATCACCGCCGCTACAAGCCTCGACATTGATTTAAAGAGACTTTTGATGTGTTCTTGGGGTAACAGCAGACCAAGCAGCTTCCACATCGTGCTGCTGTGCTGATCTGGTGTGGCAGCTGGGGTGTAATCTGGGTCAATCGTTGAGCAACCACGGACCACATGTTTTCTACCGACGAAAGATCCGGAGAGCGAGCTGGCCAGGGAAGCAATTCAATCTGGTGATTGACGAAGAACCTTTTGGACAATGCATGCCATTGTGGTCGCGCATTATTCTGTTGAAATATGGCTGTGGCCAAGCCCTGAAGGTAAGGAAGGACAACTGGCTCCAACACCTCGGAGATGTAGCGCTGACTGTTTAAAGTGTACCGGCAAGGCGTACTAGAGTGCGAGAGTGATATCCAATACCACCCCATACCATAATACCCGGTGCATGATCAGTGTGGCGGTGAATAACTCAGCTGTTCAGCATCCTCCACGGTGTCTCCAGACTCGAATCCGACCATCGTCGTGCTGCAGACAGATGCGTGACCGTCAGTAAAGACAACTTCATTCCATTCTGCCTCCCACGTCCTTCTTCATCGCACCATTGGCGGCGGAGATGTCTGGTGGTTCTTGCGTCAAGGGTAGACCATAATGGACGTCTTGCGGATAGACCACACCTTGCTGTAAACGGTATCGAATGGTACGCGCAGACACTGAATGATGCGTTGCGACCTCGATGTGCTGTGCTATGGTTCGTGATGTGACTGAGCGATCTGTCACCGCCATGCGCACAATTTTGCCTGTCCTCACGTGAAGTGGTGGCAGGCACTGGAGGTGGATGCAATCGACCACGTCGGTCCGTCGTACCCTCCTGCATCCAACGGTCACATATCCGCATTACAGTTAGTTGTTTGGTTTCGTCCAACACGACCACCGATTTCCCCTGAAAGATAATCCACAATCTTCGGTAGGCCACTATCCTTCCTCTGTCGAACTCGGATACTTGATCGTGCCGATCGCTGTTTTCTATGAGACATAACTGATCGTTTTTGAAAACCACAAGAAAAACACAATTGCTTCTAGAACTTGAAATCGTCGAATCTCCAAGCCTTGTAAATAGTGCTTTTGAGGTGATGTGCCACAGGCGCGCGTGATGTGTTTCTGAGCTGAAATTCTAATCATTTGCATATCTCAATTCCGCTAATGCATTACGTTGTAAATTTCATGTTATTTGCATTGCTTCCTTCAGGGTGCGTTGCATTTTACGGTGGCTGTGTTAGTGTATTTATTTATTTTGCATTTAAAACAAAACACATATACAAATAAAAATGTTTTTTTAAGAACACAAATATTATTTTAAGGAAATCTTGCTTTAAAGGAGACAAATGCGCTTGGCTTTTGCTGTATACTAACTGGAATCTAGGTACCACATTTTATAGGTTGAGGACTAGGGCCGCTTTTAGACTTAGACACGCTAGGCACGTGCCTAGGGCTCAAAAGATTGGGGAAACCAAAATTGGAGGGGGGTGGGGTGGAAGTGAAACAATTAAAATTACAACCAACTTACTACCACTATAAAGATAGTAAAGCGAAAAGCGATAAAAAAAGGTAATAATCAACAACTTGAGAAAACAGCTCATACATAATATACAATCTATACTGTAATTGCTAACGATTTCAATAATTTACTGCCCTAGTTTACAATAGGATGGTTGGTTGGTTCGTGATGCTGTAACGTAAGAAATGAACAAGTGTGGCCAAACCATGCCACTATCCTTTCCTTGTGGCTGACGGTTGCCAGTCTGTGACACGGCGGGTCCAAAGGGGTTGGTGGAAAGACTCTCCAAAGAAACAAAACAAAGAAAAGGAAAAGAGTAAGAACCACAAGAACCGCCTCAAACCAAAACTGGCAAGGTAAGAACTGAAGAAGGGGGATGCACTGGAAATATTGGGCAGGGGGGGCGTAACATTTTGAGGAGGGCCAAGGAGGTTAAAAACGGCCCTGTTGGGGACGTAAAGTATTTTCGGCATTTTTTCAACATTGATCTAATTTTAGATTTTATAAGGCTTAAAGAAGAAAATGTCGTTTCACAAAACTATATGGAGCTGAATGGCAGTAGAATATCTTGTATTATTTCAGAAAGTATAAGAAATTCAGGTCTAGAGCTCTGATCTAGAACTAAATCAAGAATTTTTGTTGAAAAAGAATTTTTTTTTTTTAATATTTGAATCACTCGATAAACCGCTCTACTTACTTATATGAATCAAAATCATCCACTTTTAATTGTTTCAATTTTATTTCGACCATCCAATTTAAAATTGTGGCCCATAGTTTCGGAATTCCTGCTCTAGGGCTGCGAGTGTTTCCCTTAACTAAGGGGTTTTCAACCTTTCACGCTCGAGGGCCAAATTAATAAATTACAATAGTTCACGGGCCACATCATTTAAATTCTCAGAGATTCGCGGGCCGCATGACTGTTAAAAAAGTATTTTAGTCAGGAAATTTATATAAAGAAAAGGAGGTTTGTTTTCCTAAACTACAACTGACTCTAAGGGAAGAGATGGTTTTTACAGATTTGTATATATATATATACTTTGCAAACCTGTTAAAAGATAAAAAGTCCACCTTTTTTCCGAATATTTCTGAGATTTTATGCATGTCAGATTTTTTATATTTAAAATTACTTAAGATACATTGAAATGTTTGAAAAGTTCGTCTTTTCCCAAAAATTTTTTTTTTAAAAGATATCAAGCATATCAGTGAAATGTTTTAAATATTAGAATAACAAAAAAAAAATATTTTTTTACAAAAAAACAGAGACAGGAATTTTCTTTAAATTGCCTCAAATTTTTTTGGGGGGCTCCAAAATTCCTTCGGGGGAAATCGGGCCCGTGGGTCGGGGTTGAAGCCCCCTACTTTAACTGATCAGTCAATTACAACTCTAGCTATCAGCATTTATTTTGGGGCGGAAACCCAATGATGGGGTTTCGATCTCAAGCAAACCGTTTTGGGAACGAGTTTTATCCGGCCCAAAAAGACCCGCTGTATAGAAGAACTGATGTACGCAAAATTAGTGGAGGCTCAAAGCCCCGGAGGGCGGTATGAAAGTTTGAGAGGGGGACCAACTCTTCTTTTTTCACCATGGCGTTTGGAAGTCTGTCGTCGTAGCTCTATTGTTGCTTTGAAAAGTGCGACGTTAATGAAGGAATTAACTTGACATTTCCTATTCGTCAGATACTTTTGTTGCTTGTCCACCACAAAATATAATTCTCTATATGATTCCTAGTTTTCTGATAATTTTTTGTTTTCATTTTATGTAAAGCTAAAAACTTATGCTTAATTTTTAATTAATATTTATATATGACGAAGAAAAAGATAAAAATATTCTTAAAACATAAAATTTCATAATTTAAACTCCTTCGCCTTTGTGAAAGTTGACAAATATGGACAATTTTTGGGGAATTTAATTAAATGTCTTTTTTTAATTAATTAACTGCCATTGAATTGACAAGTTAGTAAACTGAGATTATATATATATAATTAAAGAAGCAATAATTGTTAAAAAAAATTTTTTAAATTTATTGATTTAATATTTTTAAGTGTTTTTTTTTTTATATTTTTAATTTTTGGATTTGAGTTATATAAAATCTTTCTAAAAATATTTTAAATTCAATTTTAAAAAAAAAAAGGGAAGGGATAATTTTTAAAGTATTCTCCTTTTACAAAACAGGTTCTTAAAATATTTTGCCTATATATAATTAAACTCCCCTGCATAGTTGATATAATTTTTAAAAATTTTAATTATTTACAGGTTAGATAAATTTAAAAAAAAACCCTCTTTTTGTTAAAATTTTTCTATTCTATATATTTAGAAAAATCCACCCCCAAAAATTTTATATTTCAAAAATTTAGTTTTGGCCTAAAAAGAGTCTTAGCTATATATATTGTAGAAGCATTTTTCAAAAGGAGAATGTTTTAAACGTCATTCTTTTCTTCATTCCCCAAAAAAAATTGCGCTTAAATAATTTTTATTGTAATAATATTCATATAACAATTTTATATGCATAGTCTAATTCTAGTGTAATTAAATATAACAAAAAAAAAATCATTGATACTCATTTGCAAAATCACGGTACTGAACATGGTCCGTCAACGTATACTTATAGATTATACATAAAGTTTTACGCATAAATTTACAATAAACGTTTTGAGTTTTTTGGAAACACAAATATATATATATATTGTATTGTGCTTAGTAATGCTCTTCTAGGATTTTTGAAGAAATAAGAAAATTATCATGAGTTTAATTCAGCGTTTCTCAAACTGTGGGGCGTGATAACTCTACGAGGGGACGTGTGCATATTAAAAAGTTGAAAACAAAAAATAATTAATTAACTAAAAGTAAACAAACAAAATACATTCTGACATAATAAAAATTAAAATGCACATTTGCATTGATATAATACACTTACAAATGTACCAGTACAGCACAATGTATTTTATAATTAATTTAACAATACTAAGTGTTAAGAACATGGGGTTGTCATAAAAAATATATATATATACAAAAATTAACACTTATCTTGATAATTTGTAGGGTTTATAGTTAATCCGTTAAAACTGCTGGTTAAAAGTTACGCGATTCACTCCCCATTGACACCGTTTTCCACGTAGGCGCACCTATGTGATATATTAGGGAAGGGGGTAAGAAAAGAAATAAATGAGCCAATCCTCTGAAATAAGTAAATCTTTCGCAAACACTGTCAAGGTCCTTAAATTGTATTCCAAAGCCTTCGGAATAATTTTATGGATAGCAGTGCTCAGAAAAGATCGTGCTTCGGAAAAACGTATATATACGTCCGGGAGAATTAACGCTTTGGCTGGGTGAGACGTTTATATATGCCAGTGGCACTTTGTGGCCGCGGTAGCCTAGTGGTCAAGGTATCGGATCGTGGCTGGCATGTCACGAGTTCGAGCCCAGTACCACTAAAGACCCGCTGTGTAGGGGAGAGATGCAAGTTAAATCTGTCGAGAGCTCAAACGTCCCCCCCGTGGTAGGTGTGGTATTTAAAGGAGAGGGTGCCAGCTCAGGTGTCGTCCACGTCACTTTGACCATGGTTTAAAAATTACGAGGTCCGTCCCCAAAAGCCCTCGTGTAGGTGAACAGTGCGACGCTATTCACTCACCACTACCGGTGGCACGTAGAGTTAAAGTCAAAGGTAGTTTTAGCGTCAAAGTACAGTACTATTGAATTCAATGCATTGTTATTGTAAGGAGAGGGGAGGATGAAAATTATTGCTGAATATTGGGTCGCAAGTTTTGAAAGTTTGAGAGGCACTGGTTTAACTTGTTGGATACACTGGATGTGCAAGACAATAGCGTATATGGGAGGGGGAGGGTTACATTCTAAAAAACAAGTACGTAGTCCAAAACGTTGAGAAGTAGTACCTATGATAAAAATGAAAGATATGTTGGCCTATGGGTAATGGCGTAACGAAGAATATTAAGGACCCCTTGTGCAAAGTCAGGTTTTGGGCATCAAGCCGTGCGTGGCGTCAGTCAGGCTTTGAGCCCCCTAGAATCCTGCCTCTCCCCCCTCGTGATGGGGCTTTATTGCCACTGCCTATGAGAAGGGCCGGCCATCTGGGAATTGCGGTGGATGCTGTGCACCGGAGCCCCTTGGTTAAGGGGTCCCCAACATGATCAAGAACTAAAATAATGTATTTTTGCACATGACAATATTCCTATCGTTATCAGTATGACGAAAAGTACATTTTATCGTAAACTTTATTATTGTAGATTTCTGAATTTCGAAAATCTTCGAAGTAATTCTAGATGATGTGAGTGTTTAGTTTTTGTTACCTGATTTGTGAAAAACTCCAGAGGATCCATACCTAAACTGGACACTTTAGAAAAAATTTCAATAGAAATGAAAATAATACATATTCCTTTTTTGGGGAGTTTTAAATGCTAATATTAATAATTGCCAAGGTCGTAACCGCTCCTAAAATTTTAAAATTATATTATTCTATTTTTGTTATTCTAAATGTGATTCTATTTTTTAACATGTAATAATCTTCGAAAAGCCCATAAAATAATGGGAACGTCTAAAAAATGAAAATTTTTAAAGTTTAATCCAATTATTAATTTAATGTGACTCTGTGCTAGTGAATCATATAAACAGAATGATAAATTCAAAAAATGCTTGTGCATCATTAAGCTCACAGATAACAAAAACAAATTATTTTTGCGTTAAGAAAGGAATTCCTTAACCAAATTAAAGACGATATAAAAGCACAGCCACGTACTATAGTATCTAGAGATATTGTACTCCTGATATTCTCTATAAGGAACAAACTTTAATCATTATAAGGTGTGTAAAGTTTGAAAAGAAAAGTCACTGAAATAAAGTTCTTAGAAAAACATGAATTGAAAAAATGTTCCAATACCTTTGTAAAATGTTATAAAAAAGACTTAGATGAAAATCTTATCCAAGAAATTTGCAACAGAATTTGGTTTTGAATTAACTGATTTGTTTTTCAAGACATATTACAATATATACATACTATAAATAATATATATAATAACTCATTTCTAAACTATTAATGGTTTATTCTGTGTTAAAACTTTTCTTTATGTTTCCAGTTACTATAGCAAGCGCTGAGAGCTCTTTCACCAATTTAAAATTAAAGAATATTTGATCACGCATGTGTGCAAAACGCGTAAGTGCACTTGCAAAATGACGCATCGAAAAAGGAATTGCAAAAAAAGAAAAGCAATTTTTTGGAAGTAATTAATGTATTAGCAAAAAAAATAAATAAATAAATAGACATACATTGGTAATATATGTTCAAGTTTGAGTTATTAATAAGTTTCTTTTTTTTACTTTATAAAATATAAAGCCCCAAATTGTTTTTTGCTTCCAGGTCCCTTTATAGAGAAAGTGCCTTTAGAGGAAATGTGAAGCCTCCAAGCCCCAATCTGATGTGCGCCACTGCAACAGGATATTATTTTAAATCAAAGGTAGCAGAACGAATGAGATTTTCCGGGACCTAAAATAGCAGGTGTATCGATATTGATCGGTCCCGGGGATGGATTTTTGAAACGCGCCAAGATTGCTGAATGGAGCGAGTTACTTTCAAATGTGGGAGTCATCCATTAGAGCTCCAGATTTCTGCCACGTCAGATGTAATGACGTACATAAGCGTAGGCGAATGTATAAAGTTACATAAAATGGCGGAAACCCGTGGGTGTAAGGGCCTTAGCAACAAGCTAGGGGAGCGCTTTAACCAGGGAGATGGAGCCTTTCTGGTTATTAACGTCAATGGTCGCGCGGAATGATTGAGTCACCAGACTTTTAAGGACTTTTTAATTGATAATTTGAGAAAAAATATCAAGAAGTTTCAAATGTGAGTGACTCTTTTAGTAAAGAACATAATTCACACATTTTTCGCTAGCATCACAGGAATGTTATTTTCAGGCAAAACTGTTATATTTTGTTCAAGTATTGTAGTTTTATTGTTTTTTGATGATCGGCATATCGCATGTTGAACTTTTTCTTGCTTGTGTCTTTTTGACAGGGCAAAGTGTGTCTTGTGGTAAACTTTTATGGCTTTATATCTTTTTTGATGGAGTTCTTTGGGTAGCGTTTGAAAATTTCCCTTTCAACTCAAACGTTTCATGTTCATCACTTTTCTCAAATTTTCTTTCACTATAATGATTAATATGCATTATTTTAACAGGCTCTTCCCTCACTTGATGAGTTTCATCTTTCAACAGAGATCACAGATGCCCAATTCTTTTTTTGTATTCTGCTCATTTACATTTATAAACCATAATAAGTCGTACAACACATCAATCAAAACCACTAAGTTACTCACAAGGAAAAAAATGTAGCCTTTTTACAGAAAATATTTTGGGGAACTCAATCACTCCAAGTACCTTAAAATTTAAAAAAAAGTCTGCCATTCCCAAAAAAGAGGGAGATATGTGACAAACATAGTTGAGCTTCCATAAAGATTGTCATATAGGAGGATACTCTATCAAGTTCCTTGATAACAAAAAAACAGTTTTCCCAGAATTAGCGGTTTCGTGAGCCTGGGGTGACTCTGTGCCCACCGCGACCGCTCCCTGGTTAGTATTCAGTAATACACCGAACTTACGCCATAGGTGGGACTGAGTGATAACCGCGTATAATTTCGCATATAAATACATATCAATTATTTTTAGTTGGGGACAGAGACGAAACAAAATAATAGTTTAGAAAAAAAAAATGTTTATTAAGGTATCCAACTTCGTTCAGAACCGTGATTTTGCTAAAGCATACATATGAATAATATTTATGATATTTAGTGTCACCTAGATTAGAAAACGTATATAAAATTGTTTAAAAAATAGTATTACAATAAAAAAATTATTTAAGTACAATATTTTGACAAAAAATGAATATAGAATGACCAATTTTCAAAATATTCTCCTTTTATGAAAATTGTTTCTATTATAATAATATTTTGCCTGTAAACAGCTCAGACCTCTGTACAGAGGCTGAAGTAGAATTTTTGAAATATATAACTTAGCAATGGATTTATCCATATTTTACTACAACAGAGGGGAGAAATTTAAAGAAAAAAGCGTCGATAGTTATTTCAATTGTTGGTAACTCTGAAAATAGTGTGAATTTTTCGAAAATAATAGTACAGAATCTCTGGAGAAGTCTTTTTTTATATAAGCACACACACACACAAACTATTATTATTTTAGAAGCATTTTTTATAAAAGGAGAACATTTTGAAAAAAGGTTATTCTAAGTTAATTTTTTGCCAAAATATATTGTATTTAAATATTTTTTTTTTGTCATACTTTTCTTAAAACAATTTTATACATGTATTCTAATCTAAGTGACATTAAATATCATGAAAATTATCCATTTATGTGCTTTTTTAAAATCATAGTTCCGAACGAAGTCGGGTACCTTAAACAACTTAGATAACACAGATACAAAATCACAAGCCAAAGTGTTTTTGGTATAGAAGGTTTCATAAAACCTAAAAAGTAGTCTGCCGGCTCAAAGATTTTTGGAGAAAAAAAATGTGTTCTTTGTTGAAGTATGCATTTTCTAAAAAAATTTTTTTTTTTGTGTAACCCTTTTTTTAATTCAACTGAGGCCTTCTGTCAAATTACCAACTGTCCTTCGGTCTTCTGATAGAACTGGGTCTAAAGACTCCAAGTTCTTCAATGTCTTGTTCTTGCTCATGCATGTCTATGAGCTCATAAATTGTCAGCTCCTGATTGTGGGAATCTAGCAGTTCTTGAACATCTCATCGTTATCTACTTCTAAATTTATTTGCTAGTTTATTATTATAACTTCTTCGATAAAAGTACCAATTTCATCAGGGTCTGGCATTGATTCCACCTGAGTTTCACAGATGAAAAAAGAAGGGAAAAAAAGAAAAAGAAAAGAGAAAGGACGAATTGACGAGATTTGAAAATCGCGACATCAACATAGATCTCAAATTTTGTTGTATGAAACAAACAAAATGTAAATGACATGTAAAATTTTTAATTCATTAATGTATTAGCAAACCATTTTTAGATACATAATCAAAAAAATAGTTGTTATATGCTACAAAAGCTGTAGTATATAACAACATTTGAAATGCCTTTTAAAAACATTCTTTGTAAAAGTAATTGCATTATAATATAGTTACAATACATATTTATTATTTGTTACTACTTTTCAGACTATAATTACACTTAATACTACACAAAATATAAAATAAATAAATAAATAAAACCGTTCTTATGTTTTTTGTTTTATATATTTCAATTTGAAAATAAATGAATAAGGATACAGTTGTGAAATTAATAGCTTGAAAAGTGAATCGTCTTAAAACATTTAAAACAGCATCCATGTTCGTCAGCAACTGATGGAAGAATGATTGACCCGTGGTGGTGTGAAGGTAAATCTCTGTTCATCCAGAATCGCTGTGAATTGGAAAGATCGCTACAGACTCGGAATCGTTTGGTGTGAAGGGAGCCTAATCGGGGTGAGCATACGAATCGATTTTCTAAGCTCTGGTGTGAGAGGGAGGCCCCGGAGACCCCGGGAAAAACGTTTTCATTGTACACATTGTCAACAATAGGAAGAACGATTCTTGATTTTTATGAATGACAGAAAAAAGTTGTCCATGGTTACTTTCAATTGTCAAAGTCTAAAAAAACACGTGTCGGACTTGAGCGATCCCATAATTGTGATTCAAGCAATATTTTGTTTTTATCAGAAAACCTGGTCACAAATGCCGATGAAAATGTTGACATCTCGAATTTTAATTGCATTGCGAAATTTAAGCGTAAAAATGTTATATCAGCAGGAGGGCAATTTATCAGAAATCAAATGATGCCTCGAATATAGTAACTTCGAACATGGACATTTTATTAGGATATATTCGTAAAATCGATATTGACCAATCATCAATTGGTAATACACGAGTATGTGCTGCTCACTGTGTTTTGGACGATGGAACAAACATCATAATTGTTGGTTTTTAAATTTCACCCAATAACACAGTTAATAATATTATAAAGTTTTTATATAAAAGACTTATGATTTACAGTCGAGTAAGCTCGGAAAAATTAAGAAAAAACTATAATACGTTGCCACTAATTTTAGCAGGAGATTTCAATGTTAATTTCGCGTCCGAAGATGAACAACTCTTGGTAAACTTTCGACAAGATAAATTAGAACTACAAATGAATAAAATGAACAATAACCGAAATGAGTCTACCACAAGACATGGAACAGCAATCGATGCAGTTTTCTCTAGATATCTTTCTAATTTTCATTCGAAAACATATGTATCTTAGCATAAGCCTATTGACTCGGTCTTACTATCACTACAGTAATTACTGATGTATCCGATAATGAAAATAATGAATAAAAGTAAAATTCTATTCAACACAATATTAATTTATCAATGAAAACCAATAATAAATTTAAATATTTGTAGAAAATTAATATATGTATATGAATATACATGAATGTATTATACATATATGCATATATAAACATATATATATATACTTACATATAGATGGAGATAAAGAAGTTTTACTTCAGTCGTGTGGTCTAAAGCAGTGCGCCGCAACCTTTTTATCGCTGCGGACCGGTCAACGCTTGATAATTTTACCGCTGCCCGCTGAGGGTGGGACATGTTGATTGTTTTATGTTTTAGATTGTTTTGATTTAACAATTTAAATTTAGTTACATTTAAATATGCCTTCAGAATAAAATATAGTTACACCAAAAATGAATAAAAGTGATTTAACGTGGAATATAAAGTGATTTCCGTGGAAAGTTGCGCAAATCCGAGAGAAATGCACCACTTTAAATAAAAGGGCAATAGTTTAATGTTCTTTAGGCGGGGCCCGGCACCATTTGATCCACGGACCGGTACCGGTCCGCGTACCGGGGGTTGCGGATCACTGGTCTAAAGCACACTCATTTTTTCTTCTTTTTTTTTCAATATACTTATCTTCTATTATTTTTAAAGCTCTCCTTTTTATACCCGGCATATAACGCGCACCTGTAAATTTCGAGGTTATTTTTTTGTGTTAAAAGTGCGCGTTATACGCCGGATTTTACGGTATATATAGTTACTTCAATAACATGATAATATTTTTAAGTAAAAATTAATATTTGGTCTATTCATATATGCAAATAAAATAATAAAAAATGAAAAAAAGTTTTAAAGTAAAAAATTTATTTAAAAATTTGTGTGTGTGTGTGTGTTTAAACTTTTCTTTAACTCGTTTTAATTTTGGGGTATTTCGAAAGAGAGATTAATACATTTTTTTACCTTCTCATTTTTATATTTCTTCAATAATTTCTCTTGAATCGAATTTTGCATATTTTTATAAGGATTTTTCGAATTTTCGATGACATTTTTGACAAAAAGAAAAAAAAACAACCATTTTTACTACTTTCTCTGGAATTTTTAAAAATTTTAGTTTATGTCAAATTTGATGGTAGTATATTTGATATGATTTACTATTACAATCATATAATTTATTATTTTCTTGAATAATTTTTTACTTGCAAATTTTAGAATTGTTTATAATATTAGAATTGTTATTATATAATTTAGAAAGTTTATAATATTTCAAAAACATGTCTAATTACAGTTGAACCTGATTTTGTGTGGTAGATATGGACCGCATAAAAATAAACGCCTCAAAAAATATTCAGAAGTTTTATAAACTCTGACATATAACAAACTAATTCGTGGAAATACTGCAAAAATATATATATATATATTTTATGCGGTGGATAGGGACCGCATAAAAAAAGTCGCATTTATAAAATATGCCAATTTCTTACGAAATTTATGTAAGAGTACTTCTATAACAAAATAAATAATTAAATATTATACATGGACATAACATAACATAATAAAACATTTAGCTTCTCATTGAGTACATGAAAAAGTTTTCAAAATGCTCATACATAATCCACTGCTATTCATCGTAATCCAAAGCGCTCGTCTCCTTTGATGAAAAAGTTCAAAATCGCTTTCGTCACTTGAAGGTACAATTTGAATTTTTTTTTTTGGCAACATAAAGTAAGAGATAAGTTTTTGCGACGAAGGTCGGGTGGTCAGTTGTTTGTAAATGTCACGATAACCAGAAAAACATGATTGAAGCTCTTTTTGGAATTTTATACTCTTTTCTTAATTGGTTTCTATTTTAAGAAAATGCTTTTCTTATTTGTTGGAAAGCTGGATCCCCTGCATATTTTTTATCCACTCTCAAAGAATCCGGTTCTTCTTGTCCGTCTTCATAATCTATCAAATTATGGATAATGTCACTGTCTTTAAAAGTTTCGTCTTCAATCAAGTGCGTGCCGCTGTTATGTTACGAGAAAGCAATGGAACGTGTGCATTGTCGAGAAAATGTTTATAACCAAAGAACAGAGCGTCTTGAAGTGTATATATGTACACTGTGATAGAAAACATTACAATGGAGCTAATACCGTTGAAATTCATACACCGCATAAAAAAAGGACCACACAAAAAAAATCGCATAAAAATGGATCGCACAGAAACAGGTTCTACTGTATTTGAAATGTTATCTGTGCGTACTGTGTGTGTGTTTTTACGAGGAGGAGGATGCCTTAATAGTATCTCATTTTTCTAACTTCCATACCACAACACATTCATAGCTAGAAGCTGGTGAATTTCAGATGGCTGAAATGTTATAATCTCCTTTGCACATTCCATTTATTTAAAATTATTTATACAAAAAAGGAATGCTGTCTTTAACGTCATTTTTAAAAGTACGATTATGTTTCTGATTGAAGTTCTAGGAATATTTCTGAAAATTTTAAAACTTTTTTTTTTCAAAATGTATCACGTAAACTACATGTTTGCTTACTATATGCTCTTTCTCATATTTTATTTTTAAGATCAATGCTATAGTTTTTTTTGTAATTATTATTTAAATATATTTAAAAATGTTCCTTTAAATTTTTTTTAGTTAATAAATTATGTATATTTTGAGATAATTTTCTTAAACAAATTTTATTGCTTGTAAAGAACTTTGTGGTTAAAAATTCAAATTTGCAATAATTTCAAATTATTGTGTGTGAACTCAAATTTTTCAAACTATATATATTTACCAACTTTCTATGCATGGAAAATTTGTACTTCATAATGGAAAAAAATAACTAAATGAAAAGAAGAAAAAA